>JAHRHZ010000004.1:31602729-31628391 GCA_024137785.1 Ginglymostoma cirratum
AGGCCCGAAACGTCAGCTTTCCTGCTCCTCTGATGCTGCTTGGCCTGCTGTGTTCATCCAGCTCTACACCTTGTTATCTGTTTTAAGTAAAACACTTTATTCTTACGTCCAGTTAAAATGTGAACAAAAGAAAGAATTGGTATAAATTTAATTCTATTGGAAAACCTAACAGAATAATAGATCATTTAACCATTCAACAGCAACTGTTCCAAAATAGTAACCCCCCATAAACACACCGTTGGGCAAAGACAAATTCAATAAAACAGATTGTCTCACATATGATTCTGGTAGCAGGAAAAGAGCCCAAGCTCTTAGCTGCAACAGAGAAAATTCTGGTAGAGAGAGACTGCTCCTACAGTCAACTTCAAAACCCCATCAACTGCTGAATTCTAAGCTAAAACCCTGATTCTGTGGGAGCCTGACTCCACCCATTCATGCTTCTTCTATTGTTCGACTTTTCTTAAAATAAAACTCCAAGGTGTCTCAAGCTGTTTATTCACTTCGAACCGACCACTCGTCATCTCGGTCTTAAAACTTCTCTTCAAAAACAAACTAGGACAAAATAACACCTCTTAAAGCCATGGTATTGTCACAGGGAGACCAAAAAATAAGTGGATGCTAGGAACAAGCGAATTATGAAAAATGGAGAGGTAAAGATTGAGATTTAGCTTGGATGCCTGAAGGGCAGTGGGTGCTCTACAGCACTGAAAGCAAGCTAGAGTTGGAGGCTCAATAAGTATGCAAAATATCCAGTGGTGTAGTGGATTGATATACTTCCTCACATGCTACTGAGCCAACAGATTTTCAAGATCCTAGATTCAGACCTTTGGCCATTCACTCATGCCAGCAATGTGTAGTGAGGTAGGGGAGACAAAAAAGGTGACTCCATTTCCTGTAGTTTACTTTGTCCTTCTATACAATGGAGGTAGAAAATTTCTAGGTTGGCCATAGCTGATCCGCAGCCATGTTGAAGCATGCAAATAGGCATCCTGTCCCCAAAGAGTAACAGATTCTGCTGTAGTGGCTCAATCATTCGTTGGGCAGAGGCATTTGCTGTATCAGGTTAAGCAGTGTTAAAAGTCATATTTACTGCAGCTGTAGCAATACTTTTAGCTTAACACAACCAGGGACAAAGCAGGTTACTTGATCAACGTTTCATACATTTGCTGAAATATCTGTTTCATCACTTGATCACGTTTCTTGGTAGCAGTGTATGCCATCTCCAGGATGTACTGCCAGAGCTTGCTTTATATGCTTCAAAGGACCTGGGTTTGAATCCTGCCATGGTAGATGATGAGATTTGAATTTTAAAAAATATCTGGAATTGAGAATCTACTGATGATCATGTAACCAATGTTTTTTTGACAATGACAATCTGGTCTATCTGGCTGACTAATATTCTTCAGGGAAGGAAATCTGCCATCCTCACCTGGCCTGGCCTATATGCAATTCCAGACCCACAGCAGTCTGAATTTCTAACTGGCCTTTGAAATGGCCAAGCAAGCCACTTGGTTGTATCAATTGCCATGATTTTCAACAAAGAAATGAAATCGGATGGAGCATCTAGCATCAGCCTAGACACAGGTAAAGACTATGCCAGAAACAGCCCTGGCGCTGTATGCCATCAGCAGCGGCAGAATTGTACTGCAGCACAATCTGTAACCTCGAGGACAGGCAAAGCTCTCGTTCTACTATTACCATCAAGCTGGGGATCAACGGCTGGTTCAGTGGAAAATGTAGGAGACCATGCCAGGAGCAGCATCAGCAATACATAAAAATGAGGTGTCAATTTGGTGAAATCTACCAAACAGGACTGCTTGCGTGCCAGACAGCGTAAGTAGCGAGTGATATACAGAGCTAAGTGATCCCATAGTCAATGGATCAGACCTAAGTTTTGCAGTCCTACCGCTGAAGTTCAACTATGAATGTTGGTGGTCAGTTAAACAATTCACTGGTGGAGGCGGCACTCAAAATATCCCTATCCTCAATGTTGGAAGAGTCCAGCACATCAGTTTTGGGTATATTCAAATGTTCACTCCAATATTCAAATCTTCAGCTAGAAGTATCAAGTGGATGATCCCTCTTGCCCTCCATTGGCCCCAGGATCTCAGATACCAGTCTTGAGCCAATTCGATTCACTCCATGTGTTATCAAAAAAAAAGGATAGAGGCACTAAATGCTGCAAAGCAGCCTTTTCAAGTATTCAAACTACTCATATTTACAAGTAGAGGCTCCACAAATAACCCTATCCTCAATAATGGGAGAGGCCAGCATATCATTCCAAAAGATATGGCTGAAATATTTGTTGGATGATCCATTGCGGCCTCCCCGAGAGGACCCCTTGCATGGGAGTCCACAGTCAGTTCAATTCACTCCCACCTGATATAAAGAAATGGTTGGCGGCACTGAACACTGCAAAAGTCCTGACAACATTGCAGCACCAGTACTAAAGACTCGTGCTCCAGAACTGGCTGCTCTCCTTGCCGAGCTCTTCCAGTATAGTTCCAACACTGGCATGCACCTGACAATGTGGAAATTTGGCCAAGTATGTCCTGTACATAAAAGGCTGGACAAATCCAACCTGGCCGGTTACCACCTCATCGGTCTGCTCTCAATCATCGATAGAATAATGGAAGTTATCATCAACAGTATTATCAAGCAATCAATTTAGTTTTGCCACCTCCTGACTTACATTGGTTCAAACATGGAAAAAAGAGCTGAGTTCCAGAGGTGAGGTGAGAATGATAGCCCTTGATGTCAAGGCCACGTTTGACCAAATATGGCATCAAGGAGCCGTGGCAAAACTGGAATCAGTGAGAATCAGGCGGCAAGCTTTCCCCTGGTTGGAATCATATTTGGAGTGTGGGAAGATGGTTGTGGTTGTTGGAGGTTAGTCATCTCAACTCCAGGGCATCCCTTCTGGAGTTCCTCAAGATAGTTTCCTCGGCCTAAACATGTTCAGCTGATTCATCAGTAATTTTCCCTCCATCATAAGGTCAGAAGTGGGGATGTTTGCTGATGCTTGCACGATGTTCAGTATGTGACTTCTCAGATACCGAAGCAGTCCATGTTTAAATGCAACAAGATCTTGACAATATCCAGGCTTGGGCTGACAAGTGGCAAGTAGCATTTGCGTGACACAGATGTCAGGCAATGACCATCTCTGGTAAGAGACAGTTTAACCACAACTTGACAATCAATGGTGTTACAAACACTGAATCTCCCACTATCAACATCCTTGGCGTTACCATTGACTGGAAACTCAACTGGACTGCTCACATAAATACAGTGGCTAAAGAGCAGGTCAGAGGTGAGTAACTCACCTCCTGACTCCTTAAAACTTATCCATCATCTACAAGGCGCATGTCAAGAGTTTGATGTAATACTCCCCACTTGCTTGGATGGGTGCAGCTCCAGCAACACAAGCTTGACACCATCCTGAACAAAACAGCCCTCTGGAATGGCACCACATCCACAAACGTCTGCTCCCTCCATCACTGATACTAATTAGCAGCAGCATTTACTATCTACAGGATGCATTGCAGAAATTTGCCAAAGATCCTTAGGCAGCATGTTCCAAACCCACTTCCATAAAGGAGGACAAGGGCAGTGGATACATGGGACAAACACAATCTGCAAGTACCCGTCCAAGCTACTCACCATCCTGACTTAGAAATATATTGTGTTCCTTCACTGTTGCTGGGTGAAATCCTGGAATCCCCTCCCTAAGAATATTGTGAGTCAACTTACAGCACATTGACTACAGCGGTTTAAGAAGGCAGCTCATCACCAGCTTCTTGACCAACTAGTGACAGGCAGTAAATTATGGCCAGCAAGTGGTGCCCACACCTCACAAGTTAAATTTTTCAGAAAGCTAGTAAACCAGACTGAATAGGATGGAGCCTGTTGTCTGTATTTTCAATTACAATCAAGCCTTCATAAATGTAGTGTTGTGTTTATTTACCTTGGTCATTGCAGCCAACCGTTGGATTGGTAACAAATAGACATTGCTGGAAAAGCTCAGCAGATCTGGCAGCAGCTGTGAAGAGAAATCAGAGTTAACATTTTGGGTCTGGTGACCCTTCCACAGAAACGTCAGCCTTCCTGCTCCTCTGTTGCTGCTTGGCCTGCTGTGTTCATCCAGCTGTACACCTTGTTATCTCGTAGCTGGGAAAATGTTGGTTTATATGCAGATGATAGAGTTGGGGAAGGGGGTAAGGAGTAAATGATAGGTGGGGATAGAGCCCAAAGAGAGAGAGGAACAGTTGGACAGACAAGAGTGGATGATGATCTGACTGGATGGTGAATAGCTGTTAATGGGGACTGTTTGTGTGTAATGGCAGACTATCTATTGTTAGCCACTATGTGATAACAACAAGGCCCAGTGTGTGGGGTTGGGGGCTCATGCAAGCTGAAGCAACAACACCTAATTTTCCACGTGGCCTGCAGCCTGCAGCCCTCCGGACTCAACGTAGAGTTCAGTGATTTTAAAGCATGAACTCCCCCATGTCCTAGCCCCCCAACCCCATACACCCAGGCCTCGTTATCACGTAGTCAGCCATTATATGCTACCTATTGTTAGCCACTAACAGTCCCCATTAACAGCTATTTACCTTCCCAGCCAGATCATTATCCCTTTCAGAGATAGGAGGAACTGCCAGTGCTGGAGTCTGAGATAACAAGGCATGGAGCTGGATGAACACAGCAGGCCAGTAGCATCAGAGGAGCAGGAAAGCTGACCTTTCGGGTCTGGACCCTTCTTCAGAAATGGGGGAGGGGAAGGAGGCTCAAATAAATAGAGGGGGAGGCAATGATAGAAGGTGGATAGAGGAGCATATAGGTGGAGAGAAGACGGACAGGTCAAGGAGGCGGGGACAAAGCCAATCTAGGTCAGTGTAGGTAGGGAGTTGGGATGGGGGTTGGTCAGTGAGGGGGGAGGGGCGAGTAGGTAGGAGGGAAGACAGACAGGTCAAGGAGGCAGGAATGAGAGGGGCTGGTCTTGGGATGAAGTTGGGGGTGGGGAGATATTGAAGCTTGTGAAGTCCACATTGAGACTATTGGGCTGCAGGGTTCCCACGCGGAATAAGAGGTGCTGTTCCTTCAGCCTTTGGATGGCATCGTTGAGGCACTGGAGGAGGCCCAGCATGGACATGTCGTCCAAGGAGTGGGAGGGGGAGTTGAAGTGGTTCGCGACAGGGAGGTGTTGTCATTTGTCACAAAGTGAGCGTAGGTGCTCCACAAAGCGGTCTCCAAGCCTCCGCTTGGTTTCCCCCATGTGGAGGAGGCTGCATTAGGAACAGCAGATACGATATACCACATTATACCTCTGTTTGGGCTCTATCCCCACCTATCATTTACTCCTTACCCCCACCTTCTGCAAATAAAATGATATTTTCTATTCTGATGAAGGGTTCCCGGACCCGAAACATTAACTCTGATTTCTCTTCAGATGCTGCCAGACCTGCTGAGCTTTTCCAGTAATCTCTATTTGTGTTTCTGATTTACAGCTTTCACACTTCTTTCGGATGGATAATTTTGCTATGCAATGCATTCACCATGTTCATCAATTTAAAAGCAAGGGTCCCAAGCCCAACACTGTTGTGAGCCACTCATGTCTGCTTTCAACTTAAAAGTTTCATCCACTAGATACCTTCCAGTACGGACTATGGGTGAAATAGATTAGCTAGAGTTAGACATGCAAAATGATTTAGATAAATGTAGTATGACATGGCTAAATGTGAAATTAGGCACTTCGGTGTTAAAAAAAATACTGAAAGAAAGAGTATTATATAAATGGTGATGGATTTGAAAGTGTGATGTGCACATGAATCCCGGTGTCCTTGTACACCTGTCAATGAAAATAGACAGGCATAGCAAGCAATTAGGAAAGCAAATGGTATATTGACCTTTGTTGCAAGAGGATTTGAATTCAGAAGTAGGGGATGTTTTCCTGAAGTTATACATGGTCTTTGTGAGACCATACCTGGAGTATCGTGCAGTTTTGCTCTCCCTAAAAGAGAGGACGACCCTGCCAAAAGCAGGTGTGCAGCAGAGGGCCTCTAGGCTAATAACTGAGATGATACGACTGCCCTATGAGGAAAATTCTGTTCAACTGGGCCTGTATTTAGTAGAATACTAAAGGATAAAAGGGAATCTGATTGAAACATACAAAATTCTAACAGGGTTGGACAGACTAGTTGCGGGGAGGTTGGTTTCTCTGGTCAGAGAGTCGAGAACCATGGACCTGTAGTTAGTCTTGTATGAACAACATCAGCCTGGATTCTGAGAAGTTCTTGGCACTTGATCCCAAAGCTGAATCAGAGATAAACTTGATACAACTGAGCCAAACAAACAGTACACTTTTGTTTAAAATATGCACACATATGGTTTTTCTCCCCATTTGATGCTTTCTTGATCTAGGATTTGTTTTAACATTTGAAACACTTTGACAAAACCCTTCAGTAAATTTTTTTTTAATGAGTTTTTTTTTAGTGACTATGATCTCTGGGAACTACCAATTCTCTTAGGTGAACATTAGCTTCTTTGTGCTTTATCAAAAGAAGGTAGTGTAAAACAACAAAACATCTGTTACTCTTAACACATATTCCAAAACTTCAGTTCAAATTTTTCAATTTATTTATAATCATCTTTGTTTCATCCAACAGAAATACATTTAGACTTGTGATAAGAGTTTCTTTAACATATACCATTCTGCTACAGAGCTTTATAACTGATTTGGTTTTTCTTCGATTTTGAATTGTGAGTTGCTTAAGAGCATTGTTGGTGTAGGCAGCATGTTAACTGAGTCATATTGACTGGGTTCCTGGATTGGTTTCTGGTCTGTACCAAGTTGGTTGTCAGTTAGAGATGTCAGTAAGACTGATACAATTGATCTCATTTCTTCTGGGCCTTGGAAGGAAAAATCAGCTCAGTTGGCCAGTATATGTGGAATTGTACTTCGACATAAAACGGCACTTTGGTCACAGAATTAGATGATGGAAAAGTTTAATTCTGAAATTAAGCCAGTTGCAAAACTTTATGGTTCACCATTATTCATGGCTCAGTTGCAGTACTCACTTAAGTCTAAGTTGTGGTTACGTCCCATTCCAGAGTCTTGAACATTCACCTTGATTTTGTGTTCTTTTACAGTTACACTTGTCAGGAATGCACGTGGTTTAACATCTCCATCAGAAAGAGGCTGCATTTACCTCCTCCTGATTGGACATAAAAAAGATCCTATGCTACTGTTGAAATGGGTGCAAGTCCTCCCAAACTCATGCACTGAACAAGGTGCATAAAGTGGGATCTGAGTTACTTTGCACAGTGTAATACACAAGACTCCTGAACGTCCTGTTTTCCTAGATGAGCTGTTAGTTGAATCTTTGAAAATTTCTATTAAATATGCAAAATCCTTAATGCAATGGACAAGAAATAGCAATTAATTGGTGCAGGCAGCAAATTTTTTTGTTGTATGTATCATTTTCCAAGAGAAGGGTCAAACTTTTCCCTTTGGTACAGCAGGTAAAGGGGCAGAAGAATAAGTTAATCAGGAAAATTGATGTCAGGGAAATTCCTATGCCACCACTGAAACCCTTAAGTGGCTGCAAAGGTAGCTTGTGTGCCCCCTACACCTTGACTGTGCCATGGCCTCTGGCTGCTCTGGATCCCAGTGGAGATCAGAAGTTTCAGGCAGGCAGACATCAGTATCTAGGCACGTCATCCTGGTGGAAAGCCTATTAGCTAACTACTTAAAATGCTCAGTAGATGTCTGATCTAGTGGGATTTCCCATTTGCAATGATGGAAGCCACCCATGTCCATCTGCCACCATACTTGGACGAAAAAGCTGAAGATTCCACCCAGGCTGTACAGTTCACTGCATTTCATTCCATTATCCTATGTTTCACATTTGGGCTTTTTACAAATTTATTTGTCTATAGTACAAGTAGCTGAACTGTGAACATAGATAATTGTACACATTTTAAAGAAAAACTGTATTGTACATTTGAATCCTTGCTCATTATTTTTGTCCGTTCATTTTACAATGTGGCTGCCAGATATAGATTAAGTTTTTTTTTTAGAAAACTTATTATTTTCTCCTTCCCGATTAATAACTGTCAGAGACTTGATAAAATTTAGAATCGTAAAATAATAACAGGAACACTCAAAAAATAAAGGAGAGGAAGGGGGAAAGCATGATAAATCAGACAAGATAGGAAAATTTCTATTTGACTTCAGCCCATCTCATAAATCGTGTCTAATACGTTTTTTTAACATGCTCACTACTGCAGCTCATACAAAAGGACAAGGCTAGAAACATTCAACAGGATGAGCAGAACTCTTGAAAATAAAAACAAGCAATGTGAATGCCAGTTCAGAGCCACTAAAATCTTTTAACAAATGGAATGACTCTTAAATCTTGAAAGACCATGTTTCTCGAACGTTTGGTTCAGATTTCGAGCATCCATAGTGTTTTGCTTTCATTCCACCAAAATCTTAAATTTTTTAATTATTAAAGCAACATTTGTGCTTACGTTTATTTTCAGAGGAATGGTTGATTTTATGTTTCCCCCACAACATTTAACCATTTTACTTGGTGTGGGCAGTTTTTGTTACATTGCGTTGGTGGCTCCACAGGAGAGTATTATTTTGCATCCTCTTTAAGACTTGCATTTTTATAGTGTTTTTCGCAACATTGGATGGCTCAAAGCTTTTACAGCCAATCAAGTACTTTTTAAATGGAGTCATTGTTGTAGTGTGGGAAATGCAACAGCTAATTTGTGCAGTTATCTCCCTTAAACAGTTTGATCTGTCAGGTGATCTGTTTTCATGCTGTTGCTTGAGGGATAAATATTCATCAGCGCATGAAGGATAATTTCTTCAAAATGCTGTGACCTTTTATGGCTATCTGAGAGGAAAGATAGGGTATTGGTTTAACTTCTCATTGGAACATATTGGCACCTCTGACAATGAAGCGCCCACTCAATACTGATGGAGTGTCACCCTTCATTTTCTTTTGCATCCAAGTGCTAGAGTGGGATTTGAAGCCCTGCAACCTTCTAATTCAGACAAGAGTGCTACCAATTGAGTAATGTCTGATTTCTAAATTGTACTAGAGACAGTTCCAAAATATTAGATGTTCCATTTATGCCGTTATGATTTTTTTCTGCATGCTCTTATATATAATTAACATAAGGTATAGTTCTTTGCAATAGATTTCACTAAGATTGAATTGAGATCGCAATGGATCAATTATGTGAAAACTGATATACAACTGGGCTGGGTACTCAGGCCTGTGAATGTAATTAAAATGGCAGATGCTACCTATTATTCCCAGAATTTTTTTAAACCTTCACCTTTTTGCCAGCTAGGTGTGTGCTCAGTTGCTGAGGTCTCATTCCCAAATGCCCTTTTATCAAATAAAAAAGACTTTATTGATTTTGCTGGCTACTCATGAGTTCCCTTCTGCATGATGTATTGTCCAGACACATTTATTTTTTGTTTCTTTACATCCAATCCAACTTGACTATCAGAGATAGTAAGAACTGCAGATGCTGGAGTCAGAGATGACGTGGTGTCGAACGCTTATCTATCACTAGCTTTTTAATCCATAATCTTTGTGGAGAACTTTGACAAAGCCTGTCTTAAATCTTTTATACCACTCAATATGCAGAACTTCCGGTCAGCATAACTTGGTTCCTCCCTCATAACTATTTTGACTTCAATTAAACACAGCTTTGTCCTGGAATTGGTGTATGGGTAAAAAGAAGCTGCACTGAGACTTTGCTGTAAATGAAGACATATTTAAAACGTGGTTCTCCATGGTACTGCCAAGAACAAACAATGTCCAAGCTAAGATAACAAGGTGTAGAGCTGGATGAACACAGCAGGCCAAGCAGCATCATAGGAGCAGGAAAGCATGACGTTTCGGGCCTAAACCCTTCTTCAGAAAAAGGGCCTGAAGAAGGGTCTAGGCCCGAAACGTCAAGCTTTCCTGCTGCCATGATGCTGCTTGGCCTGCTGTGTTCATCCATTCAACTCCCGCCAGGTGTTTCCCGGTCACGATGCAGCTCCTTGCCGACTCCTTAGGTAGGTAGTTAAAAGGGGTGAGGCGAGGCGGGGTTTAGAATCACTGCAGAGAGTGAGAGAGAGAAGAAGGAAGAAAAGGAAGGACAAAGAAAGAAAGAGACTTGGCAAGTGGAGTGGAACTCTAAATCGAGCGATTTACCCTGCTACCATCTTGCTGATTTCTGCAGAAAACAAATATAGTCTCCATCCACAATCACTCCTATATCTGCAACATTTGGTAAAGATGTTCACAGTGTGCTACCAGATGAGGTAATGTTTTGAGGGAGGTCTCGCTTTTAAAATTTGACATTCAATGGTGTTACTATCACTGAATCCCCCACTGTCAACATCCTGGGGGTTACTATTGACCAGAAACTCAACTGGTCTCACCACATTAACAGAGTGGCTACAAGAGCAGGCCAGAAGCTGGGAATACTGCAGTGAGTAACTCAGCTCTTGACTCCTCAAAGCCTGTCCACCATCTACAAGGCACAAGTCACTTGCCTGGATGAGTGCAGTCCCAACAACACTCAAGAAGTTTGACTTCATCCAGGACAAAGCAGCCCACTTGATTGGCACTACATCCACAGCATTCACTCCCTCCGCCACCGACACTCAGTAGCAGCAGTGTGTACTATCTACAAGATGCACTGCAGAAATTCACCAAAGATTCTCAGTCAATACCTTCCAAACCCACGACCACTTCCATCTAGAAGGACATGGGCAGCAGAAATATGGGAACACCACCACCACCTCCAAGTTCCCCTCTGAGTCACTCACCATCCTGACTTGGACATCTGTCGACGTTCCTTCACTGTCGCTGGGCCAAAATTCTGGAATTCCCTCCCTAATAGCATTGTGGGTAAACCCACAGTAGGAGAAATGTAGCGGTTCAAGAAGGCAGCTCACCACCACCTTCTCAAGGGCAGCTAGGGATGGGCAAGAAATGCTGGCCAGCCAGCAATGCCCATAGCCCACAAAATGAATAGAGAAAAAAAGAATCTGGATGCTTTTTCCATTTATAGCAAATACTGTTAGTTTGGGAACATGTAGTTTGAATCTCTGGAATCAAACAGGTTATGAATATACGAATTGATTTTAGAATGATTACTGCACTAAATTGCATCTGTGCTGCTTGGCGATAGGAGGGGAGAAGGGACCTGTTTATAAATCCTGTTCATCTGACACTCTTGAATTTTCTGCTAAAGTTTCACATAGCTCAATGGATGAATTCTTCCACAAAGTGGCTAGTCTAAAAGTTTTAAATGTACTTTAGGCAATTTAATTTACTAAGTTCAAATCAAATAGCTGCAGGCTGTTTCAGTTGGGGTCAAGTAGCTTCGTGTATCAAGTAAGAAAGGGTCTACCTTCCATCACTGAAGCAGTTTTTAAGGAAAAGTATTACAATTTCTTCTGAAAATGAAACTGTCCAAAATTAAAATGAACTTTGCTTTCAGCGTTTGTTGGAAAACACTATGATATGGTACTTATAAGATTGGGAATTATGTGGTGAATTCTTTTATGGGAAGAATTTTTTTACTGGAATTTTATTTCTAAATTCACAATTCATTCTCACATTAAGGAAGACTGAATAAAGAAACTTAACTCTCTCTGTGTATTGCGTAATGAAGTGATAAAATGTCTGTGCTTATGTTTTTCCCTGTTTGCCAATTCCTTGATCACAAGCAGTTGAAACCAAAAGAGGAAACACTGAATGAGAAACACCCATGATTATATGGCACGTATTGCAGTCGCCTGTTGTCTACTCCTTTTCTATTTTTCTGAGCTACTTCTATTCCTGTCCCTTTAGGGCCAGATCCAGTAACATTAGAGAACCGTTTATCTTCCACACAGGATTCCTTAGCCCTTTTGCTACAGTAGCTACAGACTTTACCTGATGTCAGATTTGTTCGGTGTAAAAATTATGAAGTTATGGGCAATGTTTGGTTGGCTGACCACAGACAGGCAGAGGTCAAGATTTGAAAGTAGCCAGTGCCTCCTAGCTGTCATAATTTCAGGCAAAGCAAGTATAAACCCAATTTCAGGAAGCTGATGTTGAAGGCCTCAGTAGTATAAGTAGCAAGCAGAGTACTGTCTGAATAAACCAAAATCCACCGTTATTATGTTCTGTCTTTTATTCATTTTTTCAACACAGATCATAACTTGGAAGAATTTAAAGACTCAATTTCAGCTCTAACAGGAATCAGGGTGAAATGTTTTAGCTTAATAGATTTCAACTCCTGGCCTTTGTTTCAGTACTTGACTTCTCTTCAAAGTTTGCACCAATTATGTCACTGGCAGGAAGTCAAACTCCTGCTGCTACTAGGATATATCTGAGAATTTTAGATGCTTGGTTTGAAGATTTTGTTTACAATTTGGGTTTCTGCGCATGTCTGCTGGCTGAAAGGAGCAAAGTCTTAAGATTTCTCTACACGCTTCTTCGTCATTAAAGGGGATGCAGTAGAATAGTGGTAATGTCACTGGGCTATCAATCCAGAACCCCGAGCTAATGGTCTGAGTTCAATGGTTCGAATTGCGCCATGGCACACTGGGAACACGGGCTCAAATTCTACCATGACAGATGGTGAAATTTGCAATCAACAAAAATTTGGGATTAGCTGAACTAATGATGACCATGCACCCATGCCCTTAAGGGAAGGAAATCTGCCATCCTTGCATTGTGTGGCATACACTGGCCAAGGCAGTGGTTTAGTGGTCTTATCGCTGGATTATTAATCCAGAGACCCAAGTAATGTTTGAGGACCAAAGTTCAAATTCCACCATGGCAAATAGTGGAATTCTAATTCAATAAAAAAAAAACTAAAGTCCCAGTGATGACTGCCAAACTTGTTGATTTGTTGGGAAAAAACCATCTGGTTCTAATATCCTTTAAGGAAGGAAACTGCTGTCCCTACCTGGTCTGGCCTGCATATGACTCCAGACCCACAGCAATGTAAGTTTACTGTTAACTGCTTTCTGAGCAATAAAGTGTAGACAATAAATGCTAGCCAGTAATTCACAATCTGTGAATTTAAAAAAATATAACTTGACCCACAGCAATGTGGTTGAGTCTTGACTGCATGTTGGGTAATTAGGAGTGGCAGCAAATGCTGAAGCTCACATGCCATGATTTTTTTAATCCATAATATTTATAGATTTGGGGATTGATGAAAAAGGCATTTTATAAGGTTACAGGATAAAATTGTGATTTTGTTAGGTATGTGACTTTCAGATGACAACATAGGACAACAATTGTAAGTATCTGTACGTAGCAACTACTAAAATGCCTTTATTAATCTTTTGTACAGTTGCTGGATAAGCTCTCTGGCAGCATTTTTGGACACACATTTATGTATCATGTGCTGTAACTGTTAGAATGACCTGGCCAACTTTGCTTGCCAATGTTTATGCTTGTCCTTCTGCTATGGAAAGAAACAACTGGTCTCAGAATTATATGGCAGCAAAGCTTGTTTCATTTGTATTAGGCTTCAGTTTGTTCCATGGGCATACCATTGACTCCTGTCTGCCCATGACCAGATGTCACATGAAGACTTGAGTTCAACTTTGCTTCTTTTCCAATTGGGAAGCAGAGCAGGAACAAGAATCCAAATTGTGTTCTTTTAGAGTTGGCTCTCATTATATAAAGAGCACTACAATTAAACTTTCCATAACAACATTAACGAATGATTGATTGTGCATCTAAGACTACACAGTTTTACCATAGAATGATTTTAGCACAGAAGGAATAATTTAAGACATCCTTTTCTGCCAACTCTCCGCAAAAGGAATGCAACTCGTCCCACTCCCCTGCCTTTACCCTGTCACCCTGGAATTTTCATCAGCTATTTCTCCAATTCTTTTCAGACCAGTTACTGCCAACTTCTGTGTCATTTTCACCTTTTTTGGACAAGGGTATAACAAGTGAAATTCCTCTTTACTCTGCCACTATACCTGCTCTGGAGAGGATTGGAAGTTTTAGGCTAATCACTCTTCGGTTTACATCCTTATTTTCTTCAGTATTCTTTAATGAATCTGATCCAGTTCTGGAGATTGAAAAGCTTTTAAGTATAAATAGGCTTCCTAGAACCTCTTTATCAAATTTTAGCTCATCCACTGTCAAAACTACCTTCCTTTTCCACTCTGACTATAGCAGGACTTTACTTGGCGCAGGCAGATGCAGCTATTAGTTCACTACCTCAGCCATGATTTCTGCCTTTGTGAATGTCCTCTTCTTGTTCCCTAATTGACCCCACTCCTCCTTTCATTGCCATTTTACTATTTGAATGTTATAGAAGATTTTTGGGGTTTTTTTGTCATCTGCCTGTTGCATGCGCATTTTTTGTTTTGCAGCACGAGATGTAGGAGCTGAAGTTGGTCATTTAGCCCATTAAATCTGCTCCACCATTCAACGAGATCGTGGCTATTCAGATTAATCCTCAACTCCACTTTCTGCCTTATCCCCATAACCCTTGGTTCCAGTACTGAAAATCTGTCTATCTCTGTCATGAATATTCTAAATGACCCAGCCTTGATAGCTCTTTCTGATAAAGAATTCCACAGGTTCGCTACCCTTAGATAAGGAACTCCTCTTAATCTCTGTCTAAATTGGGTGACCCTTGACTGAGATTTACCCTTAGGACCTGGTTTTGCTCACTGTTTAGTTTGCTTCCCATGAGTTTTCTATGTTCTGCTTTGACTCTGTACATCTTAAAACACCTTGAAATGAAATGTTGCAATGTTTTGAATAATGTTGTCCAGATTATTTTTGTCGACCCTTTGATACAGTTGTGAAAAAGAATCTTGATGGTTTGATAGCTTGTTTGTGCACTACATAACAAAATGATGTGTTTATTTGCATTTGGTATTTTTATTTGTTCCTCCTCTACAGCATGCTGTCCCAGATTTGGCAACCATCCAAGGCTGTGCTGTCTGTCTCAGACAAAGAATTAGTATGAATTATCTTGGTCTGCGTTCACGTGTTTTCTAACTGTCTGTTTTTAGTAAGGCATTTGAGAAAGTAATCACCCTGCAACTGACAAAGAGCCTTCTGTAGATCACAAACTGCCTGGTTCATGAGTGTTACAGACCTAAAAGAGACCAATGAAAGAAAACTTATTTTAAAACTTTTACTTTAGGCCTTGTCGGATTGCACTGGCTGTATGTGTATATTTTTAAAATTTTTCTGTAAGTTTGCAGCAGGAGCTTTGCAGCATACTGCTTCTGAGGTCAGGGATACAGCTGTACGGATTGTCCTTGAAATGTATCAACAACACAGGAGCGCTATTTTGCCGTACCTTCCACCCGATGATACAAGTACGCGCAGGAATGTGCTCTTCAAATCGCTCTTTGATGGATTTGCAAAAATAGATGGGAGGCCAACAGAAGCTGAGCAGCGAGTAAGTTTTACTGCAGTGGTGTTATATTTTCTTGCATTGGTGTTTTATTTATCGTCTCACATTCTTAAGAAAAATAGCTGTCATGAAATGCTTCATGTATATTGAATACTAACTTTTATGCATAATTTATAATAACAAACCAGGCGCCATGATTGTGTACTGTATTTTGATGATTATTTTGCTGTGAATTGGGTAAATTCTGTCCCAACTGCTTCAAATAAACAAGTTTTATTTAATGTAGCAGCGAAACAAAATCTAAACCTCAAAGGAAATTATCACAAGTTATTGGAAGCACATGGAAAATAACCTCAAATCAAACTACAAAACTTCATTTGAATTTCTTCTCCCTTGGTAAAAGGAGCAAAAATGATGCTTTGTGAAAACTTTACAAAACAACATGGGGTGTCACAATGTGCTTTTTAAAGAAAATTATTTATTGGCTGCATGTTTCGACTAGGCATTCAAAAAGGCAGCTGCAGAAGAGGCAGAGAAGAGAAAGAAAGAAGAAATAAGGGCGCTGCAGGAACAACTGACGGTGTTGAGAGAAATACAGGCAGAAGTCCAAGCTGAAAAGGTGCATAAACCTGATTTAACAAGGTGCAATAACTGTAACACTGTGGCAAAAAACATGTCAACAGCCTCTTGAATGTTTACAATAATAATGTCCAAAATGAATCTTCAAGAGCAAGGCCTTTCATGTACGCACGTTAATACACAAGCTTGAGGGGCTATTTGGTAAAAATGATGAATTACAATAGTCAAAAAGCCGGCACAGGTATAACCGGCTGAATGGCCACCTCCTGTACTGTAAGTTTTAATGATTCTGTTTTCTTGACATCACAAATACCTTGTGCAAACATATTGTTGGTCTAAATTATGTTTAAACTGCTGTACAATTCAGCAATTTATTTCTAAGGCCTTCCCTCATCATCAAAACAGAAGTAGATCATCTAGCTCTTCAAGCCTCTCCTGGGTTTTTGTTCTGTTTGCCCACTTTAGTTTGGTAACCTTTGATATTGTTGAATGATAAAAATCTATGCATCTACCTGTGGAAACTTTCAAGTGATCTAAGCTCTGTAGCTTTTGCCTGTCTGTCTGGCCACGGCTTCCCCTAATTCTATTTGGCTGACTTTGTGGTCATGTTGCTGTTTAGTGCCATTACATTCAAGCTGCACTCCTGACAATCTGCCAGTTCTCTAATTGGACTGACAGTTCTTGGGTGTGGGCCATTGTCCTTAATTGGATGACTCTCACAGGTATCAGTCTGTTAATTCACAGCCACCTGCAATGTGTCACTCGGGTAATATTTGTTCAGCTTTGTGCTTCAGTGCATGGAGTTATCACTAGTCTTTGTATTTGTATAGCACTCTTGTTTCATAATATATTTCATTTCTTTGACTGCTGAGTGTTGTTTACTTATTTAGGTGGAACCTGTCTTGAGATAACTATTGAACCTCTACACCTTCAGCATCTCTCTGTGGTACCAGTTTGCAGTTCAGTGGAATGTACTGTAGCCAGTTTCTGTGTCATCTAAAACACAGAATCCCTACAGTGTGGAAACAGGTCACTCAACCCAAACGTCCACACCGACCCTCCAAAGAGCATCCAGTCCTTTCCCTGTAACCCTGCATTTCCCATGGCTAACACACCTAACCTACTGAGTACTATGGGCAATTTAATATGGCCAATCCACCTAGCCAGCACATCTTTGGACTATGGGAGGAAACCAGAGCACCTGGCATAAACCCACACAGACATGGGAGACTGTGCAAACTCCACACAGACAGATGCCTGAGGGTGGAATCGAACCTGGCACTGTGAGGCAGCAGCACTAACCACTGTGCCACCGTGCTGCCCCCATATTGAATTCATCTTTAGCGAGCATTTCTTATTGTTGGACAGAGGAGAAGTTAATTAATGAATGCAAGCCAGCAATTACCTTTAATGCCATTGTATCCGTTTGTAAGTTTACCTCGAACAGCAGCAGAAACAAGTAAATTTCACAAATGGTAAGACATTTATAGCACAGGAGAAGGCCGCTCAGCCTGTTATATTTACATATCTAATTCCATCAGGATGTGACAGTTTGCAAGAATACTTGGAGTTATAGGTTAAAAATTCTACCCAGTGGAATCGTTGTAGATTTTTTTTTTGAGTGACAAAGTCTGGAATTGGGAGTGACGGATGAAAGGAGAAGAAAAATCTTTTTTTTTTCCCCCTTCTGAAATCATGTTCCTGTTAATTATTTGGAAAAATATCATGCGATAATTTTGCATAATGATTTGTTTAGCTAGCAGTTATCATTTGTGGAAAACTGACCAGAGGTAATTTCCTCACTGCTCACCTATCCAATGACTTATTGATTTTGTTAGTGGTCATACCATGACCAAGCACCAGAAATCATGCTTTTAGATCTCTGGTCTTTACAGAATGAAGAATCATCTTGAATGAAAAATACTTCGCTACTTACTTGTATTTTCAAGAGATGGTGGTATTCACAGTACCATTTTCTTTTTCGTCCATGACTCTGGGAATTTTGTGGACAATTTTGCTGACCTTGTACCGTGTAATATCAAGCACTGTTACTGTCATTCCTATAGATGAGGTTAAAACATTGGCCTGGATTTTCCTATTGCCAGATAATTATTTCTGCAGCGTAAGTGAGATTTATGCATGAGGACAGATCGGAATCTACATTTGTAGCAGATTCCGAAATTAAAAATTCCCCTGGGCAGTTCCTCAATGCTTTGAATCCTCTGAAAGTATCCAACTAGATCTGAGAATTTGGAGGGGACTGCTGAGGTAAAGTAAATAGTCACCCAGGAAATGTCAGACTATAATTACCTACTCACATTCCTCTGTAATTCTTTACCTGAATCCTACTTTATATTTTCAAATTGTTGTTTTGATTATGCCAATACGTTTGTCCCTGTTGTTGGTTGAATTTTGGACACCAATTTTGTTCTGTTCTTCTTATTTTCTTGAGTTGCCTGTCCTCACAAATTCAGGTTCTTCTCACTGGTATGTGTGTCCGCTCCCCCCCCCCCCCAAAAAAAAAACAGTTTGAATATCTCTGAGCTTGGTAGGTGATCCATTGGATTTCTCTTGACTCACTTGGCGAAGTTTCAACACAATGACAGTTGATTCTGGTTCAGACACATTGTGTAGACAGTCAGGTGCATGTCTATTTAACCAGCCAACAATATTAGCAGAGAATGCAAGTAAGTTTGCTGGTTGGACTTAATTTAAATTTAAGTGACAAGTGTTTTAAGAGCTAATGAAGCAAGCAATCCATTGTCAGCTTTTCAGATTTGAATCTGAAATTGCACTTTCAAGATGATGGGGTAGGGACGAATACTAAAATTCTTGCATTGACGTAACATGCCTTCAGTATTTCTAGAATAGCTTTCAGCAGTTACTTTAAGGTTGTACTAATCTACATTATTATGGCCCTAGAGACAATCTACTTGAGATGCTAATTTGACACACACTGGAAAAATTAATCTTTTCTGGGCGATACGCTTTGGATAGCCACCAACTGCCTTGGGATCAAGGAGTTCTACAAAATATAACATCAAGTGGGGGTTCAGCTATCATCAATACCTCCCAATAGTTCGGTGAACTTGTCTATCCTTGAAGCTGATGATTCTCTGCATCTATAATCCTTTTGAATCAATATATATTTTCTCTTTTGATATTTTTATGTCATTGCTAGCAAATGATAAATCTTGTGTATGATATAACATGAGTTGAATAAATCTTCCAACAAGCAGTCAGTCAGTGATTAAGTTTTAGAGCACATCCTCCTGCCATTGGAAGTATGATATCAATTAAATTTGGTGGGGGAGGGGGTGGTAGGTTGGGTTTTGAAGGGAAAATGCCTTTCCAGACAGACAGACGTTGATTGCACGCTGCAGTAAACTGGTACCTTGTTCATGGTTGATCCTTCTGATCTTAAAATGAGAAGGTCATAGATATTCTCCCCCACTGGGTAAAGAACAGCATATTGTCCCTACGTGAACTACATGTAATATACAAGTGGGCTATTGGGTTTAGATTAAAAATAGCTTTTATGGGTCTAGGTAATGTTAGGGCTCAGGAATCTCTTAACCACAACTGTGAACATCTGTTTCCTCATTCTTTACCAGCAGATATGCCATAGTATATACAGTTGCTCCTTAAAAAATAAATATATTGGAATTTTATTTAGAAAAGGTTCCATAAAGCAAGAATTGGCTTCTGTATTTCTCTCTTTCCTAGATTCTTGGACAGTATCCTTATACTGAGCCAACAAATCTACTACTTTATCGTTGCCTTGTATTATTCTTAATTCCTCTTTCAGTATTTAACTCTGCCTGTTCCTCAGACTAAATGTGCAATTAAGTTCTCTGTTCCACAGCTCAAGTGTTATGCACAATCCAATTTCTTGTCGTTCTCATCATTTAGTTTTCTTTTGCTGAATATTACATGAAGCAATGTTTCAGTGAACTGGACTTAGTCATGAAGCAGAGCTGCCTCTTAATTTAGTTCTTGCAAGGTGCGTGATTTGCTCTTTGCCTTTCTTTTTCTTTCTGCGACTAAATAGTCATTCCTCAGTACCCAAAGTGACAGTTTTTGTTTAACAGTAAAACGTCAGTTTGATGATTATAATACTTAACATGAAACAGTGATCGATCAGCATGTTTTCCTACTAGTTTCTCCAACTGGAATGCAGTTTCATAGATCTTTCCGTTACTATATTTCATTCTAACAGGCATCCCATCAAACATGAATCAGTTAATACTAGCCCTGCACTCATCCAATGTTACTGTGACATTTACTGCCTATTCAAAAAAAAAGCTGTCAGGATGAGAATTTTTCGATAATTTTCTCTTTCTTTATCCCAGAAACAGTGAGTTCGGTTTATACCACTGTTCTCCAAACTGCCAC
The DNA here is from genome assembly GCA_024137785.1 of Ginglymostoma cirratum. Lineage (NCBI taxonomy): Eukaryota > Metazoa > Chordata > Chondrichthyes > Orectolobiformes > Ginglymostomatidae > Ginglymostoma > Ginglymostoma cirratum. Next base: position 31,623,121 of record JAHRHZ010000004.1, read on the forward strand.
AGTCTATTTCGTTGGCTTGTTTACAGTTTGCCACATACATAGTGTCCCACCTTCTTAAATAAAAACCAAAAGAATTGCACGTGTTGTAAATCAGAAATAAAAGCAGGAAGTGCTGCAGTGGCTCAGCAGGTCTGGCAGCACCTGTGGAGAGAAATAAGTTAACATTTTGGGTCGTGTGTTTTTAACCTTTTTTAACTGGACTGTGTAATCAGCCACATTCCTTGTGTTTTGTATTTTCCAACACTATCTGCTTTTACTTTAAATCACTTAAGAATATCATTGGAAAATGAAATTTTCTAACAATTATGATTTCTCAGGAGGAAAATTAAAACACCAAACATGAAATGATTCTATTCTAGTATTATAATTCTTTGACAGTAGAGCTGTGTATTTAGAAATCATTACGTTTGTTCTATTATACTGCCTGTTTTCTGTTCGTTGTTCCAGAACTAAAAGTTAAACTTTTTGTGGAATCAGTACTCTAGGCCAACCATTCTTGGCACCATGTGTAATGAGGTCAGTCATTTTGTCTCTTTTGGATAATGACACAGCCCACCACTAATATCTATAACAACACTCTGTTGCATTTGGTAAGATTAATTTTTTATTCTCCAAATGACCAAAAGTTTCCACATTAATTGATGTTTTTTAAAACATGGTCACAGCTCCACTGGCTGCTCTTAAAAAGGAAGACTTGCATTCACGTAATACTTCATGTAAATCTCTCAATCAGAATCCTCAGTTCCCTTTTTTTAGCTATGAAAATGAGATCTTTTCTGCAGTTAGTTTTGCATGAATGTAGTCTTGTATGTAGTGGAGTTTCTCTGTCATTATTAATACTAAGTGAGAGGATTCCCAGCTGTGTTTTTTTCCTACTCCACACTGCACAATGACAACAAAGCTTGAATTTTATGGACTCTAAATATATAAACTTTTCTCAAGATGCCCAGATACCGATTTACATGCAAAAGCTGTAGTCTCTTTGCATGCATGTAAAAAAAAATTTAACCTCTAAAAAATGTAAACTAGCTAAAATTGTACTATGGTTGATAAATGAAAGTTGGAATTTCCTTTACTCTTTCAGTTTCATGGTGACTTGGTCAGAATTTTTTTCAGTCAAATGTAAACATCACTGTTTGGTAATGTGTTTATGGAATAGGTAGGTATACATTGCTTGGAAACAGACTGCAATATATTTTCACTACACCTTGCACTTGAAATGCGATACCTTTTAGTCACATGGTTTTGTCTACTCCTCCCTTTTCTATTGGCAATTAAACAGGTGATTAAGTTCAGAAATGCCACTGGTACTCACTTTTTCTCTGAAGAATTTGGTGAGAAGCAGCAGCAAGGATTGGAGAGTCAAATGGGAAGATGGCCGCAACAGAAAGCAGATATGGACTTCATTTGTTCAATTTTTGAAGGGTTGAGCAGATGTATTGTGCATTTCACCTCCTGATTGATGGTAATTTTATGAATAGCTCAAGAGATTCAAATTCCACCAAGACCGTTTGATAACTTAAATTCAGTTTTCTTTTAACAGAAAACCTTGAAATTTGCAGATGTGATTTACTTGAATGGTTCCAGGAATGAGAAACTTCAGCTTTGAGGATAGATTGAAGAAGTCAGACTGGTCTCCCTAAGAATTATTTTTTTAAGAATAAAATCCCTACAATGTGGAAGAAATCTACACCAACCCTCCAAAGAGCATCCCATCAGACCCACCCTGTCCCTGTGACCCTGCATTTCCCATGGCTAATCCACCTAGCCTGCACACCTCTGGACACTGTGGGCAAAGTATGGCCAAAGCACCTAACCTGCACATCTTTGGACTGTGGGAGAATACCACAGCACCTGGAGGAAAACCATGCAAACAGCCACCAGAAGGTGGAATTGAACTGGGGTCCCTGGCGTTGAGCCAGCAGTGCTACCCCCTGAGCCACTGTGGTGCTGAGAGGAGATATTATGGAGGTTTTTAAACCATGAGTAGACTGGGGTGAAGCTGCTTTCATTTGTTAAAGAAACAAGAATGAGAAGGCATGGAGTTAAAACGATATGCAGAAGAAACAAGTGTAATGTGAGGGGGGAGAAAGCTTTTCCACACAAGCAAGTTGTTATGAAATGTTCTGCCCAGAAGTGTGATGGATGCAACAACAAGACACTGGATTTTTTTGGATTGTAATGGTGAGTGGGAATATGAGAGAGAACGAGGTGATTAGCAGTAAATAATAGAGCCACTGCAGACATGATTAAATAAATGGTCTCCTTCTGCACCATCATTATTCTGAGATTCTGTGAAATGAAATGTTTCTAACAGTGTGATCCTGAAGGTGTTAGCATTATCATTAAAAACCAAACACGTTTAATATACTTTAGGACAGGAAGCCTTTTGACTATACACACTCTTGTCTATGTCATTCAGATCTATGAGACTCTGAAATGGCCTACCAAACCACAGCTCTAATCTAATTAAAAATGGGGAATACAGATTTTGCCCACTTCTTGAGAATTAATTAAACCATTTTTCTGTCCAACATCAATGAAAATATCGTTCATGAATATGTTCAAAAACATTTTCTTTATGGATTTAGAATGAAAAGATCTGTTGAAACACTGAAACATGAAGGCACTGTACTGTATTCCACTATGCACTGTGAAACATCAAGGCACTGTACTGTATTCCACTATGCAGAAGGCCCAGGATATTTGCTTTGAGTTACTATTAACAGTTGGGTTAATGCTGTTTGGTATGACTTTATGTAGTATTTAACTAACTGAATCAAATCTTTTTCAATAATTATGTGTTATTACAACTGGTCCCCAAGTAGGCGTCTCCACTTTGTTACAATTCTGGATGGAATACCCCTAAATGATGTGCTCCTGAATGAGGAAACATGAGCTGGCCCTCCTTCTTTACTCAACTCCTCCTTCAGTTGGTCATAATCAGGTTAATATAAAAATAACATGGTGGATACCTTTTCCCAGCCCAAGTATATTTAGGTTTTAAAAGGAGCTAATTCAGCCAAGCTTTCTTGTGTTATAGAGGGTTTATCTTTGTTGCTAATGCATAAGAAAAGATAATAAAATTTACACATATGCACATAGATTAGAAATGAGAGGTGAGTCCAAAACACAAATCATTAAAAGCCAATCAGTCTTTGGGTTGTCTGTGACAATATGAAATAATATGGCCACTGAGGTGGATGATTCCAGAAACACAAACTTTGGAAACTGAATGGTTGTTAGGAGATTCTTGGTTCTGCAGTTAGCCAAAAGGAGTTTGACCAGTTGACTTCAACAATGGTTTCGTTGATGATGGGTTTTCAGTAGTCTTCATATTTCACACTTCAGTGGACTTCATATTTCTTTTCACCTGCACATGCAGGGAGTCTGGTGGGAGCTGTGTCCCCTTACAATGCACTTTAGAACAGTTTACTCAAATCACAAGTGGGCACGCTAGCATGCAGAGGCCTGCAATTGACTTTTTAAACTCTGTTTCTTGTGTATTCCGAAGGATAAAACATAAACATGTCTTTTGTCTAGAACTGTCTTTTTTTCAACTCATATCATGTCTGCAGTTTAGGACAGAACCCACAGGAGATCACAGTTCAGTTTGTTGATTTGACATCTGCTGCTTTTGAAATGCTGTCTTAAGTTCTCTTAACACTGTCTAGGTGTGACATTCCCTCGTTTCTTCCTGGAACTCTGTAATGTACAAAGGGATTTTAATCAGCCATTGCCTTTACATTCTCTGGCTTTTGTGTCTTTCTTTTAAGGAAACATAAGTTGTGTATAAATAAGTTCAAAGTATTAGCAAATAATTTGTGGTTTTGACCCATTGTCATGACAGCATTAAGGATTCTAATGATTTAAATTCGTCTGTTTTGTTTAGGGGAAAGACACAGAAAACAATAAAGTTTCTAAAACAGGTTGGTGTAAAGTTTTTTTATTTGCATTCCTTTGTGAAAGTATAGTTGAACACAACTTGAGTTTTTATTTCTCTATCAGACGGAGGATATTCATTAGTTTTTTATTGTAAACTGACTAATAGACTGAGGAGCTCAAGTGCAGGTCTTTCCCCTGGTCCCCAGTGTAGCAAAAATTGAGTTCTTAGCTCCTGGAAATTATCCAAGTGGGTATTAAAGGATTCAGCAAGTCTTGTACTACTACAGTCTATATTCACTGATGCAGTCAAATTTTGGCAGTTAATAGAAAATGTCCACTAGAAGTTTCTGTGTAAACATTTATATTGTTGTGAAACCAAATTTGACCCTGGCTTAATTTAAGTATTGTGATGTCAGTGGTCCTGCCTGTTAAAAGTCAAACTAGTTAGGCAGAGATGAAGCCACCAGCAAGCTTCTTACTAGAATGGAGGTCTTGTGTTCACTAGCACCGTCAAGTGGGCCACTGCTACTGCCGGAATTGTGGAAACAGGAGTTCCAGGATTATGAGGTGGCCCTGAAATGCTGTGGATATCTGTGCGTGCCTTTGTCCGGGATGGAATACCCCCAAATGGTTATGCTGCTGTTTGAGGAAGGATGTGCTTGCGTGTATCTGTTGTCATAAGCAGAAGAAATGTTTGTATGTTGGATCTCTAATAATACCCAACTGTATGGGATTGTATTCCTAAGTATGGGTGTTCATAAATCAGGGACCCTTATATTTAGAACTAGAACTAACAAATAAATGTAGATGATGAAAAACTGTAGACCAACCAAGTTTTGTACCCTTTTTGTACTTAAAAGAAGGAAACTTAAAAGAATAAGTGGAGAATTTGAATGGTACCACATCCACTCCCTCCACAACTGATGCACAATAGTAGCAGTGCATACTATCCATAAGATGCACTGCCAAAATTCACCAAAACTCCATAGATAGCGCCTTCCAAACCCACACCACTTCCACCTAGAAGGACAACGGCAACAGATACACGCAAGCAGCACAACCTGTAAATTCTTCTCCTGATTTGGAAATATATCACTGTGTGGTCAAAATCCTAGAATTCTCCCCGAATGGCATTGTGGGTCTATCTACAGTAGAAGCACGTCAGCAGTGGAAAAGGCAGCTCATCGTCGCCTTCTCAAGGGCAACTAAGGACTAATAAAAGATAACAAGCATGGGGCTGGATGAACACAGCAGGTCAAGCAGCATCATAGGAGCAGGAAAACTTGACGTTTCGGGCCTAAACCCTTCATCAGAAATGGGGGAGGGGAAGAGGGTTCTGAAATAAATAGGGAGAGAGGGGGAGGCGGATAGAAGATGGATAGAGGC
>JAHRHZ010000004.1:31638391-31767115 GCA_024137785.1 Ginglymostoma cirratum
GAAGGGTCTAGGCCCGAAACGGCAAGTTTTCCTGCTCCTATGATGCTGCTTGGCCTGCTGTGTTCATCCAGCCCCACGCCTTGTTATCTCGGATTCTCCAGCATCTGCAGTACCTTTTATCTTTTATATCTGAGATGTATGGAAGTTGTGATCAAATGCAAGCTTTCCAGGAACGTGAGAAAAATGACGAAGTAGTTTTATCCCATTGCTATTTGGCACTATATAACAATGAGTGTTTTATTTATAAAAATAATTGAAAGGTTTTCTGCAGTATACCGAATTGTCAAGGTCGCCTTGTACCTTTCTGTTTTATAACCTATGATTTTACTCACACATTAACATGGTTACCATAGATATTCTGGTCTGTGTTGTATTGGAAAGGACAAAAGAGCTGTGCATTATCTTGGAATGTTTATTATGGCCATTCATGCAATCGATCTGCAAAAACGTCAAGCCTGTTCATAAATCCAATGCAAGTAGTCCACTAGGTTCTGGTATTTGAAACTACATTCTTTTGACATTTCACAGACAGAAATTTCTGGAAAAGCTTAGCAGGCCTCGCAGCATCTGTGAAGAGAAAAAGAATTAACGTTTAATGTCCAGTGACCCTCCTTCAGAACTAAATTTCAGTTCTGTAGGAAAGTGTGACTAAAATTCATAATGATCAGAAGTGGCTTTATAAACAAGTAGGACTAATACTGTGTAATTTTTTTCAAATTCTTTCTGTAATTATATTCGATATTCTCGAAGCAAATTAGTCTATCAATCATGTTTTCTTTATGAACCATTTGAAATCCTTAGAATACTTATTAATCTCCAAACTAACTTTCTAAACAAGTCAATTATATGTTTAGCAATCTCACAATGAATTAGATTTCTTCTTCTTTTAATACTTGCATTTAGACTTTTTTAAAATTTAGAGCAGTTAGCCCCTCCCAAAAAACCAAGGCTGTATTTTATTATTGTCCAAATAGCAGATTCGTGACTCAAGGAAAATTTGCAGTTAAAATGTGTGAACTTCGTTTGCTTTCCTAAGATGTATGATAACATTTATATCAGCCATATGCATCCCTGTCAATCTCTTAGGAAAGCCTGTTTCATTTTTGTTTCACTATTTGAAGAAAACCTAGACAAATTTCAAACATTTAAGTAATAAAGCACATTTTAAACTAAGTTTGTTTAAGAGAGACAAAACATCAATCTATTGAATACATGTTTCTAGCTTTAGTTTCAGGTTTTGAGTGCAGTATGAACTTCAGAGAATATTAAACTGAGAGAAATCTGTGGCTTTCCAGTTGTTTCAGAGATAGTAGGAACTGCAGATGCTGGAGAATCTAAGATAACAAGGTGTAGTGTAGTTTTAAAAACACTTGAGTTGAATTTTGAAAGGAAAGTTATTGTCAATGTTTTGTTGATTTAAAAAATATGTACTACTGACACATGTCTGGCCGCAAGATGGATAAACATACAGGCACATGCGAAGGAAATAAAGAAACAGACAAACAAAATGATTTGCAGAAGGTCCACTTCCTGGAATAACTGTCAAAACATTAAATTTAATATTGATCTAAATTCTTATAAAGATACAAAGCAGTGCTCCCAGATCCAGAATATCCCCGATCCTCCACCAGTTGTCAGGTTTGTATCCCCTTCCCCTCATTTTTAAACAGTTACAAGAAACACCAGCAACCCAAGACCCATGTTCCAATTCTTCATAACTGCTGAATTCTTCTCCTGAGTTCTGCCAAATATCCAATGTCCTCTCCACATTGCTCCATGATCAAAAAATTCCCAACCCACACTGCAAAATCGCTGTATACCCACAGAATCCTCATATCAGTTCTGAGTTCTCAGTCAAACACCCCATTTTACCAAAGTGCAGGGCTATGCCAATGCTTCCTAACTCTATTGGGGTAAACTGTATAGCATGTTCTGTATTCCCAGATTTCAAACTGGGAAATGAATAGAAGTTAAATGTTTAGTTAAAATAACATTCTATTAAGAGTTTCACAAAATAATGAACTATCAGGCATCATGATCTCTAAAGTCCCAGAAGAAATCCTGGCATGATATTTTGTACATATTTAATGGTCATATTCATTTAATGCAAATGAGTAATCCACATCTCTTCTATAAGTTTTTTTTTGTTTTTAATTCATTAGTAGGATGTGGGTGTCACTGGCTGGGCCACCATTACCCATGCCAAGTTGCCTTTGAGAAGGTGACAGTGAGCAGCGTTCCCAAACTGCTGCAGTCCATATGGTATTGGTACACCCACAATACCGTTAAGGGACGGAAAATGAAATTAATACCTTTATTCTTATTGAACAATATCTCTCTTAAATATTTTGGAATGCTTTGGGGGAATCTATATTTGTGTGGGTTTTAGTACTGCAAGTTCTTCTCTTTTCTATGAGGATTTCGGCAAAACCAAAACATGGAAATGGAACACAGCAAACATAGACAATCAGCTACATAATAAATAATGATTTGCTTCTAGCTTACTGATGGATATGTTGTGCACTAAATCCATTCTGTCTACATGAATAGCAGTAGGATTTTGCTCCACCATGGTGTCTCTTCGGCCAGGTGGTTTTGCCCATGGAAGGGAGGACAGTTCAGGTGGATTGGATACTAGATGTAAATGAGGTCTGCACTTTGTGTGCTGTGCATTTTTTATGTTTTCAGATCTCGCTATCAATGCTAATTTGTATTCTATCCGCTTTTTGAATAGGTTTTCCAATTGGACTTGCATCCGTTTCTTCCGAATGGACATTAAATTAACTTTACACTGGTGCCCTCAAGTTCAAGTCATTATGCATTGTCTTTCAACTGCATCTTCTGGCGAGCAGTCTGTTCTCATTATCTTGATCCAAACACTAGAAAATCCAGAGATCAGCCTGCATTTATATAAATGGTAAAATTATAACGCTTTAGTTTTGCTTACAGACTGAGATTGTGATAGGTAATTTCCTCTTTACAGTTTATGCATTTTCTGTGGAGAGAGAAATGAAATGTTTACTGACGAAGGCCTGGACATCCATTACTGGAAGCACTGTCCAATGTTGAGACGTTGTGAACATTGCAAGCAGGTATGTAGAATTAATTATAAACTTTCACTTTTCTATCCGGACATATCCAGTAGAATTTACACTGGTCAATTGTATTTGTGGTCAAGTTTTAAAATACCTTTAGGTGCTAAATATAAATGTAATACTTACAATAGGGCACAAAATGTTGATTGCAATTTATAATCAATATTTAATTTACTGTTCCACCCAGGCACTAAAACCCACTGGAGCTGGATATTTTAATTTTCTAATGAACTTGTATAGAGTTTGTGTGTAATTTTGCACAGGTCTTGGTGCACAGTTATATGTCACTTTTTTTTATGTTTATACATACTGTTTTTGGTTTTGCTGAGATTCGTGTCCTCTAGCAGTCACAGGTGTGGAAGGTAAAATTTCCTAAGTTGTAGTTAAGTCTTGGTTGGAGAGTGGAATGCGAATTTATTCAATGTTCCTTTAACAAGCTAAGCTATATGTTATATAGACGAGTCTTGTACTACAGCTAACCTTGGTCATTGTCAAAGATTTATTTGCCGAGAGTTCCATGTTAATTTTTATGCTGCACTCTTAAACATATTTGTGCTTTATGGAGCATTCCTGTCCATGACATAGTAGGTGAATGCATGGTGTAATGCTCCTGGATCATAGTTTCAAGGTTTCTGCTAAGAACTGTCACCTGATGATTTCATTCAGGACTATATCTAGCCTCCGTGCCTAAAGACTAAAGCTACAAAAAAAGACTGTAATCCAAAATGATGGTCAAGGCTTTGTTGTGGAGATTCCACCAATCAGCACACTTGTGTCGTGCAGTATAGATCTTGTTTTCTCTTTAGGTTGGTATTTCTTCTGAATTGTCTGAATGAATGCAAGATGAAAAGCTTTGACAAAATGGGTACTTTCAAGCAATATTTGATTATTTGATGTGTCAAATGGTATGAATTAAAATGCACGTTTTATCTTTTGACTTTATTCCTATTGAATCAAGTCTTATTTCTGCTCCTTACTCAATAAGGAGTCTGATGTTTCAACAACGTGCTAGAGTGAACGAGGACGACAGGGCCGTTGGTCTCAAAAGAGCAGGCTAAACGGTAGTATAAGTCTGCAACATGACTAAGTTAACTCTAAAGTATAGAGTTGTAGATTTTGTTCACAGGTGTCCAGAGTTAGAGTTGTTTCTGTTGTTCAAATGAGCAATAACTTTCAAATAATAAATGATGAAAAACTTCTCATTTCACAATGGAGTGATTAAACATGGCTGATCATCCAACTCAGTACTCTGTTCCTACTTGGTCCCTACATCCTTTAGCTCTATGAAATATATCTACCTTCATCCCGAAAACTTCACTGTTTTAGCTTGAATTGCTTTCTGTAGCAGAGAATTCCACAGGCTCACCACTCTCTGGGTAAAGAAATTTCTCCTTATCCCGATCCTAAAGTAACGGATTACACCATTTCATGCTGTTGGACTTCCCATTACTGAACATCTCTCAATGTCAAGCTAGATCTTGGGACACCTCTTCTTCCCTCAATTAAACCATCTGGTAACCCTGGCATTTATCTTGTGCCATTATTAGATCTTGCAACAACTCTACATGCTTTATCTCAAGACTTCAACCACTAGCTCCTTTAATTTCAGGGTTCAGTAAACCACCCACTACCACCACCTCAAAGAGTTTCCTGACTCCAGTACTACCATGCTGGCTGCTACTTTCATTATCTGTTTCAGTGAGAAAATCCCCAAAACCACATCTCAAACACAGTACAACCAAGCTGCATGAGTCTATTTGAAATACCCTTCCCCACTTGCCTTTTTCCTCTTTTCCCACCACACATCCCCTCCTTCCCATGCTATATAAATTCATTCTGAGAAATACCTTGATTACCAGACCCCAGCCTGTAATATTGCAGCACTGAGTTACTTGGATTCCCATTTTTTTCTTACTTAAAGTTTCGCAAACTCAAGTGTTTTACGTCAGAGACACAAGATTTTGGGCGTCCTTCAGAAAATGCTATTTGAATAGTTTGATAATTCAAAGACAGAATTATTAACGGAGGAACCTGGAAACATAAGGAAACAAACCAGTCCAAAACAGCTGAGCACAGATTGTTCTTTTAAAAAATAAGGCGTTTGATTTTGTCATATTTTCAGGTTATTTGCTTTCTTAGCTTGTGACATACCTTGTTCTCTCACCAGAGTGTTTGGTTAAAGAGCCAGATTGTGTGTCTCTTCCAGTTGGTTACACAGGGCTTTATACACGCACAGGAATGGAATTGGGTTTCTTTTGTTCTTTGATCTTCTGAACTGATTGTAGAAGTTTCTCTAGGTATGTGAAGAGAAAAAATAAATGAAGACAAATGTAGATCCATTACATCAGAAATAGTGGAAGGGAAATGAGCAACAAAGAGATGGCAGGCCAATTAAATTCATATTTCGGTCATGCCTTTCCAAAGGAGGACATGAATAACACCCCAAAAATATTGGGGACCACATGGTTTCATGAGAAGGAGGAACTGGAGGAAATCAGTATTAGTAGGGAAGTGGTGTTGGGGAAATTGAGGGGATTAGAGGCCGTGAAATCCCCAGGGCTTGAAATTCTATATCCCAGAGTACTTGAGAAAGAGGCCCTAGAAATTGTGGGTGCATTGGTGATTATCTTTTAAGCTTCTATAGACTGTGGAACAGTCCCTGTGAATTGGAGCATAACTAATATAACCTCAATTTTTTTCATAAAAAGAAAAGTAGAGTAAAAGCAGGTAATTACGCTGGTGAGCCTGAAAGCATTGGTAGGGCATTTGGAAGGCAGCGACAGGATTATACAGAGTCATCATTGATATACAAAAGGGAAATTATGCTTGACAAATCTATTGGAATTTTTTGAGAATATTATTAATGGAGTGGAGAAGGGGAGCCAGTTGGATGTGTTTACTTGGACTTTCAGAAGGCATTCAGTACAGTCCCACAAGAGATTAGCATGTAAAATTAAAAGCGTGAGGGATTAGAAAAGTGCACTGGCTGGGAGGCAGGCAACAAAGTAGGAATAAGTGGGTCATTTTCTGAGTGGCGACCTGTGCAGTACCACAGGGATCAGTGCTTTGACCCCAGTTATTTATGCAATGTATATTAGTGAGTTAGATGAGAGAATTAAATGTAACAACTCCAAATTGGCAGATGACACAAAGCGGGTGGGGGGTGAACTGTGAGGGTGATGCATAGATGCCTCATTGTGATTTGGACCAGTTGAGCAAGTGGGCAAATGTATGGCAGATGACATATAATGTGGATAAATGGGAGGTTATCCACTTTGGTAGCAAAAACAGGAAGGTGGATTATCTGAATTGTGATAGATTAGAATATGGGAAGGTGAAACAAGACTTGAGTATTCTTGTACACCAGTCACTGAAAGTAAGCATGCAAGTACAGTAGTCAGTGAAGGTGACAAATGATATGGTGGCGTTCATACTGAGAGGATTGAGTACAGGAGCGGCTTGCTGAAATTTTAAGGGGCTTGGTAGGACTGATGTACAAGGAGAGACTGGATCAGTTGGGACTATGTTCATTGGAGTTTAGAAGAATGGAGTGGCTGGAATTCTCATATAAATCTATAAAATTCTAATATGACTGGACGAAATAAAAGCAGGAAGAATGTACCTGATGACTGGGGAGTCCAGAACCAGGGGTCACAGTTCAAGGGTAGGGATTTGGCGATTTAAGACTTAGATGAGAATTCTTTTTCACCCAGAGAGTTGTGCGCCTGTGGAATTCTCTGCCACAGAATGCGGTTGAGGTGACAACATTGAATGTTTCAAAAAGGAGATGGATGTATTTCTTACAGATGAAGGGATAAAGGGATATGGGATGAAAACAGGAACAGTGAACTGAGAAGGATGATTAGCTGTGATTGTATTGAATGGTGGAGCAGGCTCAAAGGGCTCAATGGCCTACTCTTGTTTCTATATTCTATGTTTCAGTGTAGCCTCAATGTAGTAAATGCTAAGCAAGTGCTGGTTTAAAAAACTTAAGTTATAGATTTATTACATGGGGCAACCACCAGCCAGTATGTTACCCCAATCCTGTGTCCTTTAATTTTCATGCTAATCTCTTCTATGGGACCTTTATTGAACACCTTCTGAAAGTCCAAGTAAACCACATCCATTGGTTTCCCTATATCAACTCCCCGAGCAACAGAAATTCCTCAAATTCCAGCAGATTTGTTAAGTATAATTTCCGTCTTGTAAATCCATGCTGACTCTGTCTAATCCTGTCACTGTTTTCCAAGCGCTGCAGCATTTTCCCTACCAATGATGTCAGGCTTACTGGTCTGTAATTCCCTGCTTTTTCTCTAACCCTTTTTTTAAAAAATGGTTAGGGTTACGTTAGCTACCTTCCAATACATAGGAACTAGTCCAGAGTCTTTTGAATCTTGAAAGATGATTGCCAATGTTCCCACAACTTCTAGGGCCACTTTTTTAAGCAGTCTTGGATGTAAATCATCAGGTCTTGGGATTTCACAGCATTTAATCCTATCAATTTACCCAATACCATTTTCCTATTTAAACTGATTTCCTTCAGTTCCACTCTCTCACTGGACTGTGTGTTCACTAGCATTTTTGGAACGTTATTTGTGTCCTCCTTTGTGAAGACAGAACTAGATGTGTTTAATTATTCTGCCATCTCTTTGTGCTCATTTTCACTTCTCCTGTTTCTGATTGTAATGGACCTTTTGCATCTACTTGTGAAACTAATTAATTCACTTAACTGCAAATGCTCCATGCATTAAGATAGAAGCCTTAAGTCTGACTTATTAGCATTTTTAGCCCTGCTCTCCTTGTTTAGTATCATGGCTCAAATTCTCTGCCTACCACTTTTCTTACTTTCTATTCTGTCTTTTAGTTTTGCCCTTGTGTGCCTGTCTACTGTAGCCCTGTATAGATTCCCATCCCTGAACCCCCTCCCCGCTCTATTTTAGTTTAAACTCTCCCCAACATCACTAGAATCTGCTCCATGTAGAACATTAGTTTTGATCCTGCCCAGTGCAATCCGCCCAGTTTGTACTGGTCTGACCTTCCCTCCCCAGAACTGATCCTAATCCCCCAGGAATCTGAAACCCTCTCCCTTGAATCAATTTCTCCAGTCAAGTATTGATCCAGTACATCCTGTTATTACTACTCTGTCTAGCACTTAGCACCAATAGTAATCCTGAGATTACTACATTTCAGGTCCTACTTTTTAACTTGCTTCCTAACTGTCTATATTCTGCTTTGAAGACTCCCATCCCTTTTTTACCTATGTCATTGATACTGATGCTTTCCAGTGCTGTTCACCCTCCCGCTCCAGAATGTCCCTTAGTGGCTCCAAGATATTGTTTATCCTAGCACCCAAGAGGCAACATACCATCCTTGAGACTCGTTTATGACGACAGAAATGTCATTCTGTTCTCTTTACCACTGAATCCCCTGTTACAATAACCTTCCCACACTTACTCCTCCTCTCCCATGCAGCCAACTGTGGTGCAATGAACTTTGTTGCTGTTACTTTCCTCTGAGAAGCTGTTCCCTCCCCCAACAATATCCACATTGGTATATCTGTTTTTCAGGGGCATGGTCATGGGATTTTTGTATTGCCTGCCTAGTTATCTTTCTCAGCCTGATGGTCATTCATTCCCTCCCACCCTGTGGAGTCTTAGCCTACAAAGCTATCACCTCTCTGAATGTGCTATCCACAACACACTCAGCCCTGTCCCTAATCCCTGTTCCAGTTCTGAAATTCAGGGTTCCAGGAGCTGCAGCTGGAGTTACTTCCTGCACACCCTCATCCTACAATGCAAGCTAGGTACTATCTCTACCTTAATCTATGATATGGGTATTCAGCACTTTGAGGTACCTAACGGAATTTATGGAAGGAATATGGGCCAGCATTCACTGAGGTGATCCCTCTTGTAACTCTGTGCAGCATATGTCTTTGGCAAACAAAAGGTTTTTGTAATCTTTTTAAAGATCTTTGACAGCTGCATAGCAATGGGTTCAACGTTTGCTGAGCAGTAACTTTTCCTGGAATGTTTAGTCTAGTTGGTGAACTATTATTCTGGCAATCGTGACTGTTGAAAATACAAAGAAGGTTCTGCATGATAGCTTAAAATATGTCATGATTCTCAGTTTTGTGCTGTTACAATATTCAAAATATTATACTATCATAAATTTAGTATGAAACAAGAATACGACACAAAATATTTTTGTGCTTGATTATCTTCCAAACTGGTTCACTGTAGTACTGTTGTTATCTTGATAACAAAAATGACAAAATTGTGACAAAGCTATCTCTCAGCATAAATGATAATTTTGATCTACGTGCACTTCATACTTTCAGAATTCTTCATTTAATCTGAAACCTGTTGAAATTACTTACCACTATTTAATTTGTATTTTTCAGCCCAGAGTATAGTAATTTTGTCACCGTATGTTGGAAACTGTAAATACCACAAATATTAACTGTTTCCAGTTGGCTGCAAGGCAGCTTTTTAGTTCTGAATATCGCTTCCATATCAATGTTTCTTTCTGTCTAGGTAGTAGAAATAGCCACCCTCACAGAGCACAGGCTGACCGAGTGTGACATGAAAGAAAGTTTCGAGAAATGTCATCGTTGTGGTGAGGCAGTATCAAAAGAGGACCTGCAGGAACATCTCAAGATGAAAACCTGCAATGGTAAGACGAAGGATGTTGTAACCTAATCAAACCTAGTTTTGCTCCATCCAAAAATTTAACAATGAAACTGCTATTGTTTCTCTTTTAAACTAAGACTGATTTCATTAGGCTCACTTGGATTACTTAAAACAGGCAGTTGCTACATAAAACCATTGAATGGTCACAGCGTAGAAGGCCTGTCAAGTCCATGCTGGCTGTTTGCAGGAGCAATTGCACTAAGTGCCATTCCCTGTGACCTTGCAACTATTTCCTCTTTACATGGATGTTTATCCAATTCCCTTTTGAAAGCCACAGTTGATTCTGACTCCTTTAACTCTGTTTTTTTTTAAAATGGTGCTCACATCTTTTTTGGGTTTTTTTGTCAGACGCCTTGAATCTATCTCCTTTGGTTCTTAATCCTTCTGCCAATAGCAACAGTTTCTTTCTAGCTTTTCCAATGAGACCAAACTAGGGTTTCTATCGTTACTTCATAACTTTGTTGTTTTTGTACTCTTTGCCTCTCGTTTCAAAACCCAGGTTGCCATATGCCTTTCTAAACCCTTTTGTAACCTTATAGTAGCCAAAAAACTCATTTAAATTGTTCTTTTATTCCAACTTTTAAAAATTAAAGCAAAGCAAAGCAAAGAGGAATTCTTCTAGTTAAGGTCAGCCTTTGTTAGTTTATATATTCTGTGCAAATTATAATTGTATCAGCCCAGAATAGGCTGTTCTTTTAGTTAATGCAGACTTTCAATACCAGCAGTAACAAACGCTGTGCTTTGGGCCAGTCAGACGTCTGATGCACGCATATGTGCAGAAATGGCTTGGGAAGTTTAAGCTTCCAATGGGCTGGTTTTTATGCCTGGGATTGTAGAAGAATGTCCCTAATACTAACCCTGGTATTGGATGTGTAGGCTAGCTGCTTAAGACTTAACCAGATACTCACCCAAGTATTGCCCCAGTGTTTAATTTCAGATGTAGATCAGTCATTAACAGTGGAACCTAGCATTCACATTACACAGGTGAAAGATGAATTAGCCTTGAAAGCCCCTAAAAAGCTCTGGAAGATTCAATCATGAACGTCTTTATTGGAAGAAAAGTCACCTGTGTAGGTAGAAATGGCAGAATTTCTAAGATGATCCTCCAATCCTAGGCTGTTCCTCAACTGCCTTTGTTGCAGATAAGCACACTTTTTTGAACATTATTAGTAGTAAGTATTAAGCAATGAGAAGGTAAGTGGTGGTGGTGACATGCTGGAAAGATGGTGAGTTATTGGGCTGCCAACAGGACTGGAAAAATGTAGAGGGGAGAAAAGTGGGAGGCTGCAATGGGAGTGGTGGGGGAAGAGAAAGAGATGCTGCAAGAGAGTGGGGCTCTAAGAGGCAGGAGTTGCAAGTTGGGAGGAGAGGGAGGCTGCAAGAGAAGTGGTGGGAAGAGCGGGGAGGTGATGCCCTAGTGGTATTATCGCTGGACTGTTAGTCCAGAGAATCAGATTACATTCTTGGTTCGAATCCCACCACAGCAGATGGTAGAATTTGAATTCAATAAATATTTGGAATTAAGAATGTAATGATGACCATGAATCCATTGTCAATTGTTCAAAAAAACCCATCTGGTTCACCAATGTCCTTTAGTGAAGGAAACTGTCATCCTTACCTGGTCTGGCCTACATGTGACTCCAGACCCACGGCAATGTGGTTGGCTCTTAACTGCCCTCTGCCCATCCCTATCTGCGCAATAAGTGCTGCATAGCTAGCGACGCCCTTATCCTGTGAATGGATAAAGAAAGAGGGAGCCTGCAAGGGATGGGGGAGGAGGAGAAGGACCCTGCAAGGGGTTGGGGGGAGCGGAGTAAAGGGGAGGATGGCAGGGTTGAGAAGAAGGAAACTGCAGAGGGATGGAGGGGAAAGCTTTATGTGGAAGGCTGCAGTAGAAACTGGGATGAGGGGTAGCCTGATAGAGGAGTGCAGGCGCCTATGAGAGGATGTTGGGGAGAGGGAGACAAGGGGTGTGCAGTGAGGAGAGGGAGACTGTAAGGATGAGAAGACAGTTTTAAATCTGGCACCAAAGGATTACTTGGCTAAACCTGAGCCAGGAGCACCTGTAATCACTGAGGTAATGAATTCGTTGCAAATGAAAAGAAAATGTAACTTAGAACTACAAAGGTTCAGGGACAACTGTATGAGGAACAGTGTAAATTCTGTTGTAATGAACATTGTGTCACTTGTTTACTTGAAGTCTGAGGCATAGTACATGGGACAGTTAACTGTCAGGTTAAATCTCCCATCTTTGTGCATGTGAATGAGAAATTCATTAGCTATGACCTTAGTGGTGTGCGGAGGGTGTATTTAAGGTGATGGTTTTTTGTGTGTGTATTGGTTGATTTGGAAAATAAAATATTTTTGTTTACTTATGCTTGTTGCCTTGTGTCAATTTAAATACTGTGGTGCCTAAGAAATGATTTTCTTATGTATTGAGAGTTTAGGTTTAATGGAATATTGATAGTTATTGAGTTTATTGGTCACTGAATTTATAATTCTCCTTTTGTAAGAGTCCAGATATCCTGTATGGTGTTGTTACTAGGTAATTGCATCAAGTTAGTGAGAATGAAAAATGTAGTCCTTGAGAAGATCTCAAAAGCACCCTTCTTTAGGAGAAAACAAAAATTATCTTGACTGCTATCAAAGCCCAATCTGTCAACAATAATCCTCCCCCAATTCTATGGACATCCTCAGACTCATCAGCTAAGTTCCCTGACCTGACTGTCCACATGTTCTCACTCCAATGGCACACCCAGCCAACCCACTCATCCACCTACACACTTAATCACTCCCACGGATACTGTGCTTGTCCTGTCTAAAATTATCACTAGAACAGCTCTAATGTTTTGCTTTTATTTTCACTAAATTATTGTTGTCAAATTAATATGTTGAAAATTAACAGATTTTTGACATTTTATCAGCCTTAAAATTATTTATCTTTTCTGGTTTATTTCTAAACTGGTACGATCGTAGACAATTTGGAGAATTTTGTTTGTAGGACTGTTGGGATATAGAATCATTATACATTTGAATAGTTTGTTAACTTGGTGATTCGGTTTCTGGACAGCAACCAACAGCCATGCTTTGATTTGTCATTGCCATAGAAACAATGGACAAATTTATTGCCATATAAACCATAGACAGTCTATTGGGATGGGAAAAAAGGCTACAAATAGACAATCAACATATTGTGTATAGGCTCATCAGTGCTCTATTGAAGTCTTTTCAGTTTCATCCCCATTGTAGCTTTTGACGTTGACCTGATTTCATCCTGAAATGTATTAGTTACTGAAAAATCATTCCAGCTGGCTTAAATATTGTTAGATTCTCTAAGGATGTGAGAATTTTACATTGAGTTTTCAACAATTCATATTTTTTGCAGTCAGAATTGAACAGTGCATAAATCAATGGTGCATTCATGTACTTTTACTTTAAAAGACTAGATTTTATTTCCACAGCAACCTTGTTCAGTAGCATGGATAATCGTGAGCTGGTCTTTGTTATAGCTAATACTGATGTAGAGACATAACTGTGATTTTATGTTCAGACACTTGAGCTGGAATTGAGTGAAGATGAGGAAAATGTATGGCCACGGTGCCTCCTTCCTAGATGTGAATTGAGCATTAACTCCTCATGTTCAGTGGTCTGTGTTTCGTGACTACAGTTAGACACGGGGTGGTTTTCCGTTTTTCATTTTGTGCCTGAAGTGTCTTGTCTGCCATGACTCCTGTGGATGATTGAGATAGGCACAAATGCTGGCCACGCCAGCAGCACCCACATCCCCTGAAAGAAAAACAAATTAAAAATGCAGTGTGTGTAAGATCACAAATTTACTTTGAAACCTTAACTTTTAAATTAAATTTCCAAGAGGACAGAAAATTAGATGGCTCAGCATGTTTGTACCATTGAGATCTACACTGCATTGAGATTTGACCAGGTGGCAAATGAAATCGAGCGCACAATTGCCAGCAGTGTAGTGAAGATATACATAGAATTTGCAGCATAGGCACAAAATAGTGAATACGAGTGATCTATGCTGGTGCATAGAAAATGTGCAATTATTATGAAACTGATTTGAGGCCCATACACTAGTTTTTCAGTCTATATTATGTATAAACAACCTTTACCAGTACACTCTGTTTCCTGTGTCTTGGAAAATTTCATATCCGTGCTGCCACTACATCTTTATTTCCAGAAGTTTCAATTTTAAGAACAAAAACCCATTATATGGCACTTAGTCGAATGCATCCTGAAGAACAATATGCCTTCATCAAACTTCTCTGTTGCTTCATGAATGAATTTAGTTAAGTTAATCAACTGCAACTTGTACAACAGTAATTTATTAATCCATGTTTTTCCAAGTGCTTTGGATTAATTTGTGCTTTGGATCATTACCTCCAAATGATTTCCCATCATTGGTGATAGGCTCACTAGTTGTGTTTGCTCAGTTTATTGTTGTTCTTGATTTTGCAGACTTTCAGTCCTTTGGCACCACCACCAGGATTAGTAGATTGTGGCCAGAACCTCTTCTATTTATATACTTAATTACATCAGCAATTGAGTATGCATCTTGTGTGGGTTGGTAACTTTTGAGGACTGCAAGCCTTTTAAATACCTCCTTTATATTTATTTTATCCAGTGACCCTATTACCCTTTTCTTTATTGTGACATTGATGGCACCTTTGTTCTTAGTCAAGGTACTCACTCTATACAAAATAAAAACTGAAAGAACTGAGGATGCTGTAAATAAGGAACAAAACCAGAAGTTGTTGGTAAAGCTCAGCAGGTCTGGCAGTATCTGTGAAGAAAAATCAGAGTTGACATTTCAGGTCCGGTGACCCTTCCTCCGAATGGTTCAAAACGGACCAAAACGTTAACTCTGATTTTTTCTTCACAGATGCTGCCAGACCTGCTCAGCTTTTCAAGCAACTTCTGGTTTTGTTACTTGCTGTGTACCACAGCCACAGCTGCCTCTATAAGGTGAACTCCTTTTTGATCTTGAATTTGTTCCATGCTTCCTTTAGGTGACCTTTTTGCTATTTATTTGTTTATGTGTTTACTTTTGAATCTTCAAATGCTTCCTGTTCTCGTGCATACTTGTGTCTCTTACAGCTTTTTCTTCTCCCATAGATTCAGTTTAGCTGTCTAGTGCCTTATGACCATGGTGTTCATTACGAGCATCCTTATTCTTTATGTTTAATGATAATGATTAAAATTAGAAAGGAGATTCAGCTCTATCTTTATATGCACATCCTTTCTTCTGTTCAAATGTGTTTTATTTTCCCCACTTCATTCCCCAGAACCAGATCTCTATTGGACTACAAACACACTGTAAAGTTCTGTCAGACATTTTTTTTCGATATTTCTCCTTTTTCTGTCCCAGTTTATCCTTCTATTCCTACTGTGTATTAAGGTAATGGCATCCCATATAATCATTATTCTGCAGTTCATGAATTTTGAATATTGGTAAAAAAGACGCCTTTTGTCAAAACCTATTTCTCATTAGGACAATTTGCAAGAAAGAAACTTTTGCACACTCAGGATAGTTGTTAGTTTTGCAAGCATGGGCTGACTGAGTATGGTCATAATCTTGCCTATTGCGAACAGCCAAAATGATATGCTGTTTTATATAATGCACCAGACTTCGCAAAGTTCACAATACAGTGTCCAACATTAGATGCAATTCTGCAGTTTATGCAACATTTGCTACATAACCCGAAGTGTGTGAAAAATTATACTAATGACCAATTGAAGATCGTCGGTCAGGTTCACAGTGTGACACTCTGCCGATGCTGGAAGGAATATACATTAATACAGAGAGCCCTCTTTGCAGACAGACAACATGTACACACACTGCATCTGTCTCAACTCATCAAAGGAGATGCCATTTCTCAGGGCGGTGCCTTGACTAATCAAAGACAACCTGAACAATTTAAAACTTGAACACAACTCGACAGTTAACTGTCAGTCATCATTAACTGATTTACTCCACATGGCAGTTCCTCTACCAATTAGACTTCACTTGCCAATCAGTCAGCTGTCCTCATACGCATAAATGTTGTTCACCCTTTACTTTGGTCATTTTTGAAAATTGTCTTGACGAGTGCAAGATGGAAATCTTCAACAAAATGTCTGTTTACCAGAAATATTCAAGTTCTGCACTAATGTGTAGTTCTTGTGTCTTTCTGAAATTTGATTCTCAAATCTCCTTCCCACTACTTCGAAGTTAGTGGTGTACACCCAACAACATTAGCTCTTCAGTTGTATCTCTTACTGCTCACCAAATCAATTTTGTTGGAGGCATCAAGAAAGTCATTCCTTTCCAGAACTGTAGCAATCAGTGTCTTTGATCAGAATTGTCAGTATGCTCACTGTTTTTCCCTTTATCTTTCCTCATACCTTGTAGCCTAGTTAAAGGATAGAATACTGTATGCATTGTGTGTTAATGTAAAAAGATAATGCACAATTATCATCTGGGAAAGTTCAGACACCTATTCCCATTTGGTGTTTGATATGATAATGTGCTAGAGGAAACTGGAGATAACAGGGCCAGCAGTCTTTCAGGACAGACTGAATGGTAGTATCAGTCTCTGACATCACTGTCTAAAAAATATAATGTAAATAAATCAGATCCAGTGTATATGGGCAAACAAAGAAAATTTCCTCATTGGAGTTTCCCTGACCTGTAAAGTTTAGAATAGCACAAGTTTTAATTTTTTTATACGCACCAGGTTCACTAGATTACATGAAGATATAGATGGGTTGGTCAGATCAGCAGAGCATTGCCAGATGCCATTTAACACTGATAAGTACGAGGTGATGCACTTTTGTGGGAGTATTTAATGAATGGCAGGACACTGGGTAGCTCAGAGAAACAGAGAGATCTTGGATAATTATCCAGAGATCCCTAAAGACGGCAGAGTCTGTGAATAGAATAGTTAGAAGGCATATGGACACTTGCTTTCATCAGTTGTGGTGTAGAGTGTAAGAATAAGGAGGTAATGATGGAGTTATACAGAGCGTTGGTTAGGCCACAGCTGGAGTATAGTGTGCAGTTCTGGTCACCTCACTTCAGGAGGATGTGACAGCATTTGGGGGGATAAAGAGGAGATTCACCAGAATGTTGCCTGGGATGGAGCAATTGACCTGTAAGGAAAGACTAGGATTGTATTCTTCAGAGCAGAGAAGGCTGAGGGGGACATGATTGAGGTGTATAAGATTGAGAGGTATGGACAGGATGAGTAGGGAGCAGCTGTTCCCCTTAGTTGATGGGTCAGACACAAGGGGGCATAGTTTTAGGACAAGGGACAGGAGATTCAGAGGGGTTTTGAGAAAAAAACTTTTTCACTCAAATGGTGAGAAAATGGAATAGAAACCTTACAACCTTTAAAAAAATATTTGGAAAAGTGCTTGAAATATCATAGCATTCAAGGATATTGAATAAATATAGGAAATTTGGGATTTGCACACCTTTAGTGGTAATGGTTGTCAGTGCAGACTAGATGGATTGAAGGGCCTTTTCTACCCTCTGAGTCTAAGTGCTATACAATATTAAGTAGGTATTTGTGTGTATGTCTAATATTACAAAACTTTGTGTGCTAATATGAAGATTGTGACCTCATGTTCTAGATTGTAGGCCTGCAGAATCATGTATTCAGCATCAACCGTGAATCAAAGCTTGAATTCAATAGTCGTATAATCATACAGCATAGAAACAGATCCTTCAGTCCAAACTAAACTGGTCCCACCTGCCTGCACTTGGCCCATATCCCTCAAAACATTCATGTACTTTTAAATGTTCTAACTGTACCTGCATCCATCACTTCCTCTGGAAGTTCATTCCACACACAAACCACACTGTTTTTAAAAAAAAAAGTTGCGCCTTATGTCTTTTTAAAATCTTTCTCCAGGAGTCTTAACAATATGCCCCCTTGTCTTGAAATCCCCTACCTTAGGGAAAAGACACCTGCCATTCACCCTATCCATGCCCCTCGTGATTTTATAAACCTCTGTAAGGTCACTTCTCAACCTCCTATGCTTCAGTGATAAGTGTCCCAGTTTATTCAGCCTTTCCTTATAACTGAAACTCTCGATGCTAAGCAATAGTCTGATAAATCTTTTCTGAACCCTCTCCAGTTTAATAACATTCTTTCTATAACTGGGTGACCAGAACTGGACACACTACTCCAGAAGAGGCCTCGCTAATGTCCTGTACAACCTCAACATGACGTCCCAACTTGTATACTCAGTGGTCTGAGCAATGAAAACAAGTGTGCTAAACACATTCTTAACCACCCTGTCTAACCTCAGTGAATTATGTACTGAACCCCTAGGCCACTCTGTTCTACAACGCTACCCGAGGCCCTACTTTTAATTATGTAAGTCCTGTCCTTGTTTGTTTTACCAAAGTATTTCATATGCTTCAATTACATCACTTCATTATTTTTTCCTTTATTCCTTAACGGGATGAGGGCATCACTAGCTAGGCAGCATTTATGACCCATCCCTAATTGCCCAAAGGGCAGTTAAGAGTCAACCACATTGCTGTGGGTCTGGAGTCACATGAAGGCCAGACCAGGTAAGGATGGCAGTTTCTTCCCTAAAGGGCATTAGTGAACCAGATGGGTTTTCCCAACAATCAGCAATGGATTCATGGTCATCATTAGATTCTTAATTCCAGGTATTTTTATTGAATTCAAATTCCACCATCTGCCATGGCGGGATTTGAACCCAGGTCCCCAGAACATTATCTGGGTCTCTGGATCAACAGTCTAGCGATAATGCTGCTAGGCCATCGCCTCTTATTCTTCTCAACCAATATAGTTCCAGTCTACTTAAACCATCCTTATAGGAAACAACCCCTCATCTAGTTACTCTCTCAAAAATATTTAGCCTGGACATCTGTATTACTAGTCCAGTGACATTACTCAAGTCACAGAACATGAAAACAGACTGTTTGGTCCAATTTATTTCTGCTCACCTGACATCCCAATCTGACCTAGCCCCATTTGCCAGCATTTGGCCCATATCCCCCTCGATCTCACGTATTCATATATTCGTCCAGATGCCTTTTAAACGTTGCAATTGTACCCACCTCCTCCACTTTCTCTGGTAGCTCGTTCCATACATGCACCACCCTTTGCTTGAAAAAGTTACCCCACAGGAGCTTTTTAAATCTTTGTCCCCTCACTTTAATCTTTTGCCTTCTAATTTTGGACTCTTCTGCCCTGGGAAAAAGACCTTGGCTATTCACCCTGTCCATGCCCCTCATGATTTTATAACCCTCTATAAGGTCACCCCTCTGTCTCCGATGCTCCGGGGGAAAAGCCTATTCAATGTCTCCCAGTAATTCAAACCCTCCAGTCCCAGCAAAATCCTTTATAAATCCTTTCTGCCCCCTCTTGGGTTTAACAACATTCTTCCTGCAGAAAGGTGACCAGAATTGTACACAGTATTCTAGAAGTAGCCTCACTAATTTCTACTGACTTCCAATTCACTTGCAAGTGTATGACTCTCTGACTCTTAAGTGCATTATCAAAGTACAAACTGGCAATTTTTTGGTCCTCTGTTCACAAAGCCATTTCTGTTACAATGTGTGCTGATTCACGTGTGCACCCCACCTTCGATGCCTTAGATCCCATCTTGCCACACTGGCTGCTCCCACAGTATGGCCCTCAATTCTACTCCCCTTAATTCCAAGGGATAAAAACTTGAGTGCAAATGATGGCCAGTTGGTTTAGCTATTCACTGCTCTCTAGTGAGAACACACAAACCTCTATTAGAGCTAGCAAGAACTGCAGATACTGGAGTCAGATAACAGTGTGGAGCTGGAGGAACATAGCAGGCCAGGCAGAATCAGAGGAATATGAATGTTGATTTTTCAGGTCGGGACCCTTCTTCAGAAATGGGGAGGGGGAAGGGAGTTCAGAAATAAATAGAGAGAGGACGAGTGAAGGTGTGGAAGGTAGGTGGGATGGTGATAGGTGAGTGCAGGTACCCAAAATGTCAACTTTCCTGCTCCTCTGATGCTACCTAGCCTGCTGTGTTCCTCCAGCTCCACACTGTGTTATGCTCTATTAGATCCTGCTCATGTCGGACACGTGCTCATAATTTCCTGCCTTCTCTTGCCTAGCTTCAACTCCGTGTTCCTATGTGCCCTGACGCCATTTATTACCATTGTTAAACGAAAATCTAACTAACTACTTGTGTCTTAAAATATTCAAATGACACTCGCTCTGCTGTTCTCTGAAGGAGAGTTACAAAGACTCTCAATTCTGTCAGAGAAAAGATTCCTCCTTACTACAGTGTTTTTTAAACTGTGCTGTAAAGTTGTGGTCTCTCCAACAAAGGAACCATCCCCTCAGAACCTTGAATGTCTCAATTAAGATCTCCTGTCTTCCTTCTAAACTCAAATGGAAAAAAGCCTGTCCTGTCCAATCTTTCCTCATGAAATCAACTTCCCCCATCCCAAGTATCAGCCAATTAAGTATTTTCTGAACTGCCAATAATGCATTCACATTTTTTAAAATAAGGAGACCAGAATTGTACATAGTACTGTAGATGTGGCCTCACCAGTGCTGTATGCAACTGTAACAAAACACCCCTATTTTAATTTTCCATTTCCCAATGCAATAAATGCCAGTATTTCACTTGTCTTCCTAATCATTTGTTGTACCTGCATATTTATATTTGATTCATGTAGTAGCACACTCAGATTTTCGTGTACCTCGGTTTTCCAGTCTCTTTCCAATTAACTAATATGGTGCTTTTCTATTCTGTCGGCCAAAGGGGAGATGTTCATGTTTTCCCCAAGACAATCCAATATCCAGTTTTCAGCTGCAGCCTTCTAGTGCACCTTTAGAACATAGAACCATACTGTAATAAGAAAGGTGTTGATAAAGCTGTCTTGTTTCCTGAACTTAGTTCATCATTACACATACGATGAACTTCGAGAAATGAGAATAAGTAGCAATGTAGTGGATTAAGTAGATGCATTTTCAAAAAAAAAATCTTTTGTCTCCTTCTTAACCCTTCTTGGAATTAAAATTACTTATGTTGTCTTGATGACCTTGTTCAATATACCAGATACGGTTATGAGATGTCACTGTATTGTCTTACCACTCCTCCCTCTAAGCCAGTGGCAAATCCTAAATTTGCGAAGTAAAAATGTGCCTTTTCCTATGACCAGACTTACCAAATGAGGCAAAATTGTACAAGAGTAGCTACTGCCTGCAAATGATGCAAGCATCTTTGAGGTAATGTAAAGCATTGTTCTCTTTACTAGTAATAAAGTCATTTAAATAATGAAAAAGACAATTTATCTAATTGACTACAGAATCCAGTACCAAATCCCAAAATCCAGTTCTTGGATGCACCCTATTAATGTAGCAATATACAAAACAGAATAGTAAATAAGAAGTGGTATAGATAAGTGCACCTTTTTTATTTAAACAGAGGTTTCTCCTGTAAATAAAACTTTTGCAATCTCAGTATTTGGGTTCCTCAGTATCAAATGCTTAGTCAGCAGTGCGGCTGATCAAGTCAGGGCCACAGATAAAATTATTCTGGTATGTAGTCAATGTTTCTGTGGATATCAAGTACATAACAAAAATATATGATAGCAACGTTCGTGCAGAAAGTTCAAGTGCATTTTATGGAAAGTTTTTAGTGTTCTCCTGTAACTCTCTCTGCAGCTGCCAAGCCTGAGAAAGTTGCCAACCATTGTCCACTGTGCCATGAGAATTTCCAGCCAGGGGAGGAGGTAAGAGCTTGAAAATGTGCTCAGGCCCACAACACCTGTTCAGCACTCAAGTGCAAAAGTTTTCCTCTTAATGTCTTATAAGTGAATGTACTTTTTACCATCCACCCCCCTTTTGTGTAAATCCTTTTCAATATTCTCTGGTTTCTTGCCATATGCTGCTTTTGTGAAAGTAGCTCATTAACTTTGAGTATATTACAGCTGAGTCCAATACTGTCTAGCTAATGTCTGTTTCCAGCAGCGATCCCTAAGTGGTTAAGATGATCAGGCTACTGCCTCAGCTTGGAGACAGTAAGCTAAATGTGGTTCTTCTTTTGTAATTATACCTGAATAATGTGGTTGATTCGCTTGCCGAGCTGGTTCGTTAGTTCGCAGACGTTTCATTACCTTGCTGGGTAACATCATCAGCGCAGCCTCCAATGAAGCGCTGTTGTGTTTTCCCGCCTGGTATTTAAACTCTGGGGTCCATTGGATTTGATTACCTCATTTCCAATTTTTTCTTTGCAGTGGTGTGTATCATAGGGTCTAGATCTATCAATATCTAGTATATCAATCACTTGACTTACATAAAACCTCCCTGATTCTTGTTAATTTTGTTTTCAATGGTATGAAAACCAGAAGAATGATCTGATCTATTGTATTATTGTCCAGTGACTCATGACATAAAAATAAGGTTGGCAATCTATTCCATCAGAATATTATCCAGGCAGTGAAGACAAAAAAACTTTCCAGAATCTCTTCTGCTCGATTATCAGGCTTTTTACTTTTATTCAAGTAGGAAATTATTTGTGGAATTCTTACTTTGATTGACAACAGTTAGCAAGTAACTAGATACATGAAAATTTTGAGGCAAGAATAATTTTGTTGCTCTGAAGAATAGATTTGTTGACTGGACTCTTGACTGTATCAGTTAAAATCTTTCTAAAAAGGAAATGGGTGAATAGTTGATGGCATTTGTGAATTCTAAGGCTAAGTACTTGTGAAAGTTACTTGCATGCCTTATGGAGCACCTTTGCTACTGAGTTAGAATAATACACCACAGGAGCAGGCCCTTTGGCCCTCCAAGCCTGTGCTCACACATTTTGCCCTTCCATACTAAGACTGTCTTCACTTACAGGATCTGTATCCCTATGTTCCCTTCCTATTCATATCTTTCTCCAAGGGCGTCTTGAATGCTGCTATTGTGTCTGCTTACACCACCACCTCTGGCAACATGTTCCAGGCACTCAGTATCCTTTGTGTGGAAAAACTTGCCTTGCACATCTATTTTAAATTTCTCCCCTTGCACTTGAACCGGTGTCCCCTAGTAATTGACCCATCCACCCTGGGAAAAAGCCTCATACTTTCCACCCTATCCATGCCGTTCACAATCTTATTCTTGTCTATTAGGACGCACCTCAACCTTCTGCATTCCAGTGAAAACAAGTCCAGTCTATTCAACCTTTCTTCATAGCTAAAATCCCTCGTACCAATCAACATCTGATAAGCCTTTTCTGTACTCTAATTGTTTGAACAGTACCGTGAAAGGAAAAGTTAAAAATTAAAGGTTAATGTTAGTTAGCTACCAATTAATTTTGTACGATTTATTCTTGGGACAATGGGGAGCCGCGGCAGTTGATGAACCAGAGGTGGTAATGCCACTGGACTTGTAATATAGAATAATTAATGTTCTGGGGTCATGAGATTGAATCCTGCCACATCGGATGATGAAATCTGAATTTAATCAAAATCTGGAATTGAAGAGCTAGTGTAATGATAGCTGTGTAATAATTGCCAATTGCTATAAACACCCATTGGTTTGCTGATGTTCTTCAGGATGGGAAATCTGCCATTCCTACCTGCCCTGGCCTCCATGTGATTCCATACCCACAGCAATGTGGTTGACTTTTAACTGGCCTGACAGACCATTTTGTTTCACCAAACCACTACAAAGTCTAAAGAAAAGACTGAAACTGGCTTGACCACCTCGCATTAACCAAAGAACTGAAGCGTAAACTACAACACCAGCCCTGTTGACTCTGCAAATTCCTCCTTGCCAACATCTGGGGTTTGTACCAAAATTGGGAGAGCTGGCCCACACATTACAAGATCAACAATCTGACATATTCATACTCACACAATCATACCTTAAAAATGTTCCAGGCGTGAGCATTGCGGTCCCTGGTTACCTACTGTCCCACTGGCCGGACAGACCCACCAGAGGTGATGACATATTGATGTACAGTCTTGAAGGAGTTGTTCTGGGAGTTCTCAACATTGACTGACTGTGGCCCCCCAAAATCTCAGGCTAATTACCAGATCTTAACAACCCTTCAGTTGATGAAACAGAGCTGCTCAGAAT
This sequence comes from Ginglymostoma cirratum, assembly GCA_024137785.1. Classification (NCBI taxonomy): domain Eukaryota; kingdom Metazoa; phylum Chordata; class Chondrichthyes; order Orectolobiformes; family Ginglymostomatidae; genus Ginglymostoma; species Ginglymostoma cirratum. The sequence continues at coordinate 31,662,278 of JAHRHZ010000004.1, forward strand.
TGAACACATGCTCAACAATGGGTAGCCCAGCACTTCATTGCAAATGGCAAAGCTGCAGTATTTGCATTCATATTCAGCCAGAAATGCTGAGTGGATGATCTGTTTCAACTGCCCAAAATCACAAATGCCAGTTTTTCAACAGTTCGATTCACTCACATGATATCACTAGAATATTGAAGGCGCCAAATATAGGCAATGCTATGGCCCTAGACAATATTCCAGCAGTAGTACCAAATACTTATGCTCCTGAACTAGTTGTACCTCTAGCAAAGCTTGTTCCAATACAGCTACAACACTGGTGTGGAAAATTGCCAAAATATATCCTGTGCACAAGAAGCAGGATAAATCCAACTCTGACAATCATTGCTCTATCAGTCTAGTCTCAATCATTTGTATAGTGATGGAAGAGGTTGTTGGCAGTGCTATTAAACAGCACTAACTCAGGAATAATCCACGCAATCGTGCTCAGTTTGCCAGGGCTACTTGACTTGGACCTCATTGCAACCTTGCTCCAAATGTGGATGTAAGTCTCAAGTACAAAAGTGGAGGTGAGAGTGGTTGCTGTTGTCATCAACATGTCATTTGACTCCTGTTTGGATCAAGAAGCCCTAGTTAAATTAAGTCATTGGGAATCGGGGGAAGCTGTCTTGCTAGTTGGAGCCAAATCTAACGCAAAGGAAGCTGGCTATGCCTGTTAGATCATCTCAGTTCCAGACAACTTTGCAGGAGTTCCTTTGGGTGTCATCCTAGGATCAGCCATCTTTGGCTGCTTTATCAGTGACCTTTCCCTCATCATAAAGTCAGAAGTCAGGATGTTTGTTCGTTGCATAATATTCAGCACCATTTATGACACCTCAGATACTGAAGCAGTCCATGTTCAAATGCAAGACCCGGACAATATCCAATCTTGGGCTGAGAAGTGGCAAGTAATATTAGTGCTGCACAAGTGCCAGGCAATAACCATCTTCAACAAGAGTTAAGGCATTACCATTATTGAATACTCCATTGTTAACAACTCAGGTTTACCTTTGACCAGAAACTGAACTGAAACAGCCATATAAATATGCAGATGCAAAACTTTCAATTTTAAAATTATAAACCTAATTGAAGGGTTTCAGTGACAGTTATAAATGACTCAATTATAAACGACTTAAGGTTCATTTCATGATTTAATTGCCCGAGTCACTCTGCTTGCAAAAAGTGCAATATAAACCTGGATTGATTGTAACTTAGTAAATTCCTTTCATTGCTGGAATAAACTATTGTAAACTGTGACAATCGATCTTAGTGAAATTCCTCACTCTCTATAATGCTGTCATTAAATTTGCATGCTTTGTTCAATACCTGTGGTGTACTTTCAACTCCACATAGTCAGAAATTTTAAGACTCCCACTACGACAATGTTAATAAGCATCTGTGCTGCAGCAAGCAAATAACTGCTTGAATTTTTGCTTGGCAGTCTCCTGATTTGTAATAGGTTTCTCTCTGGATGTGGTATTACAGAAGTAGCAATCCAAAGCCATTCTTTAGTGTAGAATAACCGGAACGTTATTGCTCAAGAGGGCCTGGCTGTTAAGACCAGTGTGACGTCAATAGTGCTTTGTTATGTATTTATTTATCATTGCAATATTGAAGACATACAATGTTAACATGTCAAAGACCATAATGTAAATACATCATTACAAATGATGGTAATTACCAATGAGGGCGGCACGGTGGCTCAGTGGTTAACACTGCACCCTCACAGCACCAGGGACTGGTTCAATTCCAGCCTGGGGCGACTGTCTGTGTGGAGTTTGCACATTCTCCCCATGTCTGTGTGGGTTTCCTCCGGGTGCTCCGGTTTCCTCCCACGGTCCAAAGATGTGCCGGCTAGGTGGATTGGCAATGCTAAATTGCCCGTAGTGTTCAGGGGTGTGTGGGTTATAGGAGGATGGGTCTGGGTGGGATGCTGCAAGTGTCGGTGTGGACTTGTTGGGCCAAAGGGCCTGTTTCCATACTCTAGGGATTCTATGATTCAATGAACTATTACAGGTAAGTCAAACTGCTATAAAAGATTCATTGCAAGATCCAGATAAGTTCACACAATCATTTGCTGTGGGATTGGTTGTCGTATTGGCTCATCATTTTGTGAACCTAATTTCTGCTGCTGTGAGAATTCTTGGAGTTAGCACTTTATGCATATATAACTAATATATGCATAATAGGTGCATTTCATGATTTAATTGCCCGAGTCACTCTGCTTGCAAATATTGCAATATAAACCTGGATTGATTGTAACTTAGTAAATTCCTTTCATTGCTGGAATAAACTATTGTAAACTGTGACAATCGATCTTAGTGAAATTCCTCACTCCCTATAATGCTGTCATTAAATTTGCATGCTTTGTTCAATACCTGTAGTGTACTTTCAACTCCACATAGTCAGAAATTTTAAGACTCCCACTACGACAATGTTAATAAGCTATTTCCATATGCGTAACATAACTCTGTGTTCAGGCCCACCGGGCTCACCTACTGCTGAAACCATGATTCATTTCTCCAGACTTGACTATTCTAGTGTATGCCTAGGTGGTCTCCTGTATTCCCTAAACTTGAAATCATCCAAAACTCAGCTGCGCACATCTTAATTTGCAAGAATTTCCAGTCCTTTATGAACCCTGTGCTCATTGACTTGCAGTGGATACCTATCAAGCAAACCTTGATTTTAAATTCTCATTTTTTTCAAATCCTTTCTTGGCCTTGCTCTTCCTATTTCTATAATCTCTAAAATCTCTGCAACCCTCCCTGATACTTATTCTCTTCTAAGTCTGCAGTCCTCTCCAGTTTTAATTGCTCCACTGTTTGTTGCTGCACTTCAGGTGACCAGGCCTCAAGGCTCTGGAATGTCTTACACCTGTCTCTTTCCTCCTTGAAGACACTTAAAATGTAGGGACATTCCTGTGCTGTACTGTTCTTTCAGCCTACAGTATTGTGCCAAACATGACACCAAATTAAACTAATCCCTTCTGCCTGCCCTCTCTCTTGCTTACATATTCATATGCTTATCTACAAGTCCTTTAAACGCCCCTATCGTATCTGCCTCCACCATCACCCCGGCAACGCATCCCAGACTCCTACCACTCTGTGTAAAAAAAAAAAACAAAGCTTGCCCCTCATATCTCCTTTGAACTTCTGCCCTCTTACCATAAATGTATGTCCCCTATAATTAGACATTCCAGCTCTGGGAAAAAGATTCTGACCTTTGACCCTATCAATGCATCTTATAGTTTTATAGACTTCTAGCAAGTCTCCCCTCAGCCTCCACAACTCCAGAAAAAACAACCCAAGTTTTTCGAGTCTCTCCTTATAACCTATACCATCTAATCCAGGCAGTATCCTGATAAACCTCTTCTGCACCCTCTACAAAGCCTTCATGTCATGTGGGAGCAATGGACTTGAACTCCAAGATACCCCTGTACATCTGTGCTGTTCAGGGTATTGCTGTTAACTGTATACTTTTCCTTAACGTCTGATCTCTTAAAGTACAGCAACTCCCACTTAACCAGATTGAACTCAATCTGCCATTTCTCTGCCCATATCTGCGACCAATTCCACTGTATCTTTTGACAACTTTCTACACTATCTGCAGCTCCACTGATCTTTTTGTCGTCTGCAAACTTACTAATCCACCCATCTGCATTTTCATCCAAGTCATTTATGTGTTTATTACGAACAGCAGAGGTCCCAGTACAGATCCCTGAGGAACATGACTAGTCTTGGACCTCCAGCCAGAAAAACACCGTTCCACCACTACCGTCTGCCTTTTATGGGCAAGCCAAGTCACCGTGGATCCCGTGCATCTTAATCTTCTGGATGAGCCTACCATGAGGGACCTTTTTGAAAGCCTTTACTAAAAGAAGTTGTGATGATGCTGTCACTCTAAAAAGGTTATTGTCCTTGGTTTTCTTTTGAAGAGAGGTTGTAAAGGCAGAGGTGTCAAAGAGTCCAGGGAGTATTAGTTTAACAATAGAAGGGGAGTGACCAGTTCTCCCAGTTCAGGTTTTTTCTAGTTTTATTTAGCTGTAGCAGTCACAAGATGTCTTGAGTACCAGAAGTGTTGCAAGCTTCAGTAAAGGATTCCTCTAACTTTCTCTGAAATCTCTCTCGGATGTTGTTCCTTCCTGCCAGTAAGAATCTGCGTTTGAATTTACCTTTTTGCCAAGGGCCGTATTTATGGGATGTTTCTATTTTGAAACAGTTAATTAGTTAAGTTGCTGTGTCAGTTTGGTTCAGTTTTCTCATAAAGTTGTTCTAAATTCCGCTTTCTTTTGTTTGTGTTTCAACTGTACTGTTTAAATAAACTTCACTTTGCTTAAGGCCAAATGGTTTGACAAGTTGCATCAAACCTGGAGCTCCCACTTCATATCTGCCTTTAAAACAAGAAAAAGTTAGGGTCTAGGCTACCTTCTTAAAATACTTTGAGGAAGTTTGGCCTGGTCCATAACACTGTAAACAACATCAACTGCTGTACCCTCATCAATCACTTTCGTCACCACCTCGAAAAATTCAATCATGTTAGTAAGACATGACCTGCCCCGCACAAAGCCATGCTGACTGTTGTAACTAGGCCGTGCTTTTCCAAATGCATGTAAATCCTATTCCCAAGAATTCTCTTCAGTAGCTTGCCAATCACCAATGTGAGATTCACTGATTTGTAGTTTCCTGGATTATCTCTATTTCCCCTCTGAACAGAGGAACAACATTAGCTACGCCCCATTGGCTGGCGAGGATGCAAAGATCTTGGTCAATGCCCTTGTTTACCTTGTTTACTTCGGCTTTAGTAAAGCCTTTGACAAGGTTCCACGTGGTAGACTAATTAGTTAGATCATATGGGATTCAGGATGAACTTGCCAATTTCTGAGGAAGGGTCTCGACCTGAAACGTCAACTTTCCTGCTCCTCTCATGCTGCTTGGCCTGCTGTGTTCATCCAGCTCCACAACGTTTTATCTCAGATCCTCCAGCATCGGCAGTTCCTACTATCTCTAAAGACAAGTGGAGCCAGTTTAGGTAGTAGTATGCTTTTTGGTGGTAGAGACTTGATGTGCTGAAGGTCCTTTTCTGTACTACTTCCAAATGCGTGTCAGTATTCATTCAGGAGAAGGACATGGAGGATAGTGAGATTAGTGTGCAGAATACTAATATAGGTAGACAGGGTGGTTAAGAAGGCATTTAGCACACTTGCCTTCATTGCTCAGACCATTGAGTATCGGAGTTGGGACGTAAACCTGAGGTTGTACAAGACGTTCGTGAGGCCTCTTCTGGAGTACTGTGTCCAGTTCTGTAGCCGTGTTATAGGAAGGATATTATTAAACTGGAGAGGGTTCAGACTCGATTTACCAGCATGTCGATGGGAATGAAATGTTTGAGATATAAAAATAGACTGGAAAGACTAGGATTTCTTTCACTGGAGTGCGGGAGGTTGAGGGGTGACCTTATTGAGGCTTGTAAAATCATGAGGGTATAGGTAAGTTGAATGACAAAGGTCTTTTTCCGAGGGTGGGTGGGTTCAAAACTAGGGGATATATTTTTACATTGAGAAGAGAAAGATTTAAAAAGGACATGAGGAGCAACTTTATTTACACAGTAGTTCGTTTGTGAAATGAACTGCCAGAGAATGAGATGACAGAGTTACAACATTCAAAAGACATTTGGATAAGTTCATGAGTCAGAAAGGTTTGAAGAAGATATGGGCCAAACGCAAGCAGATGGGTCAAGTTTAGATTGGGAATATGGTCAGCCTGGACCAGTTGGACCAAAGGGTCTGTTTCTATGCTTTACGACTCTAATAAAGCCAAGAATGTGATGGTTTTTAGCGTCCTCAACTCATTCTGCCACTTCTAATGATTTGTGTAAGTACACATTCAAATCTCGGTTTTTGCATGCCTTTTAAAATTGTGTCATTTAATTTGATCTAATATACAACCGTTCATCACTATTCTTTAATTTCCATCGCTTAAGTAATTGTGGCATCACACTCCATATTTCGGTGAGTCTGTTATATGACTCTTCTTAGCCCTACTTTGTCTCCAATCAGTTGAAAACTCTAACTGCCAAAATGTGCGACATTTTCTGCTTCCGTTCTCTCCGTAGCAGAATTACTTGCTTCATTGGTGTCTCTTAATTTAAATATAATTATTTTGTGTTCATGAGATCTGGGTCTTACTGGCTAGGCCAGTGTCCATTGCCTATCTCTAATTGTCCAGGAGAAGATGATGGGCTGCTTTGTTGAACCACTGCATCCTTGGATGTAAAGGCACACACATGCTTTAGGGAACAAGTTCCAGGTTTTGACCCAACAACAGTAAAGGAGCAGTGAAAAATTTCCAAGTCAGGATGGTGGAAAACTTCCAAGTGGTGGCATTCCCATGTATCTGTTACCCTTGTCCTTCAATGTGATCGGGTTCATGTGTTTAAACAGTGTCAGGATTGTTATTCAGTTACTGCTGTATATCTTGTAAATGGTGCACACTGTTGCCACGATGCATTGATGGTGATGAAAGTGAATGGGGTACCGATCAAGTTTTGCCCTGGATTTTAATGCTTCTTGTTTGTTGTTACAGCTGCGCACTTCGAGACAAGTGGACACTATTCCATCGCACTCCTAACTTGTGCCTTGTAGATTGTGAGACAGATACTCGAGAGAGGAGAGACAACATTCCCTCTAAACCTCAGTGCATGAATTGGCATGGTTACACTATTCCCAGTTTTGTTCCCAGTTATAAATTTATAGAATCGCGTAGTACAGAAAAGGACCTTCAGCACATCAAGTCTCTACCACCAAAAAGCATACTACTACCTAAACTGGCTCCACTCGTCTTTAGCCTTGAATGTTGTGAGACTTAAAGCACTCGTCCAAATACTTTCTAAAGGTGGTGAGGTTTCCTGCCTCAACTACCCTCCCAGGTGGTGTATTACAGAACCCACCACCCTCTGGGTGAGAGTGTTTTCCCTGAAATCACCCCTAAATCTCCTAGCTATCAAAGTTATGCCCCTTAGTTCTTGACCTTTTGACTAATGTGAGCAGCTGCTTTCTTTTCTTAGTGAATCTGTGGAATTCTTTACAGCAGAGGGCTGTAGAGACTGGCTTGTTGTGTATATTTAGGATGAGATTAGATATTTTTAATCAGTGAGGGAATTGAGGTTTAACAGGAAAAAGCAAGAAAATTATGTTGGGGATTATCAGATCATCCATGATCTCATTGAATTGTAGAGCAGATTTGATTTGCTGAATGACTTCCGTCTGTTCCAACATGCTGTGGTTTTATAGACTTTGCCTGGCAGTAATGAGATGTGCCACGATTCAAGTTTGGGCATTGTCCAGGTCTTGCTACATATGGCCGTTGGTTACTTAAATACCTAAAGAGTCATAAATAGCACTGAAAATTGTGCAATCATCAGCAAACATCCTGACTTCTGACATTACAGTGAAGGGAAGGTGATTGATGAGGAAGTTGGAGATAATTGGGCTTCTTTTGTGTTAGGTATGACCGCAGCCAGCAAGTGATGGCAGGAAATTAACTATTTGCAGGACCCGCTGAGGTAAAGTTATCTGGCTTTCTGACCCATTAAATCCCACCCCTGATTTCAGTTACAGACTGGCATATGCTCAATATTGACCTCCTGAGAGTTTGTAACTTTTCTGGCTATTGCTGTTTCATATTATTTTAGGGCAGTGCATTGTTAAGAGAACACCTTTGCAGAATTAGTCCCGGCAGCTAAGTTGGTAGCACGATGGTGATGTAACACCTCAGCTAACAGACGGCACTAGAATATTTCATTAACAGCTTAAGTACTTAAGCAGTTGGTATCAATGCCTTTCTCTTCCATTAATCAGTATACACTCATTGTGGTTTTCAAATGACATTTACCAGTTTCTGCAATCAAGTAATGTATTTGTGACCTCTTTGCATTGGGTCTGCTGGTGAAACCACTTCACTTTTATATGTCCTTAGAAGTTCTGGGTCTTGAACCACAAAACCTTAGAAGACAGTCAGGAATGAATGTCTCAATAACAAAAAATTACATTTTTTCCAGGGTATAATTATCTGAAAAGATGTGCAACCTTAAAAAGAAAACAACATCAAATACTGTCTGATAAATACATAGAATGATGTGGCTATGCTAGTGTTTTCCAGAAACACACAGCTTGTAGTTCTATACGTATTCAACTCCTGGCAGCAACAGTCTTCATGTTGCCATAATATACTTGACTACGTATCCTATATATCCTGTGTCGACTAATTTCATTGTACAATCATCGTTTCTTTGTCCTGGGTAATTAAATTAAACCAAGCAAATTTCATAGAGCTACTCTGTTAGTTGTGGACTTGGAGTTGAACCTGAACATGTCTGGGGAATTGGAGTTTTGAAGAAGATTGATTTATTGCTGTCATGTACTGAGATACAGTAAAAAACTTTTTTTTTAATTCATTCGTGGGGATGAGAGCATCGCTAGCCAGGCAGTGTTTATTACCCATCCCTCTTAACTGCCCAGAGGGCAGTTAAGAGTCAACTACATTTCTGTGGGTCTGGAGTCACATATAGTCCACACCAGGTAAGGATGGCAATTTCCTTCCCTAAAGGACATTAGTAAACCAGATGGGTTTTTCCCGACAATCAGCAATGGATTTATGGTATGCATTACACTCTTAATTCCAGATATTTTTTGAATTCAGATTCCACCATCTGCCATGGTGGGATTCAAACTAGGTCCTCAGAACATTATCTGGGTCTCTGGATTAACAGTTCAGCAATAATACCACAAGGCCATTGCCTCGCAAAAAGTGTTGTTTTGCACGATATACAGGAAAATCGCACTACACAAAATGCATCAAGGCAGCAGAACAGAGCGCAGAATATAATGTTACAGCCATTGAGGAGGAGCAGAGAGTGATTAGAATTAACATTTGAGAGGTCCATTTACAAGTCTGATAACAGCGGCGAAGAAGTTTTTGTGAATCTAGTCGTACGTGTATTCAAACTTCTATATCCTCTGCCTGATGGAAGAGGGTGGAAAAGAGTATAACTAGGCTGGGAAAGGTCTTTGATTATGTTGGTTTCCTTTCTGAGGCAGTGGGAAAGATAGATGGAGTTAAAAGATGGAAGACTGGTTTTTGTGATGGACTGAGTGTGTTCTCTGTAGTTTCTAGCAGTCTTGGGAAGAGTTGCCAAACTGTGATGTAATGCCACCAAATAAGTTGCTTTCTATGGTGCATTTATAAAAATTGATGAGAGTCCCTGTGGACAAGCTGAATATCCTTAGCCTTTTGAGGAAGTAGAGATGTTGTTGTGCTTTTTTAACTGTCACATTGACGTGGGTGGACCAGGACAGTTTGTCGGTGATCAGCACTCCCAGAAACTTGATGCTTTTGACCATCTCCACCTCAGCACAATAGATGCAGACAGGGGCATGTCCCCCATTCCGCTTCTTGAAGTCAGTGACCAGCTTTTTTTTTTCTGACATTGATGGAGAGATTTTGTGTTTACACCAGGCTGCTAGGCATTCAGTCTCTTTCCTGTCTTCTGTCTCATCGTTGTTTGAGATCTGACCAAACTTGCAGATGGAATTGGGGTGACATTTGGCCAAGTAGTCATGAGTGTCGAAGGGGTATAGTAGGGGGTTGAGTAAGCAGCCTTGCTGGGCACCGGTGTTAAGGATTATGTTATCACCTATTCTTACTGATTGCAATATATGGGTCAGAAAGCCAAGGATCCAGTTAAACAAGGGGGGTGCTAAGACCTAGGTGTCAGAGTTTAGAGATAGGTTTGTTTGTAATTATGATATTGAAGATGGAACTGTAGGCAATAAGTAGGAACATGGTGTCGGTATCCTTGTTCTCCACATTTTCAGGAATGAGTGGGGTTGGAGAGACGGTGTCTGCTGTGGACCTGTTGCACCGGTAGGCAAATTGCAAAGGATCGAATCAGTTTGGTAGACTGCAGTTGATATGGGCCATGACTAACTTCTCAAAGCACTTGATAATTACGGAGGTCAGAGCCACCGGATGGTAGTCATTTGAGGCAAGCTGCATGATTTTTCTTTGGCACCAAAATGATGGTGGTCTTCTTGAAACCAGTGGGACCTCAGATCATAGTGAGGAGAAGTTAAAGATATCTGCAAATACTCCCACCAGCTGGTCTACACAGGAGCTGAGTGCACAGCTGTGGACTCCATCCGGGCCAGTTACTTTCCAGGGGTTCACTGAAGAAGGCCAAACTAACACAGGATATGGCCAAAGTCGTCTGGGAGCAGCGACTTACAAGAGCAGTACAGTGGCTCAGTGGTTAGCACTGCTGCCTCACTGTGCCAGGGACCTGGGTTTGATTTCACCCTCTGGCAACTGTCTGTGTGGAGTTTACATGTTCTCCCCATGTTTGCGGGGGTTTCTGCCGGATGCTCCGGTTTCCTCCAACAGTCCAAAAATGTGCAGGTTAGGTGGATTGACCATGCTAAAATTGCCACCGTGTCCAGGGGTGTGTAGATGGGATGCATTAGCTGTGGCAAATGCAGGGTTACAGGGACTGGGTGGGGTGCTGTTTAGAAGGTCAGTGTGGACTTGTTGGGCCATATGGCCTATTTCCACACTTGAGGGATTCTATGAACTGAACTGAAAATCCCCACCAAAGCAGTGCAAGTCATTCAAAAAAGTAACAGTGAGTGTGCAGGGCCAGATGTTCCCATAAAGGTAAAAGGTGGGACCTAAAATTCCAGATAACCCTGAGCGTTGAGTGATGTACACGATTGAATAAGGGAAAAAGCAAAGAAGCTTATGGCAGATACTGAGGATTCAAAGCAGTGAATGCTCTAAAGGAATATCGAAAGTCCATGGCGTTACATACCAAGAAAATTAGGAGAGCAAAGAGGGAGCATGGAAAAGCACGAGTGGGTAACATTAAGGAAAATCCAAAGGCGTTTTCTAAGTTTCTTAGTGGCAAGAGAATAACTAGAATAAGAGTGGGGCCTATTAGGGACCAAAGTGGCGGCACGGTGGCTCAGAGGTTAGCACTGCAGCCTCACAGCGCCAGGGACCCGGGTTCGATTCCAGCCTCAGGTGACTGTCTGTGTGGAGTTTGCACGTTCTCCCCGTGTCTGCGTGGGATTCCTCCGGGTGTTCCAGTTTCCTCCCACAGTCCAAAGATGTGCAGGCGAGGTGGATTGGCCATGCTAAATTGCCCATAGTGTTCAGGGGTGTGTGGGTTATAGGGGGATGGGTCTGGGTGGGATGCTCCAAGGGTCGGTGTGGACTTGTTGGGTCGGAGGGCCTGTTTCCACACTGTAGGGATTCTGTTGATGCTAATGAAAAGTGATAGTGTGTGTGTGGAGCTGAAGGTTTTAAATAAATACTTTGCACCTGTATTCACTGCCGAGAGGGACAGTCATCAGGAAGGTCCAACTGTAATATTCTTGAACAAATTAACATTGCAAGAGAGCGAGGTATTAATGGATTCTGGTGTCCAAAAAAAGAAAAATCTTTTTCTTTTATAGGATAATAGAAATGTTGAATTCTTTATTCTTGTGTAGACTGGATTTTCTGTTACCCCACTGTTTATTAAATATATGCAAAATACGTCAAATGGCCAGTCCATTACCTTTCCACCCATCTCTGTAATACACAAGGTGCGCAAGAACCATAATTGGAAGCCCACCTGCTATATTTAAAGAACTACTATGAGTCAGTCGAACTCCTTCCTTAACTAGTTGACCTTGATAATAGGCTACTCATGCCATAATGTGTTTGATGTGAGCAGATGGGTGGAATTGAGCAGCTGGCATTTATAAAATAATTTTTAATAGGACAGAAGGGATGGGAAGATGCTGTCCTCAAAGCGTGTGTCCCAAATTTCCAACTTGCCACTTGCCTTTCTCGAATGATTTTGTGATCTGTGACTGTCAAGTGGAGCTTTAACATCGAGGATAGTATTAATCATACTGACAAAAGCTTCAACATAGTTGACAGCACATACCTGCATACTAGTTCAAGTTCAAAAGCAGACTTTTTCCCTTTTGCATAGAACACTCTTTCAGATTTTGCTGAGGAATTTTGGCACTCTGACTTCATGTACGCCAACATCAAATCAGTATTCTTGTGAAGCTTTGGAATATGTGGGTAGCTGATCATTAGCACAAGTTCAACCAGTGTTTGTAAAATCAAAATGGTGAAAAATTTTTTATGGGACTAATTAACCTTATGCTGAAAACAAATGGACAGTTCAGCTTTATCTAATTCTAAAGAGGTTTAAACTTGTTATTCACATTTAATTTTTCATTCATTTATTTTGGCTTGGTGTACAGCTTCCAGAACAATCAAAGACTGTACTCTGACAGCAAGAGGATCTACTTTTAGAACGAGTGCCCCACTTTCAGCTGTATAACCTGACATGATGTCCACAATGATTTGTCGTCTACTTTCTAATTTTTATTCAGAATAATGCTTCTTTGATTTTTCATTTGATTTGTCTAGAGTGATTAGTATGGTCGATCTCAAAGGCCGCTAGCTCCTTTCCAACGTTGTCTGCACTTCTTCGTTTTCCATCACAGATGGCTGTCAAGTAGATATCTGCCAATCCTGTTGTGTAATCTGCAACGTGAGGCTCAGAGTGGTGAAGAGGTGTTTGTCAGTGTCTGTCCTTGTGGGAACTTTCTGTACCAGGAAATGTAAACTGGAGTACTGGCCCTAAACCCCACCTATTCCTCCGCTACATTGATGACTGCATCGGCACCGCCTCATGCTCCCACGAGGAGCTCGAACAGTTCATCCACTTCACCAACACCTTCCACCCCAACCTGAAGTTCACCTGGACCATCTCCAACACTTCTCTCTCCTTCTTGGACCTCTCTGTCTCCATCTCGGGTAACCACCTAGAAACCGATGTCCATTTCAAGCCCACTGACTCCCACAGCTACCTGGAATACACCTCCTCCCACCCACCTTCCTGCAAAAATGCCATCCCCTATTCCCAATTCCTTTGCCTCCGCCACATCTGCTCCCAGGATGAGACATTCCACTCCCGTACATCCCAAATGTCCTCATTCTTCAAGGACCGCAACTTCCCCCCCCCCCCCCCCCCCCCCCCGCCCCCCACCTCGACCGTGTCTCCCACATTTCCCGAAACACATCCCTCACGCCCCGTCCCCGCAATAATAACCAAAAAAGAATCCCCCTCGTCCTCACATACCACCCCACCAACCTCCGGATCCAACGCATCATCCTCCGACACTTCCGCCATCTGCAATCAGACCCCACCACCAAAGACATCTTTCCCTCCCCACCCCTTATCTGCCTTCCGGAGGGACCACTCCCTCCGCGACTCCCTTGTCCGCTCCACACTCCCCTCCAGCCCCACCACACCCGGCACTTTTCCTTGTAACCGCAGGAAGTGCTACACCTGCCCCCACACCTCCTCCCTCACCCCAATCCCAGGCCCCAAGAAGACTTTCCACATCAAGCAGATGTTCACCTGCACATCTGCTAATGTGGTATACTGCATCCGCTGTACCCGTTGTGGCTTCCTCTACATCGGTGAAACCAAACGTAGGCTTGGGGACCGCTTTGCAGAACACCTGCGCTCAGATCGCAATAAACAACTGCACCTCCCAGTCGTGAACCATTTCAACTCCCCCTCCCATTCCTCAGATGACATGTCCATCCTGGGCCTCTTGCAATGCCACAGTGATGCCACCCGAAGGCTGCAGGAACAGCAAATCATGTTCAGCCCGGGAACCCTGCAGCCCAATGGCATCAATGTGGATGTCACAAGTTTCAAAATCTCCCCTCCCCCAACTGCATCCCAAAACCAGCCCAGCTCATCTCCACCCCACTAACCTGTTTTTCCTCTCACCTCAAGCCACACCCCCATCTCCTATCTACTAACATCATCCCGCCCCCTTGACCTGTCCGTCCTCCCTGGACTGACCTATCTCCTCCCTACCCCCCTACCTACACTCACCTTTACTGGCTCCATCCCCGCCTCTTCGACTTGTCTGCCTCCTCTCCACCTATCCTCTCCTCTATCCACCCTCTATCCTCCTCCCCATCGCTCCCTATTTATTTCAGAACCCTCTTCCCCTCCCCCATTTCTGATGAAGGGTCTAGGCCCGAAACGTCAGGTTTTCCTACTCCTATGATGCTGCTTAACCTGCTGTGTTCATCCAGCCCCATGCTTGTTATCTCGGATTCTCCAGCACCTGCAGTACCTTTTTATCTCTAAACAAGGTGTGGGGCTGGATGAACACAGCAGGCCAAGCAGCATCATAGGAGCAGGAAAGCTTGACGTTTCGGGCCGAGACCCTTCATCAGAAATGGGGGAGGGGAAGAGAGTTCTGAAATAAATAGGGAGAGAGGGGGAGGCGGATAGAGGAGAGGATAGGTGGAGAGGAGGCAGACGAGTCGAAGAGGTGGGGATGGAGCCAGTAAAGGCGAGTGTAGGTGGGGGGGGAAGGGAGGAGATAGGTCAGTCCAGAGAGGACAGACAGGTCAAGGGGGCGGGATGATGTTAGTAGATAGGAGGTGGGGGTGGGGCTTGAGGTGGGAGGAGGGGATAGGTGAGAGGAAGGACAGGTGAGGGAGGCGGAGATGAGCTGGGCTGGTTTTGGGATGCGGTTGGGGGAGGGGAGATTTTGAAGCTTGTGAAATCCACATTGATACCATTGGGCTGCAGGGTTCCCAGGCTGAATATGATTTGCTGTTCCTGCGGCCTTCGGGTGGCATCATTGTGGCATTGCAGGAGGCCCAGGATGGACATGTCGTCTGAGGAATGGGAGGGGGAGTTGAAATGGTTCGGGACTGGAGGTGCAGTTGTTTGTTGCGAACTGAGCGCAGGTGTTCTGCAAAGCAGTCCCCAAGCCTCCGCTTGGTTTCCTCGATGTAGAGGAAGCCACAACGGGTACAGTGGATGCAGTAGAACACATTGGCAGATGTGCAGGTGAACATCTGCCTGATGTGGAAAGTCTTCTTGGGGCCTGGGATTGGGGTGAGGGAGGAGGTGTGGGGGCAGGTGTAGCACTTCCTGCGGTTGCAGGGAAAAGTGCCGGGTGTGGTGGGGCTGGAGGGGAGTGTGGAGAGGACAAGGGAGTCGCGGAGGGAGTGGTCCCTCCGAAAGGCAGATAAGGGTGGGGAGGGAAAAATGTCTTTGGTGGTGGGGTCTGATTGCAGATGGCGGAAGTGTCGGAGGATGATGCGTTGGATCCGGAGGTTGGTGGGGTGGTATGTGAGGACAAGGGGGATTCTTTATTGGTTATTATTGCGGGGACGGGGTGTGAGGGATGGGTTACGGGAAATGCGGGAGACACGGTCGAACACCTTCCACCCCAACCTGAAGTTCACCTGGACCAGCTCCAACACTTCTCTCTCCTTCCTGGACCTCTCTGTCTCCATCTCGGGTAACCACCTGGAAACCGATGTCCATTTCCAGCCCACTGACTCCCACAGCTACCTGGAATACACCTCCTCCCACCCACCTTCCTGCAAAAATGCCAACCCCTATTCCCAATTCCTTCGCCTCTGCCGCATCTGCTCCCAGGATGAGACATTCCACTCCCGTACATCTCAGACGTCCTCATTCTTAAAGGACCACACCTTCCCCCCCACATTGGTCGAGAACGCCCTTGACTGTGTCTCCCACATTTCCACACTCATCCCTCACACGCCGTCCCCGCAATAATAACCATAAAAGAATCCCCCTCGTCCTCATGTACCACCCCACCAACCTCCGGATCCAACGCATCATTCTCCGACATTTCCGCCATCTGCAATCAGACCCCACCACCAAAGACATTTTTCCCTCCCCACCCCTATCTGCCTTCCGGAGGGACCACTCCCTCCGCGACTCCCTTGTCCGCTGTACACTCCCCTCCAGCCCCACCACACCGGCACTTTTCCCTGCAACCGCAGGGAAGTGCTACACCTGCCCCCACACCTCCTCCCTCACCCCAATCCCAGGCCCCAAGAAGACTTTCCACATCAGGCAGATGTTCACCTGCACATCTGCCAATGTGTTCTACTGCATCCACTGTACCCGTTGTGGCTTCCTCCCCAAGCGGAGGCTTGGGGACCGCCTTGCAGAACACCTGCGCTCAGTTCGCAATAAACAACTGCACCTCCCAGTCGCGAACCATTTCAACTCCCCCCTCCCATTCCTCAAATGACATGTCCATCCTGGGCCTCCTGCAATGCCACAGTGATGCCACCCGAAGGCTGCAGGAACAGTAAATCATATTCAGCCTGGGAACCCTGCAGCCCAATGGTATCAATGTGGATTTCACAAGCTTCAAAATCTCCCCTCCCCCAACCGCATCCCAAAACCAGCCCCATCTCCGCCTCCCTAACCTGTCCTTCCTCTCACTTGTCCCCTCCTCCCACCTCAAGTCCCACCCCCATCTCCTGTCTCCTAACATCATCCCGCCCCCTTGCCCTGTCCGTCCTCCCTGGACTGACCTATCTCCTCCCTTCCCCCCCCCCCCACACTCGCCTTTACTGGCTCCATCCCCGCCAAAAAAAAAAAAAAAAAAAAAAAAAAAAAAACCTCTCCTCTATCCATCCTCTATCCACCTCCCCCTCTCTCCCTATTTATTTCAGAACCCTCTTCCCATCCCCCATTTCTGATGAAGGGTCTCGGCCCGAAACGTCAAGCTTTCCTGCTCCTATGATGCTGCTTGACCTTCTGTGTTCATCCAGCCCCACACCTTGTTATCTCGGATTCTCCAGCATCTGCAGTACCTTTTATCTCTAATGTAAACTGGAGTCTCAGCATTTCACAGTTAATTATGTGCAGTGCAACCAAGTGCTGCCTGACTCTGTTGATTTTTTGGTGCATAAGATATCTCCTCTTACACATTAGAACCAGCCAAATTGTTAATTATTTAAGCCTTTAGTTCACTGTGTGCTTTTGAAAGAACTTTTTCAATGGATTATTTTTGGATGGGTATTGACACACCCAGTCAGACAGTGTGAAATAATTACCCATTTACTCTTCTTTGAAATCTTAGTGTCTTCTGTATTTCTACTGGAACTTAAAATTTATTTCACTCTCAACAATTAATTTGTACAGATGTTCCTGTTGCGTGAGGGGGAAAATTACCAGACCACTCTTGTTGTGCACCATGGTGTTCTCTTCTGTTTCCTAACTAAATTCCTGTAACAAAAACAGAAGTTGCTGGAAAAGCTCAAGAGGTCTGGTAGCAACTGTGAAGAGAAATCAAGAGTTAATGTTTCAGGTCAAATGGACGATTCATGATCATCATTAGATTCTTAATTCCAGATGTTAATTGAATTCAAATTCCACAGTCCAGTGGCCATGCCACTAGGCTAGTGCCTGCCCTCATAATCTTATATTCCTCAATCATGTCCCCCGTCAGGCTTCTCTGCTCAAGAGAAAACAAGCCAAACCTGTTTATGCCGTCATTATAGCTCAGTTTCTCCATCACAGACAACATCCTCTCGAACCTCCTCTGTACCCTCTCTAGTGCAATCACATCCTTGCTGTAGTGAGGTGACCAGAACTGCACACGATACTCGAGTTTTAGCCTCACCAACATTGTACAACTCCAACATTGTCTCTTTGCTCTTCTACTCAATGGTATGACCGATGAATGTGTCAGCATTTACTTCAAGAGGGCTATTATACAAGAACAGAAGTGTACTGCTGGGGCTGTATAAGGCTGTAGTCAGACCGCATTTGGAATATTGTGAGCATCTAAGGAAGAATGTGCTGACTTTGGAGGCCAATTAGAGGAAGTTTACAAGAATGATTCTTGGGATGAAGGGCTGGTCATTTGAGGAGTGACTAAGGACTCTGGGTCTGCACTCGATGGAGTTTAGAAGGATGTGGGAGTGGACCTGATCGAAGCTCTCAAAATACTGACAGGTCTGGATAAAATGGACGTGGAGAGAGACTAGGACCTGAGGGCACAGCCTCATAGTAAAGGGAGGACCCTTTAGAACGGAGATGAGAAATTTCTTCAGTCAGAGGGTGGTGAATCCGTAAAACTCATTGTCTCAGAAAGTTTTGGAGGCCAAGACGTTGAGTACATTTTAGTAAGGGGATCAAGGGGTACAAGGAGAAGGCAGGTGAATGGAGTTGAGAAACCTGTCAACCGTGATTGAATGGTGGAGCAGAATCAATGGGCTGAATGGTCTAATTCTAATCCTGTATCATATGACGTTAGAACTGGTGAAGCTTGAAGATCATCATTTGCTATTGCTGAAATGAGGCTAGTGTCTGCATCCTAGATCAGAAGGAAAAAAGGGGATGGGGTAGAAAGTGGGACCGGATGAAGCAAGACAATTGTTACTCAGTCGATCAATCTTTATCAAGGAAGAGACAAATACTGCAACATATTTACCCTGGAAAGGGACCTAACATAAGTGTTTTTGCCTTCTACAGTAAATTCAAACTATGGAGAAACATTATGTTCACATACGCTGTTTAAAAAGTTCATGGAAATTGACATAATATATCGTGTGAAAGCGTATGAGTAATTTAAGAAATTTGCAGTAATTGCAGCATGCTTAGAGAAACTGTTGACTTTGGGCCTGTTTTCCAAAGCTTTTCAGCCATTGTGATTAGCACTGCTAAAATCTGACTGACAGAGATTGACTGTCATTAGTTAACAAATCCACAATTATTTTATGCAGGAAGGTAGAAAGTAAAGGAAGAAGCCATGTAATTTCTACATTCCTGAGCTATTGGCAAGTTTTCAACTTGAGTATAATAAGTAAACTAATACCTACAAGGTACCTAGTACAGCAAGGAACTTCAAACAATTGGATTACCTTTTGAAGTGTAATTATTGGTTATGTATGCACAACATTTAATACAGAGAATAGAGTTCAGCTTTACTGATCACCAATTAGTCAGATGTTAATTGGATCGAATGTAACATTTGTGTTTTTGTGCTTTCATTAGAATTAGTGTATTTCCAATTGTAGAAATCCGATTAGAAGTGATTTTCTTCAATTGAATCTCTCAGAAAAGCTGCTTAGATTAGTGCCAGTTAGAGCAGGATTGGTAGTGCAAAGTGTCTGTGTGGAGCTTTTATCATTCCTATCATGTTTTGCAAATTGGACCTAGCTGGTAGTGTTGTGTTGTAGTGTCACTGGGCTCGGAATCCCAGGCTAATGTTCTGGGGGCATGGGTTCAAATGCCACCATAGTTGATAGTAAAATTTGAATTCAAGAAATATCTGGAATTTTAAACAAAAAGGTAGCCTAATGGTGCTTAAGTCCCTTAGGAAAGGCGGTCTGTCATCCTTGCCCGCCCTGACCTACATGTGACTCAAGATCCACTGCAACGTGATTGACTTTTAACTGCCCGCATTAAATGCTGGCCTACCCATGTCCTGTTAATGATTTATTTTTAAATTAAAATGTTCAGCACTTCCTTTTGTTAAGATTTTGATCAGATTTGTAATGATTAATCAAAGAATTGTAACATATAATACGTAAAATTCTATACAAATGTCATAACTGGTAATGAAATAATGGCTGATCAGAGACCTCAAAAGTAAATGCAGACATGCTGGTAACTGGAGAAATGTACGGTATTCACTATTTTCATTGCAGAATGATAATACTTTGGTGCAGGAATGATGGGCTGAATGGCCTCTTGTGCTGTAACACATCTGTGATGCTGTTGCTGATGAGTGGACTGGGGTTATTGAGCATGTTATCCTCCAGGGTGGATTACTCGTGATTGTTATTGTATAACATTAATAGTGCAGCTGTGGAAATGCATGTAATGAACTGTTTTCATACATTTGCTGTTATCATTTGTAATAACTGAGCAACTGGTGAAAGCTACAATGGATTGTAACATTCAACAACAAGAAGGATACTCAAAAGATATGTTTTGGTGAACCCTTGACATGGTGACATAGACTGAAATAAGAGCAAAACTCAAGAATAATTCCAGGAATGATGAAACAGAGGGAAACAAAGCCATCACATTTGTTCTGCTGAGGTGGCAAAAAATGGAGCTGTGGCTTGGCAAAAGCCAATTCTCTACTCAGATTGGACTTTAGAACAAACTGAAGTGCAGAAAAATATTTTGCATCTTTTCTGTATTATAATCACTTCAGGCATAGTTTCAACCTCTAAAGCTTTGTGGATTTGAGTCTTATGGAGATAGTAGTCAGCACACTTCACACTTATCCACATCTAGTTTTACCAGAGGCATGATGAGGGGTAGGTGACCAATCTGCTTTCATAGTCTAGGTAGGTTGGAAAAACTGTTTGAAGCTGTATATTGTCTTATACTAGGATTTCTGCTTTTAACTATGCCATCTGGGAAAACTGGTAAGTAAAAGACAGGAAGGGCTGGATCCATTTGTAGTTGCAGTTACGGCACTACTTGTGGGCCAGGCAGAACAGGAAAACTTACTCCAGGAACCAATAAGGAACACCCCCTCCACATGGTATCATAAAGTTATTACATCGTGAAAGGACGCCCTCTTCCCTGGCCCTCAGCTATTTATTCCCCCTTCCACAATCCTTTGAGCCCTCCACCAGTCTCCTATGACAGCCCTCAACTGAGTTAAAACTCGAGTGCTTGGAAAGTTATACTTTTAGTCTCCTGGTAATTCCACAACTCCTATTACACCCTCCCTCAAACTTGCCAGTCAAAACCTGAAACAGTAAATACCTGGGCCTCGGCATCTACTCTCTGTTACAAATTAGAGATAGGCCATTGGCTCCTACAATAGTGCACACAGTTGAACACACAAGCTCCAACAAAATCCAGAGTCATTAAATTTTTATTATGATATAACCTTTTTTAGCTTATCTAAATTGCTTTTCATCTGACATTAGCTTCTTTTTTCATTACTCAGTTGATTCAGGCATTTTATACTATAGGCTTTCTTGCCAATGGCATAAATTTTCCTTTATTGCAAAACAAGGAAGCCAAAGTAACTTTATTTTTATACTTTTATGGGCACGCAAAAAAATTGACTATTCATCGTCTAAATTCTTATCTCTATTTGAAATGCAAGTATCTTGAAAGATAAATTAAAATATTCCATTATTGTTAAATCTTATATATAAATATTTAATTCAGCAATCAGAAGTTGGAAGAGTCAATGCTAGAATTCAGTAATGAGTGTACTGGAGGATTTCTTCCATTGGGATATCTGGCATAATGGATGTCCCAGCTCTTTTCTGATGTGAGCCAGTACAAAACTAACTGCTTGGCTCCTTTTTCATATGTAATATTTAAAGCACTGGGTGGTTTGTTTTCACAGAGAATTTGCCACTGATGTTACAGTAAAGGAACAATGTACAAAAAATTTGGATAGGATAGAATAGATGAAAGGAGCTACTTTAAGCACTCATAGTACAAATGTCGCCCAGCCTGTATTCGGTATATTCTAGGTTGCAGAGGGAATTTAGAATGGGTTTGTCCACAACTTTTTCATGTGTGGCTCCATATGATATGGAGGGTTAGAGATGCCTGTTTTAAAAACAAAAGGGAATAAGTCTAGTAACCACATGCTTGCCAGCTCATAATTGTGACAAGGTTAATTGTCACTTGAAAAACATAGGTTTATAAATAACATTTAGTAGAGATCTGGTCAAAGCAAAAAGTGTTTCAGAAATTTTGTTAAGGATTATAGAGAGTTGAAAATGGTCTGCATTGGTCTTAAAAAGATATTTGTTAAACCACCTAATAGACTCCTTTAAAACTTAGAAGTCCAGAACAGAAAATCCCAGTGTTGAATTTAAGGCCATTGTTCTTTTTGATATTGAATAATAACATGAAGTTGAGTATAAAAGGCGTAATTTTTAAGTTCATGAATGACAGAAAACTTGGAAATGTAATTAGAATGGCATAGTAGCTCGAAATAGTTTAAGAAACTTCAATAGCTTTGAGATTTTGGAAACAAAAACTGATTTGATAGATAATACTATAAAATAAACTTTTTTTAATGCTACTAATATTATTTAGCTATTATTACTTGCAAACTGTCTTTTTGCTCATTCTTAGCTACCAGCATTCTGTCTTAGTGGTTAGCACTGCTGCCACACAGCACCAGGGGCCTGGGTTTGATCATAGCATTGGGTGACTGTCTGTGTGGAGTTTGCACATTCTCTCAATGTCTGTGTGGGTTTCTGCAGGGTGCTCCAGTTTCCTCCCACAGTCCAAAAATGTGCAGGTTGGGTGGATTAGTCATGGTAAATGCGCGTTACAGGGATAGGGTGTGGAGCTGGGTCTGCGTGGGATGCTCTTTGGAGGTTAGGTGCAGACCCGATAGGCCAAAGGGCCTCTTTGCACTGTGTAAGGATTCTGATTCTAATAATCAGGAACAGACTTTAGGAGGACATTGGCTAGTGAAACGGCTGGTGCATTACGGCTGAAATTTACTAAAAGTGTAAAGTTACATATTTTGGAATGAAGAATGAGGACAGAGCACATGAACTGAACAGTACCATTTTGAGGGGGACAGAGAGAAGAAGTGAGTCCGTCTTCAATCCAGTAGGACTGCCTAGGAAGGAGAAGCTATTATGTTCTGCATACTTTGACTTTTCTATTGGTGTTCCTCTGTAACATTATCTCCTAGTTCTGACAATTAGTTAGTTTCAGCAGCCCTCCTCAATAGAGCTGTCAAACTGCTTGACAAGAAAATTGGTCCTTGCTTTATTTAGGTGCAACCTTGTCCTACAGGTTCAGTCTCCTAGAGCTGGCCTTAAATGTCCCAGGAATCTCAAGCACTTGGACATTAACTAAGGAATGTGAACTAAATTATAAAAGCACATCCAAATAGAGGCAAATTTGCAAGAAGACATTCATGGTAGTTCTTAAACTGAACTTCCTCCTTGTGTGTCCTCTGCCATGTACCTCCGTCACATGAGCCAACTATCTATTATTAAGGGTTGTAAAAAGCTAAGCATGTCTGTTTGCCAGTAAAGTTAACTTTTAACCTGGTATGTGACTTGACAGAGTCCAAAACAATATCATGTTACATCTTTCCTCCTTCCTACAGATGCTAATGTTCTGATTCCGTAACACTTTGCCAAAATTACAGCAGACATTTGAAAGAACTCCTGTGGAAGTTCAACAAAATGGTTCTTTGATGTGTGTCTGCCCTAGGTGAACAGCTGCTATCTCTTGTGTCTCGACTTATTCTCCCAACTTCAGATTGAATACATGCATCTCTGCCATTGTGAAAGCAAATATTTTTTATCTACTTAATAGTTTCCAATTATTTGCTCAGCCCATGTGAGGAAACCTAGAGGTTAGCATTCAAGAATGAGCTCGGGAAGTGCTTAATGCGCAAGCACGCGATCTAGAACTCTCCTGAGAAACTGTTGAGATGGGAAGTTGATTTGAAAATTCCAACTTGAGATTGATATTGGTTTCACAAAATGTTTAGGTGTTAGGGGCCAAGGTGAATCCACTATTGTGGATTTGTTTCATAGAACAGGCTTGAAGGGCTGAACGACCTCATCCTGTTTATAAATGGTGGCCTCATATTGTGGTTAGCACTGCTGCCATACAGCACCAGGGGGCCTGAGTTTGGTTACAGTGTAGCGTGACTATCTGTGTGGAGTTTGCACATTCTCCCTATGACATTGTGGGTTTCTGCCGGGTGCTCCGGTTTCCTTCCACAGTCCAAAAGTGTGCAGGTTAGGTGGATTAATCATGGTAAATGCGCGTTACAGGGAAAGGCTGTGAAGCTGGGTCTGGGTGGGATGCTGTTTGGAGGTTAGGTGCAGACCCGATAGGTCTCATATTGTGGATAGTTTCTTCCACTCTGTCAATAGCAATTCTGGGCAGAACAAAAGAAAAGGCTTCACTGATGATGAGTAACCTTTGAACAGTTCTCCAACTTTACTCCCTGCTGAAAATATTCTTGGTTTTCTATACTACTGATGTTACTTAGTCATTATCACTTGCAGACTGTCTTTGTTGGCTCATTCTCAGCTGCCAGCATGCTGTTCTACAAATATGTTCCTCCCTACAGCCTTACTATGTTGAAAACAGTTTATTTTATTGTATTATCTTTCACCAAAGTTTTAGTTTCTAAAATCTCAAAGCTATTGAAGTTCCTCAAACTGTATTTCTGAGCTTGGTATCAACCAAATAGACCTTCCTGACTTGTTTAGTCTGTTCTTTTTATTCAATCTCATATCTTCCACCTTGGTTATCAGTTAAAAAAGGATAGATCGGATAAAATGAATTCTGTTTCATAAGGATAGACTGTTGTATTTGCAGATCACTTGGTTAAACACTTCTTAAAGATAACTAGGTACAGCAGTAAATGCTGGCCAGCCAGTGATTCCCATGTCCTGCAAGTAAATTTTTAAAAAACTTAAAGTAATTTCTCATAACCTTTGCTTCTGCTGTTCAGTGTTGTATATGATGTTATTAAGCTAACCATAAGGATAGGTGGTGACATAGTATATTCAAAACCTCATCTGCCTTTACCTAGTTTGGCCGACACGTGACTCCTGACCCATAGCAGTGTGGTTGACCCTTAAATGCCCTTTGGGCAATTAGGGGTGGGCAATAAATGCTGGTCCAGCCAGGGATACCCACATCCCATTAATTTTTTTTAATCAAGATGAGTCAGCCACTATGCAAGAGAGCCCCATTTTTCCAGTGCTGAAAATCCTGTTTAGGCCTGGACTCAACATATAAGTCAACCACACCAGCCACTACCACTGCCCATTTCTGTGAAGAAATGCTACGCTCGAGTACAAGTTGACCTCCTAGAACAGGCCATATATGGCAAACAACAAACAAAAATGGAAATTGCTGGATATGTTCAGGTCAGCTAACATCTGTGGAGAAAAAAAAGAGGTAACGGTTCGAGTTTGGTGCCCGTTCTTCCATTTGATCCAAGAAAAATGCAAGAGGTTATGGTAGAGTTCAGCTACAGTTGTTAGAAAAGCAAATCCAAAGCTTTGTGGAGAGTACAGCTATCATTACTGCAGTATAAATAATTAATACTTAGCACATGGAAATGAAGAAAGGTCAGAACTGTAACCAAAAACTGAAAATATAGATTGTTAGCCATTCTGATTCGAGATTTGAAATTCCTTTCCTGAAAATGTTACCATTTCGTAGTTTACATTGCAGTAAATTAAAGCACTATTTCACAGTGTAGTGATTTTAAAAGAAAAAAATATGTAGAGTAAAATACTACGCTGCTGTTTTAAGGCTCCATTCCATTAAAGATGTTCAGCCCTTGAATATAGCCATGGCTTTGTATATTGAAGCAAAAATTAGGTTATCTGGCAGACATGCTGACCTACTCGCCCTGTGTGGTTTGTACAGATTTCAGCAGAGGCCCTGTCTGCAGCTCTGCTTCACAAGGAGCTGCTCACCAGACAGATTGTAACTAACAGAGGCTTTCTTGTTCTCCTAACCCTTCTAGGGCTGGAAAGTGCATCTCATGGGAAGAGACGGCTGTAAAATGAACCCCCGCCGAATGCAGACATTACAGAGGACCCAGCAACTCCAGCAAGGTAACTTGTTTTGTATAAATTAGAGCCACCTTAAGAGCCAAATTTTAGCTAATTCATCAATTTGAAATGGATGCATTGGAGTAAATGAATATGCTTGCACAATTAAGGATTTATAAATGTCATTTTAAAAATACAACAACAGTAATTTTTGACCAAATCACCAGTCGTTGTTCTAAATTCCAGAGATGATAAACTCATTCTTCTGAATCTCACCTCATAGGCCAGCCCTTTTATTCCAGGAATCAATAGAGTAAACCTTTGCCTCGTAAAAAGCAAGCACATCATTGCTGGTGTAAAGAGTCTGAAACTGTATCCAGCACTCCATAAATGGTCTCACCAATGCCCTTTATAATTGCAACAAAATTCCCTTCTCTTACTCCAACCTCTCGCAATGAAGGTGAACATGCCATGTTCCTTAAAAACCAAAGAACTGCAGATGCTGGAAATCAGAAACAAGAACAGGAATTGCTGGATAAATTCAGCAAGTCTGGCAGCATCTGTGGAGAGAAAGCAGAGTCAAAGTTTTGGGTCCAAAAACCCTTCTTCAGAACTGATCTTCAGTGATGTCCTGAGCCCAAGCAGATGCAGTTTTATTATCTTTGGAGGAAAGATAATTAATGTGCAATGTGGGGATATTTATTGATGATTTCACTGTTAATTACCATTATGAGCTCTCAGCTACTGAAGCAGTCTTTTACTATATGCAGCAATCCATTCAAGTTTGATAGTGCTTGAGTGCCAACTGACTTGTGATACACAAGCAATGACCATTCCCAGCAAGAGAGAGTCCAGTTATTTCCCCTTGCCATTGAACAAAATTACATGATTAAATCTTCTCTGAGGGCTGCAAATCAGAAGACCAGGGAGGGGAAGGATCTCCAGGCAGTGGGAGGTTTAGGAAGATCCATAGCAAGCATAAGTACAGTATTAATTACAGTAAAAAGTTATTTAACTTATCAATGTAACAATGTAAAATACCTCAACTTAACAAGGCTTTTTTTGTAATCTGATAAAGAAGACCCTACAGAATCTAGCTTCAACATGCATTCTTTTGAGAATCAGTGTTTCATATGAAGTGACAGTTTTTCAGGACTGCAATCACAACTTTAAGTACGGATTTAATGTATAACTGACACATGTGAGATTTGTGCTTAGCTCACCTCATTGAGGTTACAGGCCTAGTAGTCACTTCCAGCTGGAGTATTGATTTATAATGAAAGCTGCTATAATTTATAACAGAGGACATATGTTTGCTCCCTGACTCTTTCAAGTGCATCAAACTCAAGGTGAAAGTTTAATTTCTTCCCACATTTTTTTTCTATTTACATTAACAACCAGAAAACTGTACATAATTTGGGCTGTTCCTATGTAACAATCTTCTTGGTTTGTTGCTGCCAGGCTGCTTAAAAAATTTGCTTTCAGTGAACTTGTCGTATCCCCTTGACTACTGTAGCATTTGGGCCTTTGCTTAAAGTAATTCTTAATATTTCTTATCACTGTTCATACTATTAGGACAGTTAAAAGAAAAATACTTATTAAAGTCAAATAAATGTTTTTTTGTTTTATAAACAGAAAAATCTGGGACTCTGGCTACTTCTAAGTCTGGTCCCACTGGGACCAAAGGGCGTTCCCCACCCACCAGCAGCAAAATCCCTGCTCCAAGAGCTGGATTAAACAAAACAACAAATTTATCTTCGATTCGACAATAAATTCTCGCCGTACAGGATCGAATTATGGCAGTAAACCTAAAGAATCTCTGCACAATGAATGCTGAATAGTCAGATTGCAATGCCAGTCCTAAACGCACACAGGGCTGTGAAGTCAGTGACGGATGAAAGACTGTTTCCATGAAGGTTAATCACCTTCAGTAGAACATGCGTGTGATCTATTGGAGCCATTTTGATGTTCTGTGAAACGCCCATCTCGGCTAACCTTCATCTTAAATCCTTAAAGAATTCCATTGGTACTAAGGAAGTTAGTTTTATTAAATGATTAACCTTCTTATAAATGAAACAGGACTGTAAAAGTACACAATAGTTATTTCACAACACATCTGTTATGCTATAGCAAGTTATAATATACTACATTCATTTTTTTCCTATTTGTTTTCTTTTTATGCAAAATGTTTGGAAAGGAATATAATCACATTGTTATGATTGATCAATTATAGCATTCCTTTTGGAATATATTAAAGACTGTACAGAATTATCCCTTTTAAACTGAATGCATCATCAACAACTCATTCATTTATAGTGAAGTACCACATGGTTTGAATGAGGTGCTGTTTTTTGAAAGTTGGACTTCAGTTCAGAGATGAAAGCTTTTTTTGACTAATTATTTGAATAACTTGTAAATCATCAGCTGAATTGAGCTCATCATGGCTGGATAAATCATTCACTGTTAACAGCCAGACTGAAAACTGGGACTGTTTCTCACTGCAGAAAATCTCGCTGACATAAGTGGCTGTAGCAAAGTAGTTATATGCAATAAATCTGTAGCAAACGCTTCTGCGAATCTGACACTGGAGCTTAATTTAAGATGGATTGAGAAAAGCTAGACACCCGAAGCTCCCGTTACAGTTCTTCCATGCATGTGTAGCCTGTAAGTCTGATTGCTGCTTCACTGTGAATAGAATGATTGAATGGAGTAAAATGACATAGCTTTGCTTCTGTAAATACTTAGCAAAAAAATATTGTTGGTAAAAATGCATTAGGGAAAATCATGAAATAACATTAAAGTATTGTGTTTCTTGTTTTGATGTTAAGTAACTAAGTCTAGAAAAAGGGCATAGGAAAGCATTGGTTTGGAAGGATCGCGATCATAGAACAGGGCCCACTTGATTTTCCATCTGTCTAAATTACACAGGGATTATTAAACGTCACCAAACACAATATAGGCAGAATCTCAATTTTTTGGTAGTAAAACCATTGTAGCTTAACTCTTAAATTTGTGAAAATTATTCCAGAATCCCACCCAATTCTTTCCAAATGTTGGTGGGAGCTGTGTTGCCCAAATTAAAATAAAAATGCCCTTAAATGTTCGTGACAGGACATTGATTGGCATTGTGATTTTAGCTCATCTTAAAAAAAAAATTAGACTTGTGTGTCAGCTTATTCGTTGAGAACCCCAAAATTCAAAGTCGATAATGGAATAGGTAAGTGATTCTTACATAGAAAACATAAACATCAAATGAAACTTTGTCAGATAACTGGAGCATTAATCAAAGATTAATTGATATTTTACATATTCACCGAACATTGCCATATGTTCTAACCTGTTTGACGCGGCACTGCAGAAATATCTAGTCTGTAATTTTTGGGGCAGAAGATGATAACAAGAAAATGATTTAAAGTGAAATAGGTATGATGTAATTATGCTGCTCTCCCGCTCACCAAGGTTGCAGACAAAGAATAAACCCCAGCAAATGGGTTTTGGTGCCAGTATCCACCCCATCTTACAATGAAGGAAAGATGTTGGTGACTATCAGGTTGGTCTTTGGGCAGTAGCCAGAAGGTATGAAAAGTAACAGCCATTTCTGCTATCTTGGGATGGGGGTAAGGAATCAGCCTTGGAAAGTTTTTTTTTTAAAAAAAGAGCAGGAGGACAACATCAACATTTGCAAAGTAATGTTGCGAAGTAAAATATGTGAAAGGTTTTAAAATTTACAAAGCACCAATGCAAATAATTTTCATAAATCCTTTCCTGAGAACCACCAAGAATGGAAATATTTTATTTTGCATTTTAAGTTAGCAAGTCAAAACTGCTGTGTATTGGTTATAAAATCTACTGTTGTCAGCACTGTGGAAAAACTTTGTAACTCCATCTCCTTGATCATAATAACCCACCATTCCCCATAACCTAAGTTAACTCATATAGAAGCAAATAAAATTGCAAAGCCAACCGTAACATATCTTTTACAAAAATCAAGATTTACCTTATTTTGTTCTAAATGCATAATTCTGACTATTTGGCAAAATTGAGTGAACTATTGTAGATTTAGGGCTTTAAAAACAATGTATATAATTGCAAATACGTAACCAATTAAGAAGAGACTGACCATTATTTGTTCCTGATTTTAGCTTAAAAAGCAAATAATTAATTTATTTCATTTATTATTTTTCATAACTTTGTCAAATGTGTATTTGTATTTATTGCAATCATTCCTGAAATACAAATGATTCCTTGTTTGATTGCCACGTTTAGAGTTTGTTCAGGCATCCAGTGTGGTCCTATGATCTGTTTTGTAATCGCAAGCACATTGTACATTTCAATCTGCTGTGGAGATTTTCAAAAAATTTTCTTTCCTCCATGCTAATTTTTTTCCCTTGTGTCCCTTCTTGGAAGTTGTGGGTTTTGTTTTGGCTAAGATACTGTATGGGTGCTGGTGCTCCATCTCTATCTTACTCAAGAGAGTATTTATCGTGTATCCACTAATTTGTCACCCATGACTGAGCACACACTTCCAAAATTGGCTTGATGGATTTTTCTTCCCAAACCAAAGAACAGTGAGGTAAATTTTATGGGTCACTACCCAGCAAAGAACACTGATTGCATTGAACTTCAATAATCTGTATAATTTAGCTGGTCATTGGGTAAAGTGGTAACAGCAACTTTGTAGGAGTCCCAGAGATAAAAGGTACTGCAGATGCTGGAGAATCCGAGATAACAAGGTGTGGGGCTGGATGAGCACAGCAGGCCAAGCAGCATCATAGGAGCAGGAAAGCTTGACGTTTCGGGCCTAGACCCTTCTGTGCTCATCCAGCTCCACACCTTGTTATCTCGGATTCTCCAGCATCTGCAGTACCTATTATCCCTGAAAGTACGTGTCTCCTCAGCAGATGGAAATACACTTCCGAGGGTCAGTGCAACTTAAGTGCAAATGTGAGCTTATTGTTTAACCTGCAGAATGTGAAGCTATTCTTATGTTCTCATAAAATTCTATCATATACAGGTTTTGTGAACATTGGATATGCTACAAATAGATGCTCTCACAGGTTTGTTCTTTGTTGCCATGAATAGTTATCTAGAATATTTCTTTTAATTCATAAAATTAATGGGAAATGAAATAAGCAAAGAGCAAACTGCCTTGTGAATTTCCGTTTGGTCTCTGCCTAAGACACAGGAGCAGACTCATCCCATTGCCAATCAATGAGATCATAATAATAACTGATTATCTTTACATGCACATTATTACCTTTCCCCAAAAGCTCCCATTCTTTTACTGATTAAAAATCTGTCTTGGCCTTGAAAATACTTGAAGGGTCTAGGCCCGAAATGTCAAGCTTTCCTGCTCCCATGATGCTGCTTGGCCTGCTGTGTTCATCCAGTCCCACATCTTGTTATCACGTACTTTCAGGGCTTTGATTGACATTCACTTCTAAGTACAGCTCACGTAAATTATTCTCTTCCCCATTTAAATATTGAACTTCCTCCCAGTTTACCACAAAAGATCGTTGCTTCTACATTAATGGTTTGGCAAATGGCCAACTGAAATGAATGCTCATCAACACTTAGGCAAATGTCGGCCTTATTGAGTTAATGATTAGTGCCTTAAATCTTATAACGTGGAGATGACTAATCTATAACTGTAACTATACAGCGTCTGATCTAATCGTCCTAGAACAATGCAATTTTTAACAGCTGTTAGATGTTGGGACTTGCAGCTACAGTCTTCTCTGAAAGCATACGTTAACCACCTGTATAGGGAGACAACCTAATGGTTGAATATTCCCAGCCTAATGAGTTTGGGCTCATGGTATGGCAGGAGGAAGTGTTGGGTGGAGTGTTTAGTATCACCACGTCACAGTTGTCACCTCAAGCGAAATTGAGCCATAGGATGCCCCATTAAAGGAATGCATCTAGGCACTCTGGCATTTTGACTATGCCAGCAAGGCCCAATACTGAAAAGGGGGCTCGCAAAGTAAACTCTGGTGGCTTCTGAGCAGATTTCCAGAGGAAACCTGTGATTTTCAGTTCTTGGCCTACAGAGGGGCCTCAGCAACACCACCTGAGCACAAACAACTCCCACTGCCATCATCCAGCCTTCCAGGTGTTATGGACTAGACCCCCTCAATATATTTTAAGAAGGTAGCGTAGACCGTGACTTTTCCTTATTTTAAAGGTAGGTGTGAAGTGCCATGTTCTAAATGCAATGTGACTGGTCAAGGTACTTGATATTAAGCAAAGCATAATTTATTTAATCACTATAGTTAAAATACAAACAAAAAAAGAGGAATTTAGAATAACTATTGGAAATCTTAACTGAATAATAGATACAGTAACTATTGCTAAATAACTGTTCCAATATAGTAACATTCTATAAACATACCTGTTGGCAAAAAGGCAAATTCAGACACATTCTCACATGCAGTTCTTCTGTCCAGGAGGAAGAAACATCAAGAGAAAATTGAGAACATAGCAGCTAGGAGACATTCACTGAACCCTCCAACTCTTCTGTGACCCCAATGGCTTCTGCTTAAAACCAAGCCTAAAAACTAAAAAAAAATCTAGAAAGCATGGACTGTGAGAGTTGGCTACACCCAGGCTGCTTCCATTTTTTCAATCTTTTTTAGAAAAAAAGCCCAAGGCTTCTAAAATTGTTTACTCTCTGAGACAGCTGGTACCTCTGCCATACAACCTCTCCAAAAAAAGGACAAAATCTTTTAAAGTGATAACATCATCACACACAGGCATGAGGCATTTCGAGGCTGCTGCATTGCCAGATTTCTTACTGATACCCTGTTAACTGCCAGCAAAATGGCACCCTAGGAATTCAGCCAGCTCCCACTTTTGGTTCCTGCAGAGGAATGTCGACCTCCACTGAAAGATTCATTCCAGTGGTGAAATCAATTCTTTCCCAGGATCGTAACACTTTGAGATTCAGTCCCTCACCTCGTTTGCAATTTTCAAGTCATTGAAATTGAGTATTTTTAAGATTATTATCTATTTATCTTCGCTCCCATGGATTTCTTGGTCATGTGTTGAACTGTGGGCTTTGATCTTGTTCAGTTACACATGAGTGTTCATGTTACAGAAATTGTTATATTTGGTACAGCACCAACTTTACAAACTATTAAGGCATTTCTGTCATGATGAAACAAAAAGTTGTAATACAGCTGGTGATAAATGTCAGAACAATGATACTTTAGCTCCCCTGCATACGTGTAATTGGATATATCTTTAATTGGTGCCTGATTTTCATGTCAATAGCCACAAATTAACAACAAAAATATGTTCATTTTTAAGCACTGATATGGATAGTACTTAGTACCATGTCTAAGCCAAATATTCTATTGTCTAAGCTCTTAATCAAGGCTTTTTGTTTATTCCACTGAGATCAAATCAAAATGGACAAGATATTGATAGCTAATCTCAAGTTGAAAAATACTTTGGAGCACTTTTATGTAGCCAACTCATTTTTGCTTGTTGGCTTTCTCATTACTAAACACATTACACAAGTTATCAACTACAGTGGACATTTTGTGGATAGCACTTAACATGGGATACCTGCCACATTGGATGCTAGGGACAAGAAAGTACTCGATTTGAAAGGCAAGTTTATTATTTGATATTACTGTTCTTTCTCAGATTTTAACATTTACACTTTTTGGTTTAGATTTCTGTAACACATGAGAATATAATTTACTGTATTATTTTGTGAATCTGATGTATTTTACCTTTATATCCATGATTTTCCTGTTGCACTTGATTTTTAAACAATGTACTTAAATTTGATTAAGAGACCAAACGGTAGATTAAAACGTTCCATCAAAGTATCAACTGATATTTAGCAGAAGAAGAGGCATTCAAGTTTCCAGGTTCCTGGAACAGCTTTTTGTGTGTGTCTGTATAGAATGGGTTCTGCCAATAACCTGCACAGGAAAACCTCTTAATAAGGACAGGTCCTGTTCCCTACATAATGATGGGCCTGTTACCAAAATGGTAGAGTACTGGATCATGAGCTACTAATAACCACACATGCATATATTTAATGTTGGAATGAGGAAATTGACAGCAAGTCATGGAAAAAGCTTAGCTGAAAAGGTAGGATTTAAGGGGATGGTAAAGGAAGAGAGGGAAGTGGAGGTGGTTAGGAAGGGAACTAACAAATTTGCATGTATCCTTGGGTCGGTTCCTTCGATCTTGGTTTGACTGCAAGGATTCACGTGCAGTGTGAGCACTTACCCCCTGTAGTAAGGTAAAAACTGGAACCGGTCCTTCTGTCTATAGGCATAGTCCCAAAGCTAATTGCACAACAATTTTAGACTGGTTACCAAAAAAAATCATAGCCAAACAATCCTACTGCTCTCCAGTGGAGACAGCGGGAGAGATACTTTATAGCATTGGAAAATAATAGCAATCACAGTTTCTTTTTATTTTGTAGAGTAACCAGCAAATCTAATCTACTTGCTGGGACCCTCTTGACTGTAAAGCTCAAAGGACTGAAGTTTATAAACTCAGTTCTGCTGCCAATTGCATATTCTGAGTAAGGCAATGATCCAGAATGTCTTGAGTGTTAGTGCAAGAAGATTAGAAATCATCCTACATGAAGTAATACTCAATGTTTTCCTCACTAATGGAAAATTCATTTGTATTTCTATAGTTTTCACTGAATCACCAAGGCTGAAAAGTATTCCAGTGTGCAGGTAGCACTGTGGTACACATTTTACATTCACTGAATCAGCTGATATGATGTTATGAAAATCAGAAATAGTTAATTTGTTCAGAAATTATAATTTATGCATGTTATTAATTTTACAAGGTAATCCCTTCAAAAAGTTTTATTCAAATTCAAAGCACATGGTAAGATATTTGAGGGAGGCGAGTTTGCACCCACGTGTGAAATGAATAAATATTTACTTTCTCATTTTTGTCTGCTTGTTGATTTTTTTTTAAACAAGCTCACAACTTCCCAAAGGGTCTGTTTCTGTGCTGCATGACTCCGTGAGACTTTGGATCTTTGCCCCAGAAAATGGTAGAAGTGGAGTCACTTAACTTTATCTCTACATGTTAAGAAAAATTTTGAATAAAACCAAGAATTGCAGATGCTGAAGATCTGAAACAAAAACAAATTTTTGGTGAAACTCAACAGGTATGGCGCCATCTGTGGGGAGAAAGCAAAGTTAATGTTTCCAGTCCAGTGACTCTCCATCAGAACTGCTAACAGCTAGGAAGTACTGAAGACCAGCTTCAGCAGGGCAGGGAGTCAGTGAAATGATTGGATAGATGGAGATGGAGCCCAAAGTAAGAGATAAGCTGAAAGGGATAGGTAGATGAAGGGATTATTGATAGTGACAGAAGATAATTTGAGTAAGTGATAATGAGAGCTGAGAGTAGGAGAGAATGAGTAGATGAGTAGGCTGTGCAGAAACAACCCATGTCATGACAGGACCAGGTTGTGGGTGTGGGTAAAAAAGCATGGAAGGACAGAATCGGGATCTAAGATTATTGAACTCAAGTCCCAGAGGCTGCAGTGTCCCCAAGTAGAAAAAGATATGTTCTTCAAGCTGGGCTGAAAGATTGCAGCAAGGCTGCAACAGAAAGGTTGGTGTTGGAACACAGTGTAAGGGAGCGGCAGACAACTGGAAGCTGAGGGTCATTGTTAAGGTCAGAACGTGGGTGGTCTGCAAACTGGTCACCCAGTCTGCATTTCACATCCCCATTGTACAAGAGTCCACATTGTGAGCAGTAAATACAGTTGACTAAATTGAATGAAGTATGGGTAAATGTCTCCTTCAGCTGGCATGTATATCTGGGGCCTTGGATCATGAGAAATGACGAGGTAAACGGGCAGGTGTTGCACCTTCCGCAGTTGCAGGGGAAGGTGCTGTGGGGAGGTGTTGGGAGTGGAGAGAATGGTCCCTGTGGAATGTTAACAGAAGAGGGGAATACGTGTCTGGTGGTGGCATTCTCCTGGAGGTGGTGGAAATGGCAGCTTAAAATCCTTTGGATGTGGAAGTTGGTGGGGTGCAAATTGAGGACTGGGGGACCCTATCATTGTTGTGTGAGGGAAGAGAACAGGAGGTAGGTCGAAGTGTGGGAGATGAGTCAGACACGGCTAAGGGCCCTGGCAAAAACGGTAGTGGGAATCCTCAGTTGTGGACAAAAGTGGACATTTCTGAGGCCTTCCCTGTTATACATGCATTAAAAACAAAAGGATACCAGGGAGAGGGTAGGACCACTCAAGGATAAAGGAGAAAATGTGTGCTTGCAGGCAGAGGGTATGGGCAAGATCCTAAATGAGTACTTTGCCTTGCTATTCACCCAGGAGAAGAAAATGGAGGATTGTGGCATTAGTGTGGGGCATGCTAATATGCTAGGGAATTTTGAGGTCAAGAAAGAAGTGGCGTTAAGTCTCTTGAAGAGCATTAAGGTGGATAAGACCCCAAGGTCACATGGTATCTACCCAGGTTATTGAGAACAGCAAAGGAGGAGATTTTTGGGGCCTTGACCAAGATCTTTGTATCTTCTCTAATGACTGCATAGGTCTCTAAGGACTGGTGAGTACCTAATAATGTTCCTGTGTTCAAGAAGGATAATAGGGATAATCCTGGAAATTATAGACTGGTGACTCGCAGTGGTGGTTGAGAAGCTATTGGAGAGGATTTATGCACATATGGAAAAGCATGGCCTAATTATGAACAGTCAGCATGGCTTTGTGCAGGCCAGGTTCTGTCTTACTAACTTGATTTTTTTTTGTAGAGGTGACAGTGGTGATCAATGATGGTAGAGCAGTTAATGTTATTTACATGGATTTTAGTAAGGCTTTTGACAAAGTCCCTTGTGGTAGGCTCATTCAGAAGATTAATGGATGGGATCCACAGTGAATTGGCCATTTGGATTCAGAATTGACTTGCCCAAAGAAGGCAGAGGATAGGGAAGACTGTTTTTCAGGCTGAAGGTCCGTGACTAGTGTTGTTCCGCAAGGATCTGTACTGGGACCTCTTGCTGTTTGTGATACATCTAAAGGACTTTGATGAAATGTAGATGGGTGGCTTACTAAGTTTGCAGAGGACACGAGATTAATGGAACTATGGATAGTGTAGAAGGTTGTCAAAGAATCCAGCAGGATATAGATCAGTTGCAGATATAGGCAGAGAAATGGCAGATGGTGTTTAATCTGAGCAAATTTCATGTGTTGGACTTTGGGAGATCAAATGTTAGGGGAAAGTATACCGTTAATGGCTGGACCCTGAATACCATTGGTGTATAGAGGGGTCTTGGTCGATAGCTCCCTGGAAGTGGCAACATAAGAAGATAGGGTGGTAAAGAAGAGGCATGGCATGCTTGCCTTTATTAGTTGAGGCATTGAGTACAACAGTCAGGAAGTGATATTGCAGCTTTATAAAACTTTGGTTAGACTGCATTTAGATTATCTCTTTCAATTCTGCCACATTACAGAAAGGATGTGGAGGCTTTGGAGAGCGTGCAGAAGAGGTTTACCAGGATGCTGCCTGGATTAGAGGTTATGTTCTATAAGGAGAGGCTGGACAAACTAATGTTTTCTCTGGAGTGGCAGAGACTGAGGGGAGACTTGGCAGAAGTTTTAAAAAATTATGAGATGCATGGATAGGATTGACAGTCAGAATCTTTTACCCAGAGTTGAAATGTATAATACTAGGGGGGCATGCATTTAAGGTAAGGGGGGTGTGGAATTCAAAGGAGATGTAAGGGGCAAATTTTTTACACAGAGAGTGGTAGGAGCCTGGAATGTGTTGTCATTGGTGGTGGTGGAGGTGGATATATTGGGGGCATTTAAGGGACTTATAGATAAGAACATGAATATACAAGGAATGGAGGGATATGGACAAAGGGCATGCACGAGTGATTAGTTTAATTTGGCGTCATGTTTGACACAATATCTTGGGCCAAAGGGCCTGTCCCTGTGACCTATGATCTATGTTCTATGGTGGCATCATCAGAACAGATGTGACAGAGATGGAGAAATTGGATGAATGGGATAGAGTCTTTACAGGAAGCAGGGTGTGAGGATGTTTAGTCGAGGTAATTATAGGAGTCGGTGGGTTTTTTTAGTGGATATTGATGGCCAGCCTCTGCCCAGAAATGGGAACAGAGATGTCAAGAAAGGTAAGGGAGGAGTCCGAGATGGGCCAGGTGAAGATGACAGCAGGGTGGAAATTGGAAGCAAATTTGATAAATTTTTCAAGTTTCAGATGAGAGAGGTAAGTAGTGCTGGTGATTTCATTGACATACAGGCAAAAGAGCTATGGGAGGAGGCCGAAATGGGACTGGAACAAGGAATGTTCTATGTACTCCACCTGGCAGACATAACTGGGGCCATGTGGGTATCCATGACCACGCCTTTGACCGAAGAAAGTGGGAGGAGTTAAAGGAGAAGTTGCTCAAAATGAGGATGAGCTCAGCCAGGTGGAGAAGGGTAGTGGTGGATGGAGAATGGTTCAGGACTTCTTTCCAGGAAGAAGCAGAGAGCCCTGAGACAATCCTGATGGGGGTTGAATGTGTAAAGTGATTCCATGCAAAGAGAACTAAAAGCTTCCTTTAAGGACTCCATCCCATCTCCTAGCTTCTCCTTTTCCATTGCATCTGTTCTGATGGTGTTACGTTTTGCAGTGTTGGGGTTAGGGGAGGAATTCTGAAATGTCCAGCTTTTTCATCAACCAAAGATTCCCCACTGCTGTGGTTGGCAGGGCCCTCAGCTGTGCCTGACCCATTAACTACACTTTGGCCCTCACCCCTTCTCTTCCATCCCACAATACTGATAGGATTTCCCCTCTCTCCAATGAGAGAGCAGCTGTATGATCCTCTGAGACTTCTAGCGACTTTTTCTTGATATTTCAACATATTTTTAATTCGGAAGAGAATTGAGGATTCCAGGAATAAGGTAGGAATGTGGAGTTGAGGATTTTCATATTAGCCAGGATCTCACTGAATGGCAGAGAAGACTTCTGCTCCTGCGTCTTCATAGTCTTTTGTCAAAATGGGAAAATTCAGCCCACAATTAACATTTTGAGTTAAGTATTAGATCTGAACTGAACCACTCTGAAGAGGAGTTATATTTAACTTAAAACAGTAACTAATTCTCTCTCCACAGAGACTGTGAGGCCCGTTGAGTGATTCAGCACTTCTGGGTTTTCTTGCTAATTTTTAACATTTGTGTGTAAATTTTCAATTCAATTTGAAAGTTCAAATTAACTGGTTGTATCATTCCTGATGTTCACGTTTTGCCTCAATCTTCCCTTCAATGAAAACACACTCTACTTAATCCAGCTCTTCTCTGAACTTTCTTGTTGGAGTAGTGCACTCTTGAAGACTGAGGCCAATATTATTTTTGAATACATTGTGGTTTTACTTTATTGATTTGTACTCATCAGCCCTAGGATTTGACTAATGCTATTGATATCAGCTTGTCCAAATATTTCCTGTGCTTGATAATCATATCCTGTTCCAAATTCCTTTTTCTATCTTCTAATGGAACCTTTCTTATTACAATCATTTCACAACAGTTTAAGTGGAAACATCTTGGCAGATCTTTCAGGGTAGTCTAATATTAAGCACTTCAATATGCACATATTCCTTCATATTTCCTGTTTAATTATGCATTGCCTTACTCAAAAGCCCAGCTAGATCACTAGACAAAGTATATTTGTTCATTTTTGTATTGATTGGGAGGGGACTATCACGCTCAACACTGGTTCCCTTACCTGTGGCACCCTTCCCATTGAAATGCTTCATTCAGGACACAAATCGTTTGTTCCAGTGAAACTTCAATTTACTTGTACTTTAAGTTTAGTATATTTCACTGCTCACAATACAGTCTTTTCTAGATTGGAGAGACCAAACCCAGATTGAGTGGCTCACTTTCCTAAATTCTCCATGCAGCCTGAGAGTGTGACCCTGGGCCCCCTATTATTTGCTGATTTAATTCTTCATGCAGCCCCTATTCTGACTTTGCTATCCTCAGACTCCAACATTACTTCAATGAATGTCTATGGAAGCTTGAGGAATAGCATCCCATGCTTCAGTTAGGGACTTTGCAGCTTTGTGGATTCAATGCTGAGCGGAACAATTTTAGATTATAACGGATGCTGCTTTTTTTTTTTGCAGACACCAGGCATTGTTAATGGCCCTGTTGTTGCCATTTGCACCTCTCATTGCCACCTCAATTGATGTTGCTTCATTGAATCACTCCTGTGGCTTTCCAACATATCGCAGACCTTCCGTATTGCTCTTTCGTCCCCACCTCCTACTGTGCCTTGCTCTAAACTTGCTTAGAGACTATTACGTCCATAATAGTTTCCAGTTCTGTCAACATTTCAACCACCTAAAATATTAACTCTTGTTTCCCTTTTCCCTAATGCTACCTTGTTCTTGGTTAGCTGAAATATTTGTGGATATGTGCAATACTGGCAGAGGACTTCAGACTACTGCAAGGGCAGATAGTGTATCTTTCTCTTCTGTAAAATACCTAACACCTAAAGAAAGCCAATTCATTTTCCTTTATCAATTATTGTCAACTGCAGCTATTAATCAGTAACTAACAGATTTTGTAGTTAGTGTGTCAATCATCTGTGTCTTTTGCAAAGAAGGGAAAAGAACTTGAAGGGAGATTGAAGAACGAAAAATCCGGACAAGCAAAAGGATCATCTCAGTGATCCCTGTGGAGTGGTCAATTGAACTTCTTCCAATAACACATAAGGGCATAACAGCAATTTATTTTGTCTGTGTCTGTCTGTTAATGTGTAGGAGAATTTTAAAAGAGGGTTAGAGTTTTAACTATTGGAGCTGTGTTGACAGTTCATAATTATTTACTTGTGGTTAGAATCTACATGTTTGTTAAAAATAGTGGTTCTTGTTAAGTAGAGAAACCTGTTCTGTGGTTTCTGTAAGCCTGTGCCTATCTGACAGGTAAATTTGTGGTTGTTTTCTTTGATAAAATGTTTAATTTTGTAAAGATTTGGAAGATTGTAGGGCTTGATTTCTAGCAAACCACCCCAGCAATGTAGACTCATTATAAATATGACTTCAACTTGAAAGTGCTTAATTGATTTTCAAGAGCATTGACATATCCTGAGATCATGAAAGGCACTATACAATTTAATGTCTTTTGTTCTTTATCTGCTTTCATCCCATTAATTTCATTTCTTTTTGGGTAATGCCCTAGAATATCAATAATTGATTAAATGCTTTGTTGATCACTCTTGTTTTCTACTGTCATATCCATTAAACATGTCATATTTTGTATGTTACTTGTTATATTTATCTGCTCTGTGTCATATGTTAAGATACAAACTTTATTCAATGTAGAATCTTTATTAAACTTTCCATTTTAATACGAACAATGTAAAGATGGCTACCAAATGTCAGCTGACCTAGCCTGTGTATTCAAATGCTGGTTCATTGTCTGACAGAAATAAAAGAATATATCCCCGAAGAATATAGCTACACTTATTGTGAAACCATCAGAAGATGTTCCTGAATTGAATGGGTCTTCTTTGAAACAAACAAGGTGATTGTCTTAACTCTCTCAGGATTAATGTCTTCAAATATAAACCAGGATGGGCTCAATGATCTCAGACCACCACTAGATTCGGTAAAGGGACCACAATGTGGAAAGTCACATACTCCGATAGTAATGTTTATCCCTTTTTATCTTTAAGTGCTCTCTGAACAAACAGATATAATGCAGACAAGGTAATGACATCCATGCCTTAAGTATCAGAGGTTCTAACATTATAAGGTCACTAAGCCTGTCCATTTCTGTGTTTGTGACCACAGCAAACAGACCTCGAGCAGAAATTTTGAAACCTTCAGAAAAGCCACTGCTTGAGAAAATCTGGAAAAGCATTTTGGCAGTTGAATTCACCTAAGCTACCCTTTGTGACTTAAGAAATCTTTTCATCAGGCCTGCAACATGTCTATCCTGGGCAAGACAATCACATGAATGACGAACAGTTCCTTTTATTTATAAGTTGTAAAAGTGTGCTATTCTATTCAACTGGATGTTTTTTGAGTGTGTGTGTGAATTAGATTTTGAGGTGAGTGCTTAAATAAACAATTATCTTTATTTAACCCAATGAATAACTTTCTGTTGGTTTTTCAAATGGTCCACAAACTCAGGAGTTAAAATTCTAAATATCTTCTTAATAGCTTATTTATTACAGATACTTGGGCAGAGGAAAATGAATTCTGCAGTTCCCACTCTGCAACAGTACACTCTAAATATCACATACAAAATAGATTTATTTTAATCAAATTTTGTCTGAGATGACAGTCTTATTGCCACTGGTTTGTTTGTAACCTTTTAAAGTTAAATTCAAACATGGCAAGCTGGTGGGTGGGAAATAAATAACAATGGATTGGGTTTCCTGGATCTTATGCAAAAGTAAGTTTCACCCATCAGAGATTTGTAGTTAGACTTTCGACGCAATTAGAATCCTCGGTCCATCATTACAAAAAGGCCCTTCTTTTAATGCAATTTATGACTGTCTTTCTTCCACTGTTTTCCTCCTCCTTGCAATAGTGCTTGCATATTGAAAAATCTTTCATGTATTGGAGTTGATCTTTCTCTGCAGCTTCTCTGTAGCTGTAACACAATATTCTGCATTCTATTCTATTACTTTCATGGACTTACGTAAGATATGATTTGCCTGGATAGCACACAAAGCGATACATGTGACAATGATACATTAAATCAAATAAAAAAAACTATACTTAAAAAGCACAAATAGTGGAATCTAAAATAGAAAATGAAGCTTTAAATGTATTGCAGTTCCATCATCTTTGATTTATTATTGTCACATGTACCTAGGTACAGTGAAAAGTTTTGTCTTGCGTGCAATACAGGGCGTCATAACATATAAAGATCATAGAGTCATTGAACAGTGCAAGAAATACAAAGTTACAGCTGCAAAGAACGTGCTCAAAGAGCAAGATCAACATTAGATTTGAAATTTGAGAGATCCGTTCAGAAGTCTAATAACAGCAGGGAAGAAGCTGTTCTTGAGCCTGTTGGTAGGTGTGTTTAAGCTTTTGTATATTCTACCTGATGAAAGAGGTAGGAAGAGATTATAACCAGGTTTGGGAGGGATCTTTGCTGATGTTGGTTACTTTTCCACAGCAAGGAGCAGTGTAGATGGCGTCAATGGTTGGAAGGTTGACTTGCATGATGGACTTGGCTGTGTTCACAATTTTCTGTTTCTTATGGTCCTTGGCAAGGCAGTTGTTGTACCAAGCTATGATGCATTAGTGATATGGAGGTGCCGGTGTTGGACTGGAGTGGACAAGATCAGAAATCACACGACACCAGGTTGTAGTCCAACAGGTTTATTTGAAAACACAAGCTTTCAGAGCCTCACTCCTCCTTCAGATGTTGGTGCACCAGAAGTGACAGTCTGAAAGCTTGTATTTTCAAATAAACCTGTTGAACTATAGCCTGGTGACATGTGATTTCTGACCGTGATGCTGTCAAATAGAATGC
Source organism: Ginglymostoma cirratum (assembly GCA_024137785.1). Classification (NCBI taxonomy): domain Eukaryota; kingdom Metazoa; phylum Chordata; class Chondrichthyes; order Orectolobiformes; family Ginglymostomatidae; genus Ginglymostoma; species Ginglymostoma cirratum. The sequence goes on from JAHRHZ010000004.1 coordinate 31,705,241, forward strand.
TTTCTATGGTGCATCTGTAAAAGTTGGTGAAAGTCCTTATGGACGTGCCGAATTTTGTTAGCCTTCTGAGGAAGAAGGGGTGATGTTGTGCCTTCTTGACTGCTGCAGATGTTCCAAGGCAGATTGTTGGTGATCATCACTCCTAGGAACTTGATGCTTTCGATCACCTCCACTGCAACTCCATTGATGTAGATAGGCGCGTGTCCTCCACCTTGGTTTCTGAAGTCGTCGATCAGATCTTCCAAAAGGAGATAGAAAAATGTGTTAATACAGAGAAATGTGTCAAATTAAGCCTTTTCACTAAAACTAGGGATTTGTTCTGTTTTGAAATCTTCACACCAAATACATGAATGTGCTTTTCTCTCACACATGCTAGTGAATACATCGTAACAAGGTGTAGAGCTGGATGAACACAACAGACCAAGCAGCATCAGAGGAGCAGGAAGGCTGACGTTTCGGGCCTTCCTGCTCCTCTGATGCCGCTTGGTCTGCTGTGTTCATCAGGCTCTACACCTTCTTATCTCAGATTCTCCAGCATCTACAGTTCCTACTATCTAGTGAATATGTCAATTGTTCCCAGTGTTTTGTTTTTATACTACATTCTCCATGGAATACTGTGTAGATTTCTGACTAATTTCTGCAGAGATACGAGATGGACCCTATACCAAAAAGAAGAAACATTTGTAGGGAATGAGAACAAAGTATAAGTTACAGAGATAAAAGGTACTGCAGATGCTGGAGAATCCGAGATAACAAGCATGGGGCTGGATGAACACAGCAGGTCAAGCAGCATCATAGGAGCAGGAAAACTTGACGTTTCGGGCCTAGACCCTTCATCAGAAATGGGGGAGGGGAAGAGGGTTCTGAAATAAATAGGGAGAGAGGGGGAGGCGGATAGTGGATGGATAGAGGAGAGGATAGGTGGAGAGGAGGCAGACAAGTCGAAGAGGTGGGGATGGAGCCAGTAAAGGTGAGTGTAGGTAGGGGGGTAGGGAGGAGATATGTCAGTCCAGGGAGGACGGACAGGTCAAGGGGGCGGGATGATGTTAGTAGATAGGAGATGGGGGTGTGGCTTAGGTGAGAGGAAAAACAGGTTAGGGAGGTGGAGATGAGCTGGGCTGGTTTTGGGATGCGGTTGGGGGAGGGGAGATTTTGAAGCTTGTGAAATCCACATTGATGCCATTGGGCTGCAGGGTTCCCAGGCTGAATATGATTTGCTGTTCCTGCAGCCTTCGGGTGGCATCACTGTGGCATTGCAGGAGGCCCAGGATGGACATTCATCCACTTCACCAACACCTTCCACCCCAACCTGAAGTTCACCTGGACCATCTCCAACACTTCTCTCTCCTTCTTGGACCTCTCTGTCTCCATCTCGGGTAACCACCTAGAAACCGATGTCCATTTCAAGCCCACTGACTCCCACAGCTACCTGGAATACACCTCCTCCCACCCACCTTCCAGCAAAAATGCCATCCCCTATTCCCAATTCCTTCGCCTCGACCGCATCTGCTCCCAGGATGAGACATTCCACTCCCGTACATCCCAAATATCCTCATTCTTCAAGGACTGCAACTTCCCCCCCACATTGGTCGAGAACGCCCTCGACCGTGTCTCCCGCATTTCCCGGAACACATCCCTCACGCCCCGTCCCTGCAATAATAACCAAAAAAGAATCTCCCTCGTCCTCACATACCACCCCACCAACCTCCGGATCCAACGCATCATCCTCCGACACTTCTGCCATCTGCAATCAGACCCCACCACCAAAGACATTTTTCCCTCCCCACCCTTATCTGCCTTCCGGAGGGACCACTCCCTCCGCGACTCCCTTGTCCGCTCCACACTCCCCTCCAGCCCCACCACACCCGGCACTTTTCCCTGCAACCGCAGGAAGTGCTACACCTGCCCCCACACCTCCTCCCTCACCCCAATCCCAGGCCCCAAGAAGACTTTCCACATCAGGCAGATGTTCACCTGCACATCTGCCAATGTGTTATACTGCATCCGCTGTACCTGTTGTGGCTTCCTCTACATCGGGGAAACCAAGCGGAGGCTTGGGGACCGCCTTGCAGAACACCTGCGCTCAGTTCGCAATAAACAACTGCACCTCCCAGTCGCGAACCATTTCAACACCCCCTCCCATTCCTCAGATGACATGTCCATCCTGGGCCTCCTGCAATGCCACAGTGATGCCACCCAAAGGCTGCAGGAACAGCAAATCATATTCAGCCTGGGAACCCTGCAGCCCAATGGCATCAATGTGGATTTCACAAGCTTCAAAATCTCCCCTCCCCCAACCGCATCCCAAAACCAGCCCAGCTCATCTCCACCTCCCTAACCTGTTTTTCCTCTCAGCTCAAGCCACACCCCCATCTCCTGTCTCCTAACATCATCCCGCCCCCTTGACCTGTCCGTCCTCCCTGGACTGACCTATCTCCTCCCTACCTACACTCACCTTTAATGGCTCCATCCCCGCCTCTTTGATTTGTCTGCCTCCTCTCCACCTATCCTCTCCTCTATCCACCTCCCCCTCTCTCCCTATTTATTTCAGAACCCTCTTCCCCTTCCCCCATTTCTGATGAAGGGTTTAGGCCCGAAACGTCAAGTTTTCTTGCTCCTATGATGCTGCTTGACCTGCTGTGTTCATCCCCATGCAAAGTATAAGTTACAACCCTGATCTCACCCTTCTCACAGTTCAGGAGCTCCCAAGGGAATCTTTCCATCAGGAAGTCACTGGAGTAATTAAAAAAAATTGTATGTGCTGTATTATTTAAGAAACGTAGAATGATAGGACATAATTATAATGCAGTAACTCAATCCGAGGTTTCAGGTAACAAAGTCTGCTTAGTCTTTTGTTATTATTAAAGCTGCATCATTTCCTGCTACTCTAGGTTTGAATGGCTTGTTTCTCTTCCAGTTATTTCTGGTCTTGATTTTGTTGATTCATACGTGGCAGTTGTTACACAAGACCAACATCTCACTCAAAGGACTGCTTTTCAAATATTAGCCATGTTAGTTGGCTGTCAGTCTGCATAACTGTGAGATTAATCAGGAAACAGTGAGAATAACTGACTTCAGTGTTTTATGTGTGCTAATTTTTAACAGTTCAAGGTTAAGATAGATGTTTAAACTCATATACTAACTTGTCAGCTTCTCAGCATGAAAGATTTTTCCACTGGCATTGAAGATTGTGAAGATATTTTATAAGATATTGCATCAGTCAGTGGAGGAGAGATCCTATCAATCAGGCATATATCACATTCTCCCACTATTTTTTGGGAAATAACCTTGAGACAAGTATGTTTTAAAACATACTGAAGCTCCCAAAAGCCACAGATAAGGTAATGCGCATAAAAATGTTATAAACTGTGCCAGCCTCCGTCTTCTGTTGTTAAAACAGTAATTTCTCCTCCTGTGTTTTAAAAAGCTAAAAATAAACTTAAAATGTGCTGCAAATTAATCAATATTGACACGAAGTAATAGTGGTTTAATTGTGATCCCTCATCAGAATCTGATTGTAAGCTTGTATTTCAATTATTTCACATCCTTAAGCTACGCAAAAACCATTTAAAGTGGTTAAGTTGACATAGCATCACTTCAGATTAACTCTTACTTGCCCGCAAGCTTTTTTGAGAGTGACATGTGCAGTCATCAGCTGTTTCTTGTGGATATTGAGTGCAAGTAGAATTGCTGTCGGTGTGGGTTTTACATTATAAACACCACAGTGTATTTGGCATTAGATTCTGCAGTTGGGAGAATAGACCATTGATTTTATAATTAATTTATTTTTGTTTTAAAATATCTGTAAATCTTTCCCGATATGATGTTTTGGCATGTAAGGCAGAATTAAAGTGCCAGAAATAGCATCGCACAAACTGTGAAGTATCAACTTTCTCCAAACCATTTTAAAATAACTCTCATGCTTTCAGCACTCTCTATACCTTTCAGTCATTTCTAATTCACTCCCACTGCAAAAAACTGCTTCTGTTTACCAGAGTTTAGACCCTTTAAGCACGGGGTGGGGTCTTATGACGCAGTGAGTAGAGTCCCAGAATTCATGTCCAAATAAAGCTCTGAGTTCATAGCATCAAATCATTTGCTGTGCTTTTTATCGAGCACAGTGTGTTTTAGTGGTAGATAGAAGGTGTTCAGGATTTAAACTAGATTTGTAGTGGTGGACCACTGTGAAAATTATGTCACATTCTTTAAATTGACGTCAGCCTGTCATGGTATCACATTGCTGCAGGAGTTGGTCATTGGGCCCATCATGCCCGTGCCAGCCCTTTGAAAGTTCTTCTTAATTATTCTTCCTCTCCCGCTCTTTCTCCGTACCCATTCAATTGCTTTTATTTCTTTTTGAAATATTTATCCAATCCTCTTTTTGTTACGCTATTGAATCTGCATCCATCAGTTTTTCAGGCAGTGGATTCCAGATCATAAAAATTCACTGTGTAAAAAATACTTTCTCTTCTCCCCAACTTTTTTTTTAAATCATTTATCTCAAACCTGTGTCCTCTGGTTCCTTTCCTGTCAGTGGAAATAGCTATTTACTCTCTCAAAGCCAAGGTATCTGTTAACATCCGAGGAAGGATCACCAGAGCCGAAAACTTAACTTTAATTTCTTTCCACTGATGCTGCCAGACTTGCTGAGTTTTTCCAGCAATTTCTGTTTTTGTTTCTGATTTCCAGCATCTGCAGTTTTTTTTTATCTGTTAACATCCATTAGGACAGGCAACCTGGTCAAAAACCTAGACATCAAAAGTAATTACAAGAAAATAGAGGCCTTTAAAATGTGAATACTTGGTCATCTGCTTAAAGCTCTATATACAGATTGTAAAACAAATGAAGAGTGCTTGAAATTGCTAAAGGGGAAGAAAACACTGAAAAGTGGCATCTAGGAATAAAAAGTGTCAGCATTCCAATCATTTGATCAGAGCTCAAGAAATACAGAGATCTGTTCCTAAGGGCAAAGTGGAAAGAGGGGTCGATCTAAGTATTGTCGGATGATGAATGTCACAGACCAACTGCAGAGCAGCTACAATGAATTGAGAATGGCACAGGAAAGATGAGCGTCATATACCATGATAGCAGATCTCCTGGTAGGAGTAGCTAGAAGCAGCAGCAGCACTGCACCATATCATTTTGCAATGTTGTCAGTATTCTCAGTTACAGGGACACTAGCAATTGTCAATTAGTTAATTAAAAATGACTTCAGCTTGCCTGATGCCTTAGTGGGTAAATGTGCTGAATTATTTAGACCAGGGTTGATCCCTATTCTAGCTAATCTCCACCTTTGCAGTACCAAATGTTACTAGTTGATTTTTGTATCCATTGAAAAGGGAGGTAGAAAGAACAGATAAAACAAAGCAGGCATTTACACACATTAAGCTCCCACAATCCGATCATGTATTTTAGTGATGTCGATTTCAACCATATCAAGTAACAGTAAAGAATAGTAAGAAACTAGATTGCCTAAAAAGAACCTTTCCTCATTGCACTCTTTGCTGTGTTAGGCATTCAAGCCCCAGTCTGGACATTTGAGGCAATGAAAGTCAAAGTTGATGCCATAATTTGGCAGTGCTGCATTGTTGGAATGCTGACGTTTGGAGGAAATATTAAATCTGCCTAATCCTCTTGGGTGAACATAAAATCGAAAGGAAATGTAGAAACATCAAAACTAGGAGCAGGGATATGCCATTCAGCTCTTCAAGCCTACTTCCCCCATTCATTATAATCATGGTTGATCATCCAACTCGATAGTCTGTTCCTACTTCCGGCCCCCCACCCCATCCTTTAATCTCTTTGAGCCCAAGAGCTATATCCAACATCTTGAAATCAATCAATACTTTTGCCTCAATTGCTTTCTGTAGTAGTGAGTTCCGGAGGCTCACCACTCACTGGCTGAAGAAATTTCTCCTCATCTCAGTCCCAAATGGCGTATTGTTAGATTGTGACCCCTCCTTCTGGACACCCATGCCATCGGAACATTCTTACAGCATCTACTCTGTCTCATCCAGTTAGAATTCTATAGGTTTCTGAAAGATGCCCCCTTGTTCTTCTGAACTCCGGTGACTATTACCCTAACCAATTCAACCTCTCCTCATAAGTCAGTCCCACCATCTCAGGAACCAGTCTGATAAACCTTTGCTGCACTCCTTCTACAGCAAGAATGTCCTTCCTCAGATAAGGAGATTGAAACTATTTACAATATTCCAGGTGTGGTCTCACCAAGGCCCTGTATAATTGTAGCTAGACTTTTGTGCTCCTGTACTTGAATCCTCTCGCACTGAAGGCCAACATACCATTTGCTTTCTTCACCGCCTGCTGCTCCTGCATGCTTACCTTCAGTAACTGGTGTACAGGGACACCCAGGTATCATTGCACATTCCCCTCTCTCAATTTATGGTCATTCAGATAATAAACTGGCTTCTTGCTTTTGCTACTAATGCAGATAACCTTACATTTATCCACATTATACTTCTGCTTTGTATTTGCCCACTCACTCAGATTGTCCAAAGTGTACATCGCCACTTCTTCCTCACAGCTCACCTCCCACCCAGCTTTGTATCATCTACAAATTTGGAGATACTACATTTAGTTCCCTCATTTAAACCATTAATCTATACAGTGAATAGCTAGAGTCCCAGCACTGATCATGTATGCATAGGAAAGGTTTAGACTGATATGGGCCAATGCTGGCAAATGGGACTAGGTCTAGATTGGGAAGTATGGTTGGCATGTTCCCGTGCTCTATGACTATGACTCTTTATGATCCCTGTGGTAACTCATTGGCCATAGCCTGCCATTTAGAAAAAGATCCACTTATTCCTACTTTTTATTTACTGCCTGCCAACCAGTATCTACCTATCACACTATACTATCAATCCCAATCCCATGTGTCTTAATTTGACATGCTAATCTCTTACTTGGAACTTTTCCAAAGGCCTTAGAGTCATCATGGAAACAGGCCCTTCAGCCCAAACTGGTCTGTGCTGACCATGGTGCCCACTCAACTAGTTCTAATTGCCCGTATTTGGTCCCTATCCCTCTTAAACCCTTCCCATCCATGTACCTATCCAAATGTTTTTTCAATCTTGCTTTTCAACCTGCCTCAACCACTTTCTCAGGCAGCCCATTCCATATACGCACCACTCTCTGCACAAAGAAGTTGCCCCTCAGGTCCTTCTTAAATCTATTCCCTCTCACCTTAAACCTATGCCCTCTAGTTTTCAATTCCCCATCTCTAGGAAAAAAAGAATATGCATTCATCCTATCTATGCCCCTCACGATTTTATACACCTCAATAAGGTCACTCCTCATTCTTCTTTGTTCCAAGGAATAAAGTGCTAGCCTGGCCAACCTCTCCCTATAACTCGGGTGTACTAGTCCTGGCAACATCTTCGAAAGTCTTCTCTGCACACTTTCCAGTTTAACTATGTCTTTCCAATAACAGGGTGACCAAAACTGTACACAATATTCAAAGTGCAGCCTCACCAATGACTTATACAACTGTAACATAACGTCCCAACTCCTATACTCAATGCCTCAAGCGGTGAAGGCCAGCATGCCAAATGCCTTCTTCACCACCCTGTCCACCTGTGACACCGCTTTCAAAGAGTTATGTACTTGTACTCCTCAGTCCTTCTGTGCCACTGAAAGTCCAAATAAATGGACAGCATGGTGCACAGTGGTTGGCACTGCTGCCTCACAGCAGGGACCCTGGTTCAACTCCACCCTTGGGTGACTGTCTGTGTGGAGTTTGTATATTCTCCCCGTGTCTGCGAGAGTTTCCTCCGGGTGCTCCGGTTTCCTCCCAAAGATGTGCAGGTTAGGTGGATTGGCCATGTTAAAAATTGCCCAATAGTATCCAGGTGGGTCAGCTATGGGAAATGTGGCATTACAAGAGTGGGGTGGGCCTGGGTGGGATGCTGTTCAGAGGGTTGGTGCAGATGATGGGCCAAATGGCCTCTTTCTGCACTGTTGGTATTCTATGATTCCATGATACAAACTATATCCATCTGCTCCTTCTCATCAACTCTACTACATCCTCAAAGAATTCCATTATATTTATCAAACATAATTTTCGTTTCATAAATCCATGCTGACTCTGTACTACCCTGTTACTGTTTTCCGAAGGCTGACGCTGTACTATGCTGTCACTTCTTTCCAAACGCTCAGCTGTTAATTCTTTTATAATAGACTCGAGCATTTTTCCCACTACTGATGAAAAGCTGACAGGACTGTAATTCCTGATTTTCTCTCCGCCTCCCTTCTTAAATACTGAGGTTACATTAGCTACCTTCTAACCTATAGGAACTGCTCCAGTGCCTGTAGAGTCTTCGAAGATAACTACCAATGTATCCACTGTTACTGGAGCCAATTCCTTACACAGTCCAGGATGAAGATTATCAGCGTCGGGGGGGTTTATCAGTCTTCAATTCTATCAATTTCCCTAACACAATTTCCCTACTAATAATGATTTCCTCTGCTTCTCCTTCTCACTAAACTCTATGAAGAGACAGGAGCATTTTCCCAGATGAATATGTATCCCTCAACCAACATCACAATACTGTTTGTAGATGTTTGATTCATGCAAATAAGCTTCTGTGGCTCAAGGATGAATACATTTCACAAATGCTTAAAAGGCTGTACAAGCATTGTTAGATATCTCGACGTCATGAAAAGTGCAATAACATGAAATATTTTCTTTCTCTGTGACAGGTGGCATCTAAATAACCCATGACTGACAGCCAAATAAACAGAAAAACTGCACAGGCTTATAATCTTTTTACTCTGCTTGTTTCATGAACACAATTGCAACCTTACATATTTCCGCTGAACTCATGTGGCAACATTAACAAATCATGAATTTATTATAGTTAATGAATTACATTGTTCGACTTTTTTTTGTTGTGAATTTCCAGGAAGTACCTTCTCTCACTGACCTGGCAATTTGCAGCACAAGAGAAGAGAATTAGAGGAATGTAAGTATTCCATTGGCTGTAAAGTGCTTTGGTATGTGCTATAGTCGTGGGAGGCACCGTATCAATTCAAACCTTTTCTATGCTATGGGATATCATGTAGCAAGGTTGCATATGTCAGTAACTGTGTTAGGCATAAGATGGTGCTTGCATGGTTAATCTGGGTTTAATTCTTGGCCAAGCTGACTACCTTTGGCAGCACTCAATGCAAACGGAATTCTGGAAGTTTCCATCTGTATCTTGTGAATGTCATAAATTCAACTGGAAAAGCACAAAACTATTTTGCTGTAATTTATCCTTTCCTGAAAGTGCTTACTCATCTTAGTACACTGTTCAGGAGGCAGTGGGAACTTTCCAATGACATCCTAAGATACATTTTTAACTCATGAACCAGGCTGAATGGCCTTTTTCTGCACTGCAGAGATTCAATGAACCCAGAAAATGGATGCACTTGGGCAATATTAAGGAGAAATTTCGAAAAAAGTATTTACACATCACCACAGAAGTTCGCTAAATGATGCCACTCCTGGAGTTATCAGAGCTTGTAGCTTCAAGCACCATGATAAAATATATTTTAAAGATTCATTCATGGATTATGAGTGTTGCTGGTGTGAGTATCATTATCATTATTCCTTGACTGCACTTGCAAATGTGGCAGAGAGCTACCTCTTTAAACTACTGCAGTCCATATGGTGTGGATACATATAGTGTGCTGTTAAGGAGAGGTGTTCCAGGAGTTTAATCCACTGATAATGAAGGTACTGCATTGTAGTTTCAAGACAGGATTATGTGTGGTTTGGGGATGGTGATGTTCACAAGTATCTGTTGCCCTTGTCCTTCTTATTGATAGGATTACAAATGAGAGAGTAGATAATACAAGTACAATCTTAGCTGACACTCCAAGATTGTTGGAGGCATTGTACAGTTCTTTGGATGAGATGTTGGACGATACTTATGGTTCATAGCAATATTCCCTTGACCACCTTTAACAAACACCATCCAATACTAACTAATTGGTCCTTCACCTGATTGGAATTCAGCAGTCACAAATCCTAACATCAATAACACTCACTTCATTTTAAACAATTTATTTTAAAGTCTGGTAATGAACAACAAGAAAACAAATTCCCTGGTTGGCCATACAATCTACATGTGATATCTGTAATGATCAAAACATGTTGTGAACAAGTATTGCCAAACCTTAATGAGCCATTAATCCGCACCAGGTTCTTTGTCAAAGGGTCCTTTTTTTGCCAGAAAATACTTCATTTCATTATGTTAGCCAAACTACTTTGGGCGGCAGCACATCTGTTTAGCAATAACAACAAACTTAGTAAGGTAGTCTGAGAAAGAGGATATTTGTTTGGATTCCCAGCAGAGTAACATGTATCTTTTGCATCCTAGAATGATGATAGTCAACATTCTATTCCTGGAGTACACAATTTTTCAGCTTGAAGAACCTATGAATCTTTGTTCCTCCAGTCACAGGCAAGAAGAAAATACAACATGGAGAATACACATTCTCTAGCTGTTCTTTCATATCTCTGCAAAAACTTCACTGGAAGTGCAGGAACATAAATGTTAAGGTAAGCTATTTGGATCGAATAATGGACAGGAGAAGGTCAGCTTGTGGATTGGTTCAAATATTAGTATCAAACAACTTGATCACATTCTAACGATTAATAATTATAGCAGACATCAGACTTGAGAGGGACATTTTATTAATTGCTGCCAAGAACATACTTAATAAGCAGAGACAATCCGGTCGATCAGTGCTTCAACTTAGTTTTGATTTTTGGACAGAGAAGTTCATTGCCTGTCAATAGTGGTGTATTGGGAAGAGCTGATTGGCTCTTTTGCCTGGTTTTAAATTTCTTGTGGGTGAGAAGGAAAATGGAGTGCCTGACGTGGAATATCCCCAAAGACTCCCAAGCAAGTCTTCAGCCTTCCCATGGCTGGGATTTGCTTGCTCTCCACCCTGCCTCCACTGAACATTGTATCCCTGGGTGCTGCCTCCTGCCCCGAATTTCCCCACCCATTCACTAGCCAGACGGTTAGTTGGCATGCCTTACGTACAGTCGGCCCTTGCTGGCGATATTTATATAGTTGGGGGGTGTTGCCCCTTTAAGAGAGTGGGTCATGTGACACAGTGGGTGCTAAAGGAGGCAGTCTAAAACTGTGGAGATGAGAGGATGCAGAATAAAGTATTCCCTGTTCAAGTTTACCCCCCCCATTTACCATTTATGAATTTAGTGAACCACTAACATAATATCTCTTGTGTTTCACCCTCTTCTGGACCTGCAAGAATCTTTTACACTTCCTAGTTCGTATTAGTGGTTTGAACTTAGTTAATAGGTAAATGATTGGTTTTAATATATTTAAATATGATTGAAAGGGACTGGATGAATATCTGGTCTCATCATCAAATCTAGTGCAAACATAATATATTCAAGGCAGTTACACTAGTGCAACATATTCAGCAAGGAATATGAGTGAATGAAAGTCTGCAACAGCAGTGTCTAGGAAATCACACATCACACACAACCTCTCACATGTCTCACACAATCTCTCCGTCAGTGTTTTCTCCACTACACTAACTCTTTAGTGGTAGTTTTGTTCACACTAGGTATATTCACAATGCTCCATATAAAATCATTAAACCTATACTGATATTTCAATCTCTAGTTTTCCATGTTTTAGATTGTGCTGTCTATTTGTGGAATTTGCGACTGCTTTTTTAAAAAAATCAAAGTTAAGTTGTACAGGGCTTGTAGTATGTATGTCCATGAGATTCTATCAACTCTAACACTCAAAACATTCTTGGATTGTGCAGCCACTGTACACATTTCAGATAAAGAAAGACTTGTATTTCTAAAAATTTAACTGAGCTTAAACTGGAACTTGGCTGATGAAGTAATTGTAGTAAAGTAAGAAATCTGACAGGCAATATTTGCACCAAAGATCCCATAAACAGCAACACAATAATGATCAACCCATGTGATTCTTTGCAACTGAGCCCTAGGATCTTTTATGTTTAGTTTAATGGGTAGATTGCAATGTTTCTATTCTCTTTCATAACATCATATCTAAAAGATGGGACATGCCAGCTTTGTACGAGATTCTGAAGTAAAGTTTGAACCCAGACCTTATGTCTAGGTGTTTTGGAGTGTCCTGATGTTATGAAAGGCACATTCTAAATGCTTTCCTTTACTTACTGATTTGCAGCTTGATGTATCTTGGGTTGGAATGTGGGATTAACACTCTGGAGGCTTTGTCAGAAGATTACAGATTGATCAAATCCAACATCAAACAAATTATGAATGGTCTGTGGAAGAAACGTCACTCTGGGCTGAGTGAACAGATCTTGTCCTGTGCTTTCTCCCACCCCGTGTTATTTGGAAGGGAAATATTGCAGTATTGAGTGCCAATTCTACAACCACGTGGGTTAATTAAATTCCATTGAGATAGTTGTGACAGCTACCACAGCTGAATAGTTGGCTGCCATTTCTTTCTAAGCTCATGTTTTGGACAGGTGGCAGGTGGCCTGATGCAGCAGTCACCACCTGGGGCTGGAGCAATGATGAGAGATCTGAGCAGAGAAGTGCCAGAAGTGTGGGTTTTCTAAAATTATAGTCAGCCCTTAAACGTTGCAGTTGTGTTCCTGGTTAAGTGCAACTTTAAGTGAAACAATTTAAAGTGCATTGGATTTTCACATTAAAACCAGGTAAAAGGTCTTATTTTGTAGAAGCTTTCTCGTCAGAGAAAACACAAATTAAAGTATTATACCCTGTAAGTTGAAATACTTTGTAGCTAAATTCATAATACAGGGAAATTAAGTAACTTTCAAAACAAAATAAACAATGTAACGGAAATATGTTAACTGTCCACTTGGTTCCCACACTTGTTGCTGCCAATCCAGCTATTCACACATTTTGGACCCACACATCTCACTCACTGATCCTCTTGCTCACTGTCTCTGCAGTTCACATCCTGTCTTGCACCCTGAGCTGCAAACCCTTCTTCTCACCAGCCTTTTGGCTGATGGCTTCTGCTACTCCCTCACCCTCTGTGTCGCCATCAATCCTTCTCCTCACTGAATCACCCACTTCTGGCCACTCTGTGAAGGAGGGCTGTGGAGGTGAGTTGTGAGAGACAGGCAATCATCAGCCTTGGATTGCAGGAGTGAGCAACGAGCTGGAGAAGCAGCTAGAGGGAAGGGTCAGGGAGTAGCAGGGGCTGCTCCAAAATGGTGCCAATCCAATCACAAGACCCTTCATCAGATTGGCACAAAATAACTTTGAAACTGATGCCAAATGTGAGTATGTGTTAAAGTGAAATGTCTTACTGTGCCCTTGTATTACATAATTAGAACACCACAAATCTAATAGGACATTATGGCTTTTTCAAGAGAAATTGCTATGGCAATTTTAAAAACAAATAAGTAACTCAGTTCAGACTTTTGTTGAAAGAACAGGCAATCTATCAGGAACAGGGTCAATATGAACTCTTTAATTAAGAGTAAATGTAATTTTGAGGAAGTAATTTAAAAGTCAAGGCTGGCTGTGAGTTGTGCAGTATGCAGTAACCTGCAGGCACAGTCTTTATATGTTTTGCACAACTCTCATTTGTACAATATAAGGACACAATCGGAGTTTGTTTTGTTTTGTTCTATGCCATGGTGCGGTGGGTAGCCCTAGCCCTGACTTTTGTGTCACAGGGTGTGGATTTAAGCCTCACTCCAGAAACCTGAGCACAACATCTTAATCGGCACTCCAGTGCCATTCTTGGGCTATGCTATAAATTCAGAGGGACCATTCTTCCAGGGAGATGTTCAACCAAGGTCCTGCCTGCTCTCTCAGGTGGCCTAAAATCCCATTACACAACCTGGAAAAAGAGCGGGAAAGCTCTCTCTCTCATTCTGATCAATGTTTATTCCTTAACTAATAATCATCAAAACAGATTAACCAATGATTATCATTTGGCTATTTGTCAGAATTTGCTGTGTGCATATTAGATACCTCAATGTCAGCAAAAGTGGATAAACTCCAAAAGTTCTTCATTGGCTATAACTTTATTTTTAATTTTAATTCACTTGTAGAACATGGCTGTTGCTAGCAGGCCAGCATTTATTTCCTGTCCCTAGTTGCCCTTGAGAAGGTGGTGGTCAGCTGCCTTCTTGAACTGCTGCAGTCCGTGTGCTGTAGGTAAAGCCAGACCCGCTGTGACAAAGGGAATTCCATGATTTTGACCCTTGACCCTGCTATAGGAAGGATGTTGTGAAAGTTGAAAGGGTCCAGAAAAGGTTTACAAAGCGGTTGCCAGGGCTGGAGGGTTTGAGCTGTAGGGAGAGGCTGAATGGGCTGGGGCTATTTTCCCTGGAGCGCTAAAGGCAGAGGTGTGATCTTTTAGAACTTTATAAAATCATGAGGGGCATGGATAGGGTAAACAGCCAAGGTCTTTTCCCCAAGTTAGGGGAGACCAAAACCAGACAGCACAGGTTTAAGGTGACAGGGGAAAGATTTAAAAGGGACCTAGGGGCAACTTTTTAATGCCGAGGTGCGTGTATGGAATGAGTTGCCAGAGGAAGTGGTGGAAAGGCATCTGGATGGTTAGATGAATAGGAAGGGTTTAGAGGGATATGGGCCATTTCCTGGCAAAAGGTTCTACATTAGAATATTTGGTTGGCATGGATGAGTTAGATCATAGGGTCTGTTTTTGTGCTGTACAGCTCTATGATTCTATGACACTGAAGGAATGGTAATATATTTCAAAGTCAGGGTGGTGAGTGGCTTGGAAGGGGGATTAGAGGTGGTGATGATTCCATGTATCTGCTGCCCTTCTCCTCTAGATGGAAGTCATTGCTTAGAAGATTTTGAAGGTGCTGTTTAGGATTTTTGGCAAATTTCTGCAAGGTATCTTCTAGATGATACACACCACTGCTACTGAACATTGGCAGTGGGAGGAGTTGATGCTTGTGAATGTGGTGCCAATTAAGAATGCTGCTTTGTCCTGGATGGGGTCAAGCTTCTTGAGTGTTGTTGGAGCTGCATCAATCCAGGCAAGTGGGAAGTATTCTATCACACTCCTGACTTGAGCCTTGTAGATGGTGGACAGGCTTTGTGGAGTCAGGAAGTAAGTATTACCTGCCGTATTTCTAGCCTCTGACCTGCTCTTATAGCCACTGTATTTAAATGATAAGTCCAGTTCAGTTTCTGGTCAATGGTAACTCCCCAGGATGTTGATGTGGCAATTCAGTGATGGTAACACCATTCAGTGTCAAGAGATGGTGTTTAGATTGTCTGTTATTGGAGATGGTCATTTCCTGGCATTTGTGTAGCATGAACATTACTTATCAGCCCAAGCCTGGATATTGTTCGGATCTTGTTGCATTTGAACATGGACTAATTCAGTATCTGAGGAGTTGCGAATGGTGCTGAACATTGTGTAATCATGGGCGAACATCCCAACTTCTGACTTTATGATGGAGAGAAGGTCGTTGATGAAGTAGCTAAAGATGATTGGCCCTGAGGAACTCCTGCAGAGATGTCCTGAAGGTGAGATATTGACCTCCAACTACCACATTCATCTTCCTATGTGCCAGGTATGATTCCAACAGTGGAGAGTTTGCCCCCAGTTCCCATTGATTCCAGTTTTGCTCAGGTCCTTGATGCCACGCTTGGTCACTTGCAGCCTTGATGTCAAGGCCTGTCACTCCCACCTCACCTCTGGAATTTAGCTTTTTTTGTCCATGTTTGAACCAAAGCTGTAATGAGGTCAGGAGCTGTGTGCCCCTGGCAAAACACAAACTGGGCGTCACTGAGCATGTTATGGCTGAGCAGGTGCTGCTTAATAGTGCTGTAGATGACACCTTCCATTACTTTCGTGATGATCGAGATAGAATGATGGTGTGGTGATTGGCTGGGAGGGCTTTGTGCTGCTTTTTATGTACAGGAAATATCTTTATTATCAGGTTGGTGCCAGTGTTGTAACTATTCCGGAACAGCTTTGCTAGGGGTGTGGTAAATTCTGGAGCACAAACCTTCAGTACTATTGCCGGAATGTTGTCAGGGCCCATAGTCACTGCAGCATCCACTGCCTCCAACCATTTCTTGATATCGTGTGGACTGAATCTAATTGACTGAAGATTGGCATCTCTAATCTTGGTAACACTGCAGGAGACTGAGATAGATCATCCGCTTAGTGCTTCGGGCTGAAGATTGTTGTGAATGCTTCTGCCCTATCTTTTGCACTTATGTGCTGGGCTCTTCCATCATTGACGACAGGTAATTTTTTTGAGCTTCCTCCCACAGTGATTTGTTTAATTTTCCACCGCCATTGGATGTAACAGGACTGCAGAGCTTAAATCTAATTCATTGGTTCTGGGATTGCTTAGTTCTGTCACCTGCAGTTTATGCTGTATGGCCCACTTGTAGCCCTGTTCTGTGGCTTCACCACTTTTAGGTGTGCCTGGTGCTGCATCTGGTATGTCCTCCTGCTCTCTCTACTGAACCAAAGTTGATCCCCTGGCTTAATGGTAATAGTTGAGTGGAGGATATGCCGGGCCATGAGGTTACAGATTGTGCTGGAGTACAATTCTGCTGCTGTTGATGGCCCACAGTGCCTCATGAAAGCCCAGCCTTGATTTGCTGGATCTGTTTGAAGTGTGTCCGTTTAGCACGGTGATAGTGCCACCCAACACAATGCAAGGTATTTTCAATGTGATATCTGGATTTCATCTGCACAAGGACTCTGTTGTGGTCAGTCTTACCAATGTTGTTATGGACAGATGCATCTGCAGCTGGTGGATTGGTGGGGATGAGATCAAGTATATTTTTTTCCCTCTTGTTGGTTCCCTCACCACCTGCCACAGACCCAGTTTTGCAGCTATGCCCTTAAGGACACAACCAGCTCAATTGGTATTGCTGCTGCTGAGTCACTCTTGGTGGTAGACATTGAAATCACCTGTCCAGAGTATATTCTGCGCATTTGCCATCCTCAGTGCATCCTCCAAGTGTTGTCCACCATGGAGGAGTGCTGATCTATCAGTTGTGGGAGGACAGTACATGGTAATCAGCAGGTCATTTTCTTGCTCAAATATGACCTGATGCCAAGAGACGTCATGGCACCCGGAATCAATTTTGAGGACTCGCAGGGTAGCTCCCTCCTGACTGTGCCCCACTGTGTTGGCATCTCTGCTGGATCTGTCCTGTTGGTAGAACAGGACATATCCAGGGATGGTGATGATGACGTCTGGGACATTGTAAGATACGATTCCATGTGTATGACTATGTTGAGCTATTGCTTGACTAGTCTAAGAGACAGCTCTCCCAATTTTGGCACTAGATGCTAGTAAGGAGTACTTTGCAGGGTTGACAGGGCTGCTTATTGTTATTGCCCTTTCTGGTCCCAAGTTGGTGCCTTGTGATCTGTCTGATTTCATAACTTTGTTGAGACTTCATAGCAATTGATACAACTGAGTGTCTTGCTGGACCATTTCAGAGTGCAGTTGACAGTCATTGTTGCAGGTTGGAAGTCATGAGTAGACCAGGCCAAGTGAAGATGGCAGAATTCCTTCCCTGAAGGACATGCATGAGCCAGATGGGTTTTCCCATCGGCAATGGTTTCATGGGCATCATTAGATTCTTAATTCATGATATTTATTGAATTCAAATTCCACTAATTACCATGCCAGGATTTGAACCTGGCTCTCCAGCCATTAGCTGAGTTTCTGGACTAATAGGTCTGCGGATAAATACTTTGTGCTTTGTGATGTCCTGAGGTTATAAAAGATTTGATATAAATGAGAGTTTTTATGATTTAATTAACAGCATTAAGTGGCCAGATGATATTTAAAACAGCCATCTGATTCAAATATAACGCATGGAGGTGGTGTCCTTCACAGTTGTGCAAACTGGGCTTACATGGGGTGTGGCACACAACATGAGGGCAGGACTGAGACTTACAGCTGGCAATAAACAGTGCATCAGCCACATGTCTGAAGAAGTCTGCTTTTTAATTATCCCCAGGGATTTACAGCCTGTTCTTTGATTTTGTGCCTTCAGGATTCAGCATTCAGGATACCCAAATTAACATTTAAAGATGCAAGTGTAACACTGGTTGATGCAGCAACCAACATAAGCAGAGCAAGTCCCCACAGGTGAATGAGTGACCAGATAATCTGTAGTCTTTTTGTCAATGTTGCTTGACCACCTAGAAATTAGGGGATCCTCCTGCTTGTCGTGAAGGTACAATAAGACCTTTCCTATGCTGTTAACATACAGAGTAGTCCAATCCCTCATCTGAAAAACATCTCTGACAATACAACATTCCCTCAGCACTGCCAGAGCTTTGACTATGTTTTGAAAGTATATCATGCAGTGTGAACTTGCAGTCTTCTGATTCATAGATTAATACATTCCCACTTAGCCATGCTGACGGTTACATGTTAAAAAAACTTGCATTTCTATTGCAAATTTAACCCCCTCAGCCACTTCACAAAAATATATTCAAGTAAAACATGGTTCAAACCTAAGAAGGGGTTATTAAGACTTTTGACCAAAAACTTGGTCAAAGAGGTATGGGAATGACCAAGAAAGCAGAGATCTGGAAACACAGGACTCTCAAAAGAATGGGAGCCTGGAGGAGGTTACTGGTTGGACATGAGGGACTTGCAAACAGGATGTGAATTATGAAACCAAAGCTTTGATGACACTGGGGCTGTAATATAGGTCAGTAAGCACAGAGGTGATGGCTGAGCACAAGTTGGTATAAGGTAACAGATGGACAAAGTAGTTTCAAATTGAACTCAACTTTATCAAGAATGGGTGGCCATAAATGTACGGAAGTATTTACATGTGAATAATTTTCCATAATGACTCAATTAACTTTATTTATTTGTTGATGGGATGTGGGTGTTATTGGGCAACTATTCATTGCTTATCCCAAATTACCAAAAGGCCAGTTAAAAGTCAATCATCATGCTTGGATCTGGAGTTACATGCAGCCAGGAAAATGTCTTTCTCAAAAGGATATTAATAAACCAAGTTTTCTTTTAAAAATTGCAACCACCAGTAGGCCAGCTTTTTATTGAATTTAAACTTCACCACCTGCCAAAGTGAGATTTGAGCCCATGTTCCCAGAGTATCAGCCTGGGCTTTTAGTGTGCTAGGCCAGTGGCGCTACCACTTTATCACCAACATAAGTGGGATCAAACCTTCTCAATCTGCCTTGACAAGAATGAGTCGTCACTGTCATAATGGCTCTTCCTGAAGTTGCTTAGTTTCTTTCACAAAGGCACTGTTTCTTTAAGACTTGATGGTGTTTACCTTTCTGAAGTTTAAAACAACACAGCAGTGAGACAATTGACAATACATTTCTCGTCAACTCAGAATAAGAGGAAGCTCCTGACTGAAAGCATTTGACCTCAGGAAGCAGAACCAGGGCCACAATTCAGCTTGGAGTCACACAGTGTGAATAAGGAGCTTACAAACTCTTGGACACATTCCTGTGAAAATCTCCTGAGCACTACATTTAACTGAGACATTGACCTAGATTTTGCTGCCAAAATATCAGTAAGTTTAATGCACTCATTGTTATTAATTTGTAATAACCCATGCTCAGCAACCTGTGGTGAGAATGTGATATCCCATGAGTCGTGAATCAGCATAAGTCACCAGTCGATTTGCCCCACTCCATCACCCCATCCATAATTTTGATCAAATTGCTGCAATTGTCCACTTAACTGCCAGTTAAACTCACTGCAGAAATCTAGGGCTGGTACTTAATGGAATAAGTTTCATTGGTTAGCCATTGAACTCCCATTCTGACTGGTGAAGATCTCATTTTCAGACATTGTAACGTCAAGCTAACAAGCTAACTGCAAAGATAACTGGTTTTCCGCAATTCAGTGGATTCCACTAATTGTCAATGTGGATTGGATTCTTGCCTCTGATTCAAAACAGAGGTGATTCAAACCCCACTTCATAGTCAAAATCTAGGCTGACACTTTGTGTAAGACAAGGGAATGCTGCATTATCAGAGGTGCCACCTCATATGTGAGACGTTGAACTCAGGTCTGATTTGATCTCAATTGTTTCAATTCTGCATACAAGACACTCGGCTTATCCTTTAATGTTGCCAAAACAAAGCTCACGTATCAACTCAGAATTTGTCAATCAGTAGCATTCATGCCACGCAAATGCCAGACTATGACCATCACCAATAAGAGTCAATCTAACCGCTGCCCCTTGACATTCAATAGTGTTACCATCATTGAATCACCACTTTCAACATCCTGGGGACTACCATTGACCAGAAACTCAACTGAATTCACCACGTAAATGCAGTGGCTACAAGCGCAAGTCAGAGGCTAGGAATTCTGCAGTAACTCCCCTTCTGACACCCCAAAGCCTGTCCACCATCTACAGGACACAAGTCAGGAGTGTGATGGAATACTCCCCACTTGCTTGGATAACTGCAGCCCTAACAACATTCAAGAAGCTTGACACCATCCAGGACAAAGCAGTCTGGTTGATTGGCACCAAAACCACAAGCATCCACTCCCTCCACCACTGACGCTCAGTAATGGCAGTGTATACTATCTACAAGACGCACTGCAGAAATTCACCAAAGATCCTTAGACAGCATCACCCAAACCTACGACCATTTCCATCTAGAAGGACAAGGACAGCAGATATATGGGAACACCACCACCTTCAAGTTCCACTCAAGCCACTCAACACCCTGACTTGGAAATATATTGACATTACTTCACTGTCGCCAGGTCAAAATCCCAGAATTCCCTCTCTGATGGCATTGTGGGTCAACCCACAGCAGATGGACTGCAGCGGTTCAAGAAGGCAGCTCACCACCACCTTCTCAAGGGCAACTAGGGATGGGCAAGAAATGCTGGCCAGCCAGTAATGTCCGTATCCCACAAATGAATAAATAAAAATAATTCAACCTCACAGAGATGTTGAAAGAGTAATTTTGAAATACAGTGAGTTCTTCCCATACTTTGGCAGTCAACTGTTTCAAAAATCCACCATCGATCATGAGTTCCAACATCACATAAGCTGCACCAACTCAGCCTTCTAAAAATTACGGCAGTATTTGTTTGATAACAAAAGTCCTAGTATATAGCGCAGTTTTCATCACCGCCAATTTTCCTTCTATGCCTGGAGGATCCTCCGAGCAAATATGGGTCACAACATTCTTCAAGTGCAATGGGAACTGGACTGTGTATCTTTTTTTCAATTGTTCATGGTTAGGCCAATGTTTCCTTTCCATAAAGGATCAGTTAATAGTCAACCACGTTGCTGTGGGTTCTGAAGTCACATGGGCCAGCTCAGGGAGAGATGTCATTGAATATGGTTGGTTTTTAATCTCAATTGACATGGCTAGTGTTTTATGTTGAATTCTATTGTTATCACTTGCCTTGATAAGATTTGAACCCATCACCCCAGACCTTTAACTTGAGCCTCTGGAATACTAAGTGAGTGACAATGCCACTACACCAATGCCTCCCAAATGCAAAAGCATACTACAGCAATCCCATCGGTGAACCTTCTGCTACAGTCTCTGGATTCAATGGGAGGATAATCAAACAAATGCTAGTGTCCTTATTGAAGCCAGTTCCACAAGCATTCAGGTAAAAAATGGTACAAAATCAACTATGATGTGCTGGACATTACATCTATTTGGTAGTTAAAGTATCTCCCCTGCTAGGTCATTTCTATCAATTCCCAAAGGCAGAGATTTGGGGTGGACAAAATGCCAGAAAGAAACTCTGAAGCTCTCTTTGAAGCACCACAGCTTTGACTTTATTGATTAGGAGGAATTTCAAAATGGTGACAACTTGTCCATGGAACTACATCCCATGTCAAGTACAAATGCTTTAATAAAAAAAGAACAAAGAAAACTTACAGCCCAGGAACAGGCCCTTCGGCCCTCCAAGCCTGTGCCGATCCAAATCCACTGTCTAAACCTATCGCCCAATTCCTAAGGATCTGTATCCCTCTGCTCCCCACCTACTCATGCATCTGTCCAGACGCACCTTAAATGAATCTACTGTGCCTGCCTCTACTACCTCTGCTGGCAACGCGTAATGATGAGACAGAATGGCAGCAGAAAAGGAAAGAAAAGGAAATAAATCCAGCTTTCTAGATTTCAGTACCTCGTGGGACGCCCTGCCCCATTGGTCCAATCTGCAGGTCGAAAATCAGTTTGTTCAATTACATGAAGAAACTCATAACCCAGAGTACATCTTCAATCAAAGAACAGCAAAAACAACATCTAGTGAGTAGTAAGAGTTTTCCTTGGAATTCCAGTCAATATTTTTTCCACACCCAACCTCACTAAAGAAGATTATCTGGTCATTATCACATTAGCTGTTTGTAAGAGCTTGATGTGTATAAATTGGTTACTGTGTTTCCTCCACTATTTCATTGGCTGAAAAGCACTGGGGAATTCCTGAATTTGTGAAGGAAGCCATAGAAATTAAAGTCATTCTTTTTAAAAACTCACACCATGGAGAAGGCTGTTGTGTCCAAGAGAAATGGACTGGATTGGGAACAGAACATTAATCAAGCAAGTAATTATAGTAATAAATTATTAATTTTGTTTTGGTCTCCACAGATGCTGCCAGACTGATGCTGTATATTTCTAACATTTTCTGCTTCTTTTTCAAATTTCCAACATTTGCAACACTTTGCATGTGCATTAGTAATAAGTTATTGTAGCACATTGACATCTCTGTTGTAGAAATAACAGTAGCAATAAACAGCATGAGTATAAATTCTAGCAGACCTTTGAACCATAGAATGCGTCTCAGTCAAACCTGGTCATTTTCTCAAACCTCTGTAGTTTCCATAAGCACAGTTGGAGAACGGGATGAACAATATTCATGAAGTAAATGTTACTTGATTATAGTCCAAGCTGTATGACCAAACTAATGAACCACATCTGTGTTTCTCAAATCTCAGAGGAAATGTTCTTGATGTTGTTTTTCTGAAAAAATTGTTTGGTGTTAGTCAATTGTGAATATTGCCATTGCCTGTGTTGGCAGCAGGACCACATCTTCATGTTAAGTCACACATATTGTAGTGAACTAATACACTGCCAATTTTATACCAGCTCCATTGTTAGAATCCAGGCCAATTCTACTTGCCAGCAATGTAAATTGGCCAAATGCTACTTTGCATACACACACATATATATACACACCCATATACATTCACACATGCATGCACGCACATTGTATCATCATATCTTGTGCACTACTAAGTTTTTAGCCATCTCTGCCTTGTTTGTTGCCAGCCCTTAATTAGACATCCAAGATATCTGCCTAATTAACATGTTTGAATCAGATCTTTTATGATGACCATCAAACTATACTGACATTTTAATGGTCTTCTGAGCAGGGGCCCACAGTGAATGTTCTGTGCAGTTACATCAGGCAAAGGCAGAGTTGGACTTAAGTGCCTTTGTGAGTTTTGATGATTGGGAATAACAACTCGGCCAGGCTTGGACTGCCAAGTGGCAAGTAACATTCATGCCACACAATGACGACCTCCAACAAGACAGCATCTAACCATTATCCTTTAATGTTCACTAGCATTACAATTGCTGAATCACCCACTATCACCCACTTGGGATTACTATTGACCAGAAACTGGACTGGACCAGTTATCTAAATATTATGGCTAAAGCAGCAGGTCAGATGTTTATTGCAGCAAGTAACTCACCTCTTGTACCCCCAGTACCTGCCCAGTATCTACAAAGCACACGTCAAGAATGTGATGCAATGTTCTCCATTTGCCTGAATTGGTGTAGCTCCAAAAATGCTCAATAAACTCAATGGCATCAGGACAAAGCAACCCACTTGATTGGCACCTCATCCATTACCTTCAACATTTTTTTACCTTCAGCACTGATGCAAATTGGGCAGCAAGTTGTGCTAATAACAAGTTGTACTGCAATAACTCACCAAAGCTCCTATCACAGAACCTTCCAAACTCACAACCTCTACCATCTAGGAGATCAAAAGCTGCAGATGCATGTGAACACCAACAGCTGGAGGCTTCCCTCCACATCACACAGCATCCTGACTTGGAACTATATTATCATTCTTTCACTGTTCCTGGGACTCTCTCCCTCTATCCCAAGGATTGAAGCAATTTGAGAAATCAGCCGACCACTACTTTCTTCAGGCAATTAGGGACATTACAGGCCTCTATCTAGATGGCTGTATAGAGCCTGCATTGTGGTACATCGAGCACCCATATAGACGGGACTTGCTGAATGGACCAGCACGTTGTTCTGTTATTTGTGGCAGATGCTGGAGTTTATTTATCATTAAGCTGGAGTATTTACCAATATTTACAAACCACTAGATTAAATGAGATCTATTATCAACACGAATATACTGTAAACTTGTTTTACAGGCCTGTATATTCATGTATGCCTTGATCATCAACAAAATGAAGATTTGTCTTTTAAAAAAACAAAAACTGAGAAGTAGACTTTTGTTGTGATAAAGATCTATTGATGTGGAGCTCAGTGAACTTGTTCCAATTAAAACTGCAGATTTATTATTTGTAAAATGGTGTTTAAGAAGATACCTTGTTGAGTTGAAAAGGCCAATATGTTGGCATAAAAAATAACTAGCTACTAATACGAAGTAGCATTTAGTGATATGCGTCCGCGTTTTAGTTTGTTAATTTATGATACTATAAAAAGTGATGACGTGTATCACTAGTCTAGTAATCCAGAACCCTAGGCTAATGTTCTGGGGACATGGATTCGAATGGCACATGGTGAATCAAGTTCAATAAAAATGTAGTCTAATTGTAACCATAGTCAGCTGTCATGGGGCTGTTGTAGCACAGTATTATTATCTCTTCCTCTAGGCCTGGAGACTTGCGTTCAAGTTCCACCTACTCCAGAAACTTATAGGAACAGGTTGGTTTAGTGAAAATGTTTACAAGTGAAACACACTGCAGCAGTGAGTCCTGTTATTTGTGGCAGATGCTGTATGCTTATTTTTCATTAAACTGGAGTATTTACCAATACTTACAAATCACTAGATTAAATGAGATCTATTATCAACACTAATATGCTGTAAACTTTTGTGAACATGTTTCCTGTCAACATAATTCCAATGGTGGTGGCGGTTGTGGGGGTAGGCTGTCAACGAATATTCATAACATGGTAATGAGTGGAAATCAGGTGGCTGATCCACCTGAAAGGTTCTGGAAACCTAATGGCAAAACTTCAACTGGTTTTGAGGAAACTGGATTTTTTTGTCTCATACTCAATAAAGATTCCCCGTCCACCATTCTAAAAGCTTTGGGTCGGCCCAGAAAACACGTACACGTTGGACACAAATGAGGTCTAACTGATCTCCATGATTCGTAGCAGTACCATCATTATATAACCTATACTGTATAACCTCCACTTATCCCCTTAAATGGATGACAACTTATTTGTTATTTTTTGGAAAGGTGTTTACTTGTCATGTCCAGAAAGAATTAACGTTACCTGAAAATCTGCTCAGTAAAGTAACTATTTTAGTAAATTACTCAAAGAGTTCCAGTAAATGACCTGTTGCCTATCAAACTGATTTTTCTCCCTATTTGTCTCCTCCGCCATTTTGGAAACATGCCAAAAGGTATCCTACAGTGTTCCTCTTTACATGTATGTTTTTTAAGGGTGGCACGGTGGCTCAGTGGCTCAGTGGTTAGCACTGCTGCCTCACAGCACTAGGAACTCAGGTTCAATTCCACCCTTGGGTGACTGTGTGGAGTTTGCACATCCTCTCTGTGTCTGCGTGGGTTTTCTCCAGTTTCCTCCCACAATCCAAAGATATGCAGGCTAGGTGGATTGGCTGTGCTAAATTGCTCATAGTGTTTGGTGATGGGGGTGGGTCTGGGTGGGATGCTATGAGGGTCAGTGTGGACTTGTTGGGCCAAAGGGCTTGTTTCTACACCACAGGGATTGTGTGATGTATGTTTTTTAACTTAACAATAAAAATCACACAAATGCAATTTTGAAGCCTTGGGAATAAGAATGTTAAAGAGCCCATTGTACTTGGCACTTCCATCTTTGGGAATTCTGAGTCCCGCAGCCTGCTGAGCCTTACAGCCAGAAACATTGAAACATTTGACAAATACAAATAAAAAAAACAAATACTTTTCACTGACTGCAAACAGTAAAGTTTTGAGCAAAGAACCAAACAATGCTAAGCTTTATGCTCTCATTAGTGAAAGTCAGACCTTATAATTACTTTGGGTTTATAGTAAACCTCTTTGAGTTCTTCCAAATGGTTCATCAAATGTAAATTCTGTAGCCCAAGCCTTGACAGTGGGAGTTGGTGGGACATCATTAACGCAGGTTTTAATTTTTCTGATAAAAGCTGTTTAGCCCAGTGATCAGCACTCGTGTACTTCCCCAAGTTCGTTCCCCTGATCATTTATTCCTGTTTATGAATAAATAATTGAATTCTTTTAAAATAAATTATGGAGTCTGCTTCACCACCAGAGAACTTCACGTTCTAAAATGGAAAGAAACATTTTGTAACTTCTCTTCTTCTTGTGATTTAACTTAAATTGCGTCCACATACTGCTGTAAAGCCAACCACCATCTATTTCTTTTGTAATTGCTCATGCTTTCTGTCAGATCTTATTTAATAGTTTCAGCTCTACTAAAATAAACTTATCTTCCCAATTCTGTCTTCAGCACTGTAATCACCCACAGAATCCTGGGGAATCTGCATTGCACATTTACTTGTTCTTGTGCCTGTATTCCAATTGTGCCATGAATATTTTAACTTTGATCTAACAAAAGAAAGAAAGAACTTGAATTTATTTAGTATCTTTCATGCCCTTAGGACATCTTATAACTCTTTATAATCGAATGGCGAGACCATGCAGGGAATATTGCGCACAGATTTAGCCTTGTTGTCAAAGGACATACATATGAACTATGAGAGATAAATGGTACTGCAGATGCTGGAGAATCCGAGATAACAAGGTGTGGGGCTGGACGAACACAACAGGCCAAGCAGCATCATAGGAGCAGGAAAGCTTGATGTTTCGGGCCTAGACCCTTCATCAGAAATGGGGGAGGGGAAGAGGGTTCTGAAATAAATAGGGAGAGGGGGGAGGCAGATAGAGGATGGATAGAGGAGAGGATAGGTGGAGAGGAGGCAGACAATTCGAAGAGGTGGGGATGGAGCCAGTAAAGGTGAGTGTAGGTGGGGGGGTAGGGAGGAGATAGGTCAGGCTGCTTGGCCTGCTGTGTTCATCCAGCCCCACGCCTTGTTATCTACATATGAACTATTGCATTTTAGTACAACAAACAAAGGTAGGGCTTATACAGTTAATGGTAGGGCCTTCGGTAGTGTTGTAGAACAGAGGGACCTAAGGGTGCAGGTACGTAATTCTTTGAAGTTTGCGTCACAAATTGACAGGTTTGTTAAAAAGGGATTTGGCACACTTGCCTTCATTGCTCAGCCCTTTGAGTTTAGGAGTTGGGAAGTCATGCTGAGGTTGTACAGGACACTGATGAGGTCTCTTCTGGAATACTGTGTCTAGTTCTGGTCGCCCAGTTATGGGAAGGATATTATTAAGCTAGAGACGGTTCAGAAAAGAGTTGCCAGGATGTTGCCAGGTATGGGAGGTCTGAATTATAAAGAGAGGTTTGATAGGCTGGGACTTTTTTCATTGGAACTTAGGAGGTTGATAGAAGTTAATGAGAGGTGTAGACAGAGTTAATGGTTGCTGTCTTTTCCCTAGGATGGGAGATTTCAAGACTAGGGGGCACATTTTTAAGGGGAGAGGAGAGAGATTTAAAAAAGACATGTGGGGCAAATTTTTTACAGAGAGTGTTGTTAGCGTG
Source organism: Ginglymostoma cirratum (assembly GCA_024137785.1). Classification (NCBI taxonomy): domain Eukaryota; kingdom Metazoa; phylum Chordata; class Chondrichthyes; order Orectolobiformes; family Ginglymostomatidae; genus Ginglymostoma; species Ginglymostoma cirratum. Next base: position 31,733,119 of record JAHRHZ010000004.1, read on the forward strand.
TGGAATGAACTTCCTGAGGAAGTGGTGGATGCACTTACAATTGCGAAATTTAAAAGACATTTTGACAGGTACATGAATAGGAAAGGTTTGGAGGGATATGGACCAGGAGTAGGCAAGTGGCACTGGTTTATTTTGGGATTATTTTCAGCAGGGACTAGTAGGCCAAAGTTCTGTTACCATGCTGTATGACTCTATGACTCTATGTTCTGGAAGGTGTGCAGTAAAGATTCATTTGGAGGTATTACTTAGATGAAGGAATTGTCCTATGAGGTGAGATTAAATAGACTGGACCTATATTTCCTAGAATTTTGAAGACAAAGAGGAAATCTTATAAGCATTTAAAATTATTGGGGGTGTTTGACAGGGTGGTTGTTGAAAAGATGGCTGGAAAATGGCTCTCAAACATGGAACACAGAACTGTACAGTACAGGAAAGGGCCCTTCGGCCCATAATGTTGTGCTGAACGTGACGCCAAATTAAACTATTCTCTTCTTCCTGTCCATGGGCCATATAACTTCATTCCTTGCATATTCATGTGCTTATCTAAAAGTTGCTTAAATGCCCCAATCATATCTGCCTCTACCACCACCCCTGGCAGTGCGTTCCAGATTCCTACCACTCTCTGTGTAAAAAACCTTGCCCCTCTCTCCTTTGAACTTTCCCCCTCTCACCTTAAGTGCTTGACCCCTATTATTAGACATTTCAACTCTGGAAAAAAGATTCTGACTGTCAACCCTGTCTATGCATCTCATAATTTTATAGACATATATCAAGTCTCCCCTCAGTCTCCACCACTCCAGAGAAGACAACCTGGGTTTTTCTAGCCTTTCCTTATAGCTCATAACCTCAAATCCAGGCAGCATCCTGGTAAGCCTCTTCTGCAGCCTCACCAAATCTTCCACATCCTTCGTGTAATGTGACAATCAGAAATGAATGCAATATTCTAACTGCAGCCTAACCAAAGTCTTATAAAGCTGCAACATCACATCCTGACTGTTGTACTCAATTCCCTGACCAACAAAGGCAAGCATGCCATATGCTTTCTTTACCATCCTATCTACTTGTGTGGCCACTTTTGAGGAGCTATGGACTTGAACCCCAAGGTATCTCTGTGCATCAATGCTGTTCAGAGTCCTGCCACTAACTGTATACTTTTGTTTAACTTTTGATCTCCCATAATGCAGCACCTCACACTTACCTGGATTAAATGCCATCTGCCATTTCTCCACCAATATCTGCAACTGATCTATATCCTGCTGTATCCTTTGACAACCTTCTACACTATCCACAATTCCATCAATCTTTGTGTCATCTGCAAACTTACTAACCCACCCATCTACATTTCATCCAAGCCCTTTAGGTGTAGCACAAATAGCAAGAGGTCCCAGTACAGATCCCTGCAGAACACTAGTCACGGACCTCCAGCCTGAAAAACACCCTTCCGCCACTACCTGCTGCCTTCTTTGGGTAAGCCAATTCTGAATCCATGTTGCCAATTCACCATAGATCCCCATGCATCTTAATCTTCTGGATGAGCCAATCATGAGGGACCTTGTCAAAAGCTTTGCAAAAACCCATATAGACAATATCCACTGCTCTACCCTCATTGAGCACCTTTGCCACCTCCTCCAAAATTTCAATCAAGTTACTAAGACATGACCTACCCTGCACAAAACCATGTTTACTGTCCCTAATTAGTCCAGGCCTTTCCAAATGTGCATAAATCCTATCCCTAAGAATTCTCTTCAATGTTTTCCCAATCACTGATGTGAGACTCACCAGTGTATAGTTTCCTGGATTATCCCTGTTTCCCTTCTTGCCAGTCCTTTGAGACCTCTCCAGTGGCTTGCAAGGATACAATTACCTTGGTCAAGGCCCCAGAAATCTCCTCTTTTGCCTCTCTAAATAAGCTGGGGCTCTAGTTCTGGACTACTGGAACCAAGGCTTATAGATTCAGAATAAGGGATTAGCCATTTAGAATTGAGATAAAGACAAACATCTTCACTCAAAGGGATGTGAATCTTTGGAACTGTCTATCCCAGAGGCCTATGGATTCTGAGTCATTGAGTATGTTCAAGACATGGATCAATAATCTTTGGATACAAAGTGAAATAAGGATTTTACTTGATGGTATTGAGGGAGATGATCAACCATTATTGTGTTGAATAGCAGAACAGGCTCAAAGGGCTGAATAGTGTATCAATACTCCTACTGCATAGAACCATACAATACAGAGGAGGCCCTTTGGTCTATCAAGTCTGTATCATCAAAATTATACTATTACCTACACTAGTCCCACGGTCCTGCACTAGGCCCATAGCCTTGAATTTATGACACATACAAGTATTTTTTAAAGGTAGTGAGGTTTTCTGCGTCAACTATCCTCCCAGACACTGAATTCCAGACCTCCAACATACTCTGGAATAAAAGGCTTTTCCTCAAATCCTCTCTAAACCTCTTGGTTTAAAATCCCACTTTAAAATTATGCTCCCTTGTTATTGACCCAAGGGCTAATGGGAATTGCTGCTTTCTATTCACCCTCATGCTTCTAATAATCTTATATACCTCTTTCAGGACCCCATCAACTTTCCCTACACCAAAGAAAACAACTCGAGCTTATCCAGCCTGCCTTCATAGCTGAAATGCTCCATCCCAAGCAACATCCTGGTGAAGGGATAGCAAGAACTGCAGATGCAGGAGTCAGAGACAGCCCAGAGTGGAGCTGGAGGAACACAGCAGGCCAGGCAGCGTCAGAGGACCAGGAAAGTTGACGTTTTAGGTCGGGACCTCCTCTGATGCTGCCTGGCCTGCTGTGCTCCTCCAGCTCCATACTGTGTTGTCAACATCCTGGTGAAAATCTGTCAAGTGCAATTAAATCCTTCTTATGTTGAGGTACTCTGCTGAAACAGAACTACACATAGTACTCCAGTTGTGTCCTAACCAAAGTCTATATAGCTCCAACATGACCTCCCTGCTCGCTAAATCTATGCCATGACTGATAAAGACGTGTATGCCTTCTTAACTACCCTATGAACCTATCCTGATGCCTACAGGGATTTGTGGACAAGCACCCAAAGATCCTTTTGTTCCTCTGAGTTTTTTAGTGCCTTGCCATTTCATTGAGAATTTCTTAAATACTTAAGTTTGTAAGTACTTTTGAAGTCTAGACACAATTGTAGCATAGGAAATGCACCAGCCACTTTGCACACAGCAAGCTTCCACAAACAATGTGATGATAATGACCACACTGGCCACTTTAGCGTTCATGACAGGCATCATTTTTGGTAAAAGGGTGAACTCTGTGCTTTTCTGTAAAACAGTACCATTGGTGCACTTACATTTACTTGAGGGAAAGCACGTGGATCCTTTGTTTAGCTCCTCATTCAAAAGATAACACCTTCAACAATAGGAAGACAGTGGACTAATGGCCTTGCATTTGGCTAGTAATCTAGAGTTCCAGGGTAATGGTCTGGGAGCATGGGTTCAAATCCCACTGCGGCAGCAGTTAATAAATCTAGAATGTAAATAAGTGTCTGTCTTGACTTTGGTTAGGCCATGTGTGCAGTTCTGGTTACCAATCTATAAGAAGGATGTGGAGGCTTTAGAGAGGGTACAAAAGAGTTTTGCCTGGGTTGAAGTGTATTGACTATAGGGAGAGGTTGGACAAATTTGGATTGTTTTCACTAGAATGTCAGAGGCTGAAGGGTGACCTATTAGAAATGTATAACATTATAAGAGGCATGGATTGTCAGTCTTTTTCTCAGGGAAAAGATGTCAAATACTAGGGGAGCATAAGGTAAAGGTGAGAGGGGGTAAGTTTAAAGGAGATATGTGAGGCAAGTTTTTTACGCATAGGGTGTTATGTTCCCAGAATGAGCTGCCAGGGATGTTTGTAGAAGCAGGTACAATAGCAACATTTCAGAGGCATTTAGACAAACATACAAACAGACAGGGAATACAAAGATAATTGTATCAGAGATAAAAATATTGACCATGTGCAGGCAGATAAGATTAGTTTAGAATGTCATCTCAGTTGGCACAGACCTGGTGGGCCAAAGAGTGTGTTCCTGTGCTGTACTATCCTATGTTCTAATACAGAACGTTGTGTGAACCTAAATCTTGCACTTAAGTCTCTGCAAATACACATATAAATAAAAACGCTGGAAATATTCAGGTAGCATCTGTGGAGGGAGAAATAGTGTTAACATTTCAATGACAAGCAACCATTTTAATTCTCCGTCTCACTCCAACTCTGACCTCTCAGATCTTGTCCTCCTACATTCATTCAAGGAAACCCAATAGCTGCTCAGGGAATAGCATATCTTTTGATTAGATAATCTTTTGATTAATCTTTTTGATTAGATTATTTACAACCTCCAGATTGAGGTCAACAGTTTCAGATTCACAGATCATTACTTCATTTTCTTCAGCAACAGTTTGGTGAGTCTGCCATACGTTTAATCACTTTTGCCTTTCACAGACTTTCCCTTTAAGTCTTTCCTCCTTTCCCCATTTTCCCTGCCTTTTTTTCTGGAGATCTAGAAGTGCTCTTACATATAATAGAATGGTTGCTTTCACTGTCTTTCTACTGGTATGAAACCTGTTACATCTGGAACATTTTCTAGATCTGGTATAAGGACCTGAAAACTCTATTTTTCTCTCTGAGTAGAGTCTGAGATGCTGAGTATTTTCAGAATTATTGCTATACATTTCAGAATACCAGCATTTACATTTCACTTTTGTTTCAATCTTGTCTTTTGCATTCATTTTTATGCCCTAATACAAATCTAGAGATTTGCTTTTCCTTTTTAACAACCTGTTTCTCTGCACACATTTATTGACCTGCTTAGCAGCATTGACCCAGTGGTTAACATCTGGTTCTAATTCAAAAGATTGTGGGAATCAAACCTTATTGCAGAGACCTGAGCACGTAGACTAAGCTGAATATAATACATCGAGAATGCTGAATTCACGGAATACATTTTATTCTTTCGTGGATGTAATCTTTGATGGTGAGGCAAATATTGCTGTAAATCCTTACTTGCCCTTGGGAACATGGTGGTGAGTACCTTCTTGAATCACTTAAGTCCATTTGATGTTAGTCCATTCACAGTGCTGTAAGGGAGTGAGTTCCAGGATTTTGACTCAACAGCAGAAAAGGAACAATGATATAGTTCCAAGTCAGGATGGTGCATGACTTGGAGGGGGTTGTGAAGGTGGTGGCATTCCCATGTGCCTGCTGCTGTTATCCTTCTAGACAATAGTAGTTGTATGTTTGGAAGGTGCTGTCAAAGAAGGTTTGGCAAGTTGCTGAAGTGATTGTGTAGGAAGTACACACTGCTGCCATTGTGCATCAGTGTCAGAGGAGCTAAATGTTTATGGTGGTGATCAAGGGGGCAGCTTCATCCTGTATGGCGCTGAGCATCTTGTATCTGCACTCATTCGGGTAGAATGGATATTATTCCGTCATACTCCTGATTTGCACAAGGTGGGCAGTGGAAGGCAGAAGAATAGTTATTGTTGCAGAATTCTCAGCCTCTGACCTGCTTTCATGTCCACAGTACTTATAGTTCTGGTCCAGATCAGTTCCTGATCAATGATGACCTCAGAAGTTTGATAAAGGGGGTTTTAATGATGCTAACCCCATTGAAAGTCAAGGCAGCAGCCGCTATCAACATTGGCACTACATGAAATGGCAGCTGTCATTCTCTCAGATAAATGCAAAATTTTGCAGATGTTGAAATCTGAAATAAAAACAGAATATGCTGTGGAAACTCAGTGATTCATTATCTATGGAGAGAGAAATAGAGTTATGGTTTTGAGTCTGGTATGTACAATTGTTGTAATTAATTTAACAATGTGGACTTGGAAAGCCACCAGGAAGTTAATGTTTTACAAGGCGATGAAGGAATTACAAAGTAGATAAAGTGATCTATATTATTTGAAGAACAGAGTTGCAACATTACACTAAGGCTTTGTTGATTACACTGTATTTTTATGTAAACATTTATTTTATATCTAAGACACTTGGGCAAATGCACAATATTTTGTAGCACTTCAGGACAGCTGGTTCATTCCTCTGAGCAGCTGAGTCATACAAGCTGATGTTCCAAGTTCTGAATAAGCTCAGCTCAGTGAATGTCACTTCAGATTGGTCTAAGTATTTTTGTTTGGGCTACAGAAGGGTAAAAGTAAATCACCCACGGTTCCTGCTCCAGGTTTCTACCTAGTACCTCTTGTTAGGTGTAAACGTATTTGAAGCATATATGAATTTGGAAATCTTCTGTTTATTTCATCTGCTAATTTTCAGCACCTATTTCTGTCAGACGTTTAAATCTGCTTTTGGCACCAAGTCATTTATCTGAAGGTTTATGAATTAAAGAGATGTGATACTGCCCAATACACACACACTTCCCCAGTCCCAACCACATTCCCCAGAGCCCTGGCATTTTGCTGTAGTTGTACCGTCTTCAAACATGCGTGTCAAGATACAAACACATGAATAATAGGAATGGTAAATTTGTACCCTTGCAACCAGTCATCCACAGTGTTTTCATTGATGGGGAAAAGAGAGATTGGAATAGAAATTGTGGCTAAAATTTTTTTCATTCTATGAACTTCTCCTCATAAGTGAGTATATCTTAAAATAACCAACATTATTGTTTTCAGAAGATACTAAATTGTATCCATTCTCTTCTGAGGCCACAAGGACTAAATATCAAATCATATTCTAAGCGAGACCTTACCAACAAGTTAAATACCCAGTTTTTCACTTATAAACAGATATCTTTAATGGTCAGAGAGCCAGTACAGACTCAGAGGGCCAAAAAATCTCTTTCTGCACCATAACAATTCTGTGAATTCTGTGATTCTTCATTATATATCCAATGTCTTCATTAGTCTTAGTAATGAATGCTCAATATTTGTAGCTGATTTTCAGTGAATAACCTTTCAGCTGTTCTCCTGGGGCCTCCAGCATGGCAACCATACTTTATATTCATTTGTTTAAAATCTGCTTAGCCTATTGATTTAATTTACCCATATACCTTTATTGCTCCCAATCTAGTAATAGAATAACATTAGCATCAGGAGTAAACTATTCAGCTCCTAGGGCCTGCTCAGCTAGTCTATTGGTTCTTGGGTGACCTGTCCTGCAACCTTTTCTCCATGACTCTTAATACCATTGTCTAACAAAAACCTATCTAGGTCAAGCTGTAAATACCCCTACCAGAGGAAATATTTTCTGAGTATTATCAGATCCTTTAATTATTTCAAGAACTTGAATCCTTTAATATTTGAGCCTCAAGGAATACAAGCCAAGGTTGCTACACACGATTAAAGGTCATGCAGTTTGGGGTAACATGAATTGAGTGTTGGTTTCAGCAGGAAACAGAGAGGGATTAAACAGTCATTTGTAGACTGGTTCCATAGTTGTAACCAGTGAGATGGGGTAAAGGTAAGTGCATGGCCCTCAGTCATTTAGAATCTGTATCAGTGACTTACTTGAGAGAATTGAATATTATTTATCCAAGTTCATTGACAATACAAAGTCAAGTAGGGAAGTAAGCTGTGAGGAGGATGCAACGCCATTAGAAATTGGAATATAGATATGTTGAATAACTAGGACAGAAAGTAGTAGATGAAGCACCAAATGGGGAAATATGATATTATACTCTTTCACAGGAAGAATAAAATACCAGGATTTTTTAAAAAGGTGAAAGAGGGGCAAAACATTGGTATTCAGAGGGTGAGCTTGTACCCAAGTTAGAGAAAATTAACATGGAGATGCAGCAAGCAAATCTTATTAACATTTAACATACAAGGGATTTAGTCTGTAAGATTAAGAAAGTCTTACTACAGTTATATAGGACTTTGCTGAGACCACATGTGGAGTATTCTCTACAGTTTTAGTCTTCTCACCTAAGGGCACTTGCCTTGGAGAGGTTACAAGGAGTATTCCCTAGATTGAGGGGACAGTATAGAAGAATGAGGGGTGATTTAATTGAAATATATAGAATTCTTAGAGGGCTTGTTAGGGTAGAATTTGACAGACTGCTTTCTCTGGCTGGAGAGTCTAGAATCAGGAACCATAGTCTTAGGATAGGGGTGTTAACCATTTAGATGTAGGATGAGGAGATATTTTTCATTCCAAAGGTTATGAATCATTGGTACTCTGTACTCCAAATGTCAGCAGATACTCAATCATTGTGAATGTTTAAGCATGTGATCAATAGATTCTTTTGATTAAAGAAACAGGAATTTGAGGATAGGGTGAGGGCGTGATGTTGATATAGACAATCAGTTATGATATTGTTGATTAAAGGCCAGGTCATATTGCAACCATCTGTTCCTATTTCTTCTGCCATCATGTCACAATTAAACTCTTGAAATCCTCATAAAATATCTTGTATGTGTCATGAGATATAGCTTTTGTGGCAATAGCATAGTCTTTCACATATTTGTTCATAGTAGCCTTTCTCAGGCTTTTTGTAAATAGTATAACAATGAAGACATAGCAGTGAACTCTGTGGAACTCCAATTTCACCACTTAAAGATAGAATTTCAGCCCAATAATATTGCAGAGGACATATCACATCTACCCCAGATTTTTCAGTAAATATAAATTGAGTTTGTGAAAAGCAGAGGGTAATTTAAGAATATGCTAGGAATAGTGTTGATTGTGATAAGACTATGTCAGCAGGAGTACAGTTAGTGAGGATCAGGTTCCACAATAAGTAGGGGCGATATGGAGACCGTTTCTTAGAAACAGAAAATTAACACAACAAAGCCAAATACAACACATCATTGCTTTGTTCAGTTTACAAAAGACACAGTACAATGGTGCTAACAAACTTATACTTCTACTTATCCAGAAGTTGTTAGAAATAATTAACATTATGAGTGTATTTCATTGAAAGAAAAAAAATTGAAAGGGAATTTAAACCTTTCTCAAGAATGTAATGGACAGGAATAATCACTTCTCCACGATATAAAATACAAAGTAAGTTCAAAAGCTAAATGAAAATGAAAATAAATCATTAAATGTACCTTTCCTAAGACACTCTTACTAGCTCGTGTTGCTGGGTCCTGTGGAGTTCATGTCTGGATGCCTTAGGGTAGGAGAGATGTTCTTTTGTTTATTTTGCCATTTCCTTTAGTTGTGGCTGTGAATTACAAACTCGTTGTGTATTAACTAACTTCAAGGACCATCGCGGATTCCAGAGAGGAATGGTATTGGAGACAATCAAAAGAAAACAAAGTTATAAAGTGATAGAGCAGGAAGGAGCATGAATTCTTAAAACCAATTTAATTCCTGGTGTATTTCAACTCACTTAACCGGCACAAATCTCAAAAATTCAGCAGAGGTACACCGCTTGAAGGGAATATTAAAACAGAATCAGGAAACTTAGCAAGATATACAATTGTTTTTTGAGTATGTAAAGACTCAAGAAATGTTAACATCTTAAGTGTAGACTATTCACCAGATTAGAAACTGAAAACTATGTGTGTGTCATAATAGGGATAATTGAGGAGGAGGATATGGAAAATAGCTGCTTCCTATGTTTATGACCTCCTCAAGCCCTTCAATCAACAACGATCTTTAAATTCACAAGCTCCTAGACTGGCAAAACCTTGATTTTAAAATTGTCATTCTTGTTTTCAAATCCCACTATAGACTCACCCTTCTCTCTTCCTATAACCTTTTCAATCCTACAACAACTCAAGATGACTGCTGTTCCCCCATCGAGTCTCTTACATATCCCCGTTTTCATTGCTTCTCAATTGACAGTTGTGCCTTAAGGTGGCAAGGACCTAAACTCTTGAATTTCCTCACTATGCTTTAAGACGCTCTTTAAATATGGCTACTTTAATCAAGAAGGTTAATAGAATGCTTGCCTTTACATCTAGAAAATGGCAGTATAAGGATGCAGTAGTAATTCTGCAACTATAGAAAACCCTGGTTAGACCCCACATGAAATACTGCAGGCACCACACCTTTGGATTCATGTGTTGGCCTTGGAGGGAGCACAACATAGATTTACAAGCATGATACCTGGACTTCAGGGGTTAAGTTGTGAGGAAAAGTTACACAAATTAGGCTTGTTGTCTCTGGAATTTAGAAGGTTAAAGGATGATCTGATCAAAGTCATCAAGATATTAACAGGAAAAGACAGGGTAAATAAACATGAAGTATTTCCACTTGGTTAGAGAACTTTCAGCATTCATCCTGTGAAATCCCCTAAGCATCTTGTATGTTTCAAGAAGATTACCTCTCATTCTTCTAGATTCCAACTGATACAGGCACAAAACGGTCAACCTTAACTCATATGATAAACCTTCCATGCCAAGAATTAATCGAATGAACCTTCTCTGAACTACTTCTAAAACATTAATATCTGCTCTTAAATAAGCAAAACAAAACTGTACAGCGTGCTGCAGAAGTATTCACCTGTCCTCTCCTTTCCTGATTGACTCCATCTATGCCAGCTCTCCTCCAGCAGGGTGACTTGCCTGCACTACTCTCCATATATGATTTCTAATAGTTAACCCTGAATTTGATACTGTAAAAGGGCCATTGACCTGAAATGAACATTCATCGTGTTTCTGTCTACACATATATGACCAGACTTGGTGAGTATTTCCAGAACTTTCTGCTTTTTATTGTAGAGTTGAAGTCATTTATAATGGACTTATCAGCACTTGTGCAGCAAATAGTTAAAGTGGCAAAGAAAAACAATCATCTGTTTGGTAGGTTTCTACAGCTCCTTATCATACACGGCAGCATTTTGAACTGCTAAAGAATTTAGCAGAAGATTTTGTTTTATCGTTTTCAACAATTCTGGATAAGATACATCATGGTTATAGGGTCAGGAAAATAAAACTATCAGACATCTAATTATTGTTATTGATATTTTATAGATCCTTCAATTAGCCTGAATCTTGATGTCCAACTTGAATAACTTTTAAAAATTATTACATTTTTATCCTAATTTCCACAGTTCCTCACATATAAGTGGTCCATTAGTTTAATCAGTAATGTCTGCAGGAAAGCCATTGGCTGGGTGGTTTAAATACATGGAAAGCTGAAGAACTTATACTCAAATTCTGCCGTGAAAATCATGGATAAATTGAAATATCTGCACTTGAGACATACTTACAGCGCAAGTTGGATTCTGAACTTAGAAGTTTGGAAAATAATATCTGATTAGCAAAATACAAGGACTTCCTCTGTTTATAGGGAATGGATTAAATATTGAAACGAAAAGTACTTTCATTAATGGAGAAATTCCAAAGTCAGTTTTTTTCATTTCTACCTCAGCTAGAAGGCAGTGTAGCATTTGCTTCTTCCTATTTTCCATCACACACTGCTCAATACTGGACTACTGTTGTAGATTCAAGAAGTGTGAAATGACTTATACATTAAATCTTATACATTATACTGGATGGTGCCACGACACATGGCCCCAAAATAGAAAAATAGATAGCTTGGAAAAGTGAAATATTAAAGGACGTCAGGAGTATGTAGGAGCATTGGGTTAGGCCGGATATCTCATGTGGAGGAAATGCCACAAAGACTAGATGTGTAGGAGCTCTGTTCCTGCTCTAATATATTACTTTGGCAGGGTTTACAGAATGGATGAAATCATACAACTGCCGTTATACAACTCTGCTTATCCTGCTGTCATTGACATCACTGCACTATCTGAAGCTGAGAATTTCACCCAATAATTCTGTGAAAACTGAAAGTTGTGCAAACACATAGTAAACCCAGCAACAGCAAATAATGACCCTGACCCTTACTCCCATTCACTATAGCCATGTTGCAACATCCAGAATGTTAAACCAACTGCCTTCCTCTGGGCAGTTAACAGATTTATCTGTAATCACAGCACATCTGTGTCTAAAGGATATATATTATATCAAAGCTTTAAATTTACTAAAAAGAATTTTCAGTTCATAGGCTGCAGAATGTGCCTACGCAGTGATTTCTTTTGTGAAACTCCCTTTGAGGTCTGTTAAGATCAACGGGTTGAGTTTTTGGATCTGCTGGGGAAATGCATGGAGGCAGATGAAAATGTTACAACTGGCCAGATTTGCAAAGCCAATCTTTGAGTCAGCCCATATTCCTGGGGTAGAGGAAAACAATACCGTTATCCCATCCACCTCTCAGTTCAGCTGTTTAGCGATTTGATTAACGCGGGGGCTAGGTGTTGAGAGTTCCCTGAAGACATAGGTGCCACACTTGCTTTCTGGACCATATCAAGTCAGGGATCAGGTGCAGACTGGGTAGCCAATCATGGTCACCCCAGGAATTATCCTGGAACCATAAATGTTTCATTGCTGCGCAGGGGGATTCAGCCAAGGGTAACAGGTACACTTAGAAATGCACAGTTGTCAGAGAGCAGCGCAACCTATATTTGGGCACTATCTTTCTGGCACTGCAGCGGCCTAAGAGGGTAAGGCACCAAGGACAATCTGGCAATCTGACAATCTGGCTGGTAATGGAGCCATGACTCTTAACTGTTAGCTCTAGTTGCGGTGAGGAGCAATACCTCCCTAAGGTTGAGCACAGCCATGACGTCAGGAGGGAAGAGAAAACGACCGAGAGACAGGTGGGACATGAGAGCTGTACACTCTATATCTGATTTACCAACAAAGAAAGAGCTACCTGGAGATGAAAGATATCTAGTGCCACAGGAGACATACCACAGTGCTACAGATGTTCAATGTGGAGAAGTGTGAGGTGATGCCTTTAGGTAGCAAGAACAAAGACAGACAATACAAAATAAGGAGTCATCTACATAAGAGGGTGCTAGAGCAGAGGGACCTGCAAGTATATGTGCATAGATGTGCAAGGACAAGTGGAGAAAGCAGTTAATAAAGCATACAGTATCTTGAGCTTTATTAAAGGGGGCATAGACTGCAAGAACAAAAACATGAGAACTAGGATCAGGAGTAGGCAATTCAGCCCCTCGAGCCTACTCTGCCATTTAATACGATCATGCCATTGCATCTCAGCTTCAACTCCACTTTCCTGTCTTTAAACCTAGTTAAAATTCATCAATCTCCTCCTTAAATTTATTCAGTATCCCAGTGTCCACTGCACTGCGGGATAGTGAATTCCACGGCCTTTGAGAAAAGTAAATCTTCCTCATTTCTGCTTTAAATCTGCCACCCCATTAGCCTTTCTTTCTAGATTGGCCCACAAGGGGAAACATCCACTCTACATCGACTTTTTAATCCCCTCTAGCATTTTATATACCTCAATTAGATTGCCTCTATTTCTTCTAAACTCTAGTGAGTATTAGGCCTAAACTGCTCAATCTCTCCTCATAGATTAAGGCTTTCATTTCTGGAATTAATCTAGTGAATCTTATTTGAACTGCCTCCAATGCAATTATGTTATTCCACAAAGGAACCCAAAATGAGCACAGTACTCCAGATGTGGTCTCACCAATGCCTTGTGAGATTAATTCCAAGAAGGTTAAGTTGAACTTACACAAGACAGTTGTTAGACCTCAGCTGGAGCAATGTATCTAGTTCTGGGTGCCACACTATAGGAAGAATGAGAATGCATTGGAGAGAGTGTAGAAGAGATTTAGAGAAATGGTTTCAGGGATGAGAAACTTCAGTTATGAGTATCAATTGGAGAGGTTGAGACTGTTATCAGTGGACAGAAGACAGCTACAAGAATACCTGATGTAAGATTTCAAAATTATGACAGAGAAGAAAGAATTGCAGTGCTGACCCTACCCAGTGTAACTCAGTGCTTGCTATAACGCTGGATAGAGTGGCCAACTGCATCTAATGAGTGCTTTTCCCTCTATACACATCATCCTTACTGAGTTTCTATCTTGTCCAGCTTTTCTGGTGATCCCCATTGGTCAGTCTGCCTGAGGCTTTTTAGGGTTTTTTTTAATCCATTCATTCATAGTTCATTCATAGGATGTGGGCTTCCCTGGCTATGCATTCATTAGCCATCTGTCGTTATTCTTGAGAAGGTGGTGGTCTGCTGACTTCTTGAACCACTACAGTCTATTTGGTATAGGTACACCCACAATGCTATTAGGGACTCAGTTCCAGGATTTTGACCGTCACACAGAAGGAACACGGACATATTTTGAAATCAGGATCGGGAGTAGTTTGGAACTTGGAGAACTTGCACTGTGTAGTGTTCCCATGTATCTGCTGTCCTCGTCTTTCCAAATGATAGTAGTTATGAGTTTGGAAAGTGCCATCTAAAAAGCCTCAGTGAACTTCTACAGAACATATTGTAGAAATACACACTGCTGGCATTCAGTGTCAGTGGTGGAGGGAGTGAATGTTTGTGTCAATGGTGTTAGTCAAATTGGCTGCCCTGTTCTATATAGTGTCAAATTTCATGATTGTTGTTGGAGTTGGACTAATTTAGGCAAGTTAGGAGTCGTATCCTGACTTGTGCCTCTTTTCATTAGAAACTGCATATCTCAGTGGTAACAGGTCATCAACAGTAATAAGGCTCAGAACAATTTTTATGGGTTATTAAGTGAGGGAGGGAGAGGATGCGAGAGATGAAAAGGACGAGGTCTTCATCTCAGAGAGTGGCAGGAACAGGTCAAGAATCCAGACAAGGCAGGCATGTTTACATAGAACATAGAACAGCACAACACAGTACAGGCCCTTCAGCCCACGATGTTGTGCTGACCTATTATCCTACTAAGATCAATCTACGCTGCATATCCTACATTTTACTATCCTAATATTTGATATTGAAGTCACTGTCAGTGGCAGAAGTGCGATCTGAAAACTTGGATTCAGTATAGTAAAAGATTCAACACGATCTGTTAAAGTGAGTGGAACATTAATGCTGTGGCATATTAATAGGTATAGAGTGGAGTTTAAATTGGGTCCACCTCCTTTCCCATCCCTGTAGCTTCTAATTGGCCATATAATTCAATTCTAATCCAATTTAAGGGGTTACCTTTGCAAAAATAATGACTTCAGTCTTCATCCCTCCTGTGGAATTCAGACCATAAGAGCGTTAAGGTATAGGAGCAGAATTAGGCTGTTCAGCCCATTGAGTCTGCTCTGCCATTCAGCCATGGCTGATATGTTTCTCAACCCCATTTGCCTGCCTTCTCCCCATTACCCTTGATCCCCTTACTAACCAAAAACCAATTTATCTATATTCTATGACTTGGCCTCCACAGCCTTCTGTGGTGATTTGTTCCATAGAATGACCACCCTCTGACTGAAGAAATTCCTCCTCATCTCAGTTTTAAAAGATCACCCCTTCACTCTAAGGCTGTGCCCCCGATCCTAGCTTCTCCTATTAGTGAAAACAACATTTCCACATCCACGCCCTTCATTCTTGAGATCATTCTTATGAACATCAGCAGTATGTTCTTCATTTTGTATTCTATTCCTCTCAAAATGAACGCTAACATTGCATTTGCCTTCCTAACTGCCAAATGAACCTGCAGTATAAGCTTAAGACAAACCTGAACTGGAACTCCTAAATCACCTTGTGCTTCAGATTTCCAGAGCCTTTCCCCATTTATAAAATAATCTACACCTCTTTTCTTGCTACCAAAGTGCATACCTTTACACTTTCCCCCATTGTTTTCCATCTGCCACTTCTATGCCCCTCTACTAGCCTGTCCAAGTCCTTCTGCAGCCATCCCACTTCCTCAACACTACCTGTTCCCCACCTATCTTTGTGTCATCTGCAAATTTAGCAACAATGCACCCAGTTGCTTCATCCAGATTGTTAATGTATAACATGAATAGTTATGGTCCCAATAGTTCTGACCCTTGCAGAACTCCATTTGTCACCAGCTGCCATCCTAAAAAAGATTTATTTACCCCCACACTCTGCCTCTGCCAGTCAGGCAATCCTTTATCCATGTCAGTAGCTTGCCCCCAACACCATGAGCTCTTATTTTATTTAGCAGCCTCTTGTGTGGCACCTTGTCAAAGGCCTTCTGGAAGTCCAAATAGATCACGTCCACTACTCATTGCCTCTAAAGAATTCTAACAGATTTGTTAGGCCTGACCTCCCCTTGACGAAGCCATGCTGACTTAGCCCAATTTTGCCATGGACTTCCAAGTACTTTGCAATCTCATCCTCAATAATGGACTCTAAAATCTTACCAATGACCAAGGTCAGGCTAACCAGACAATATTTCCCGTCTTCTGTCTCCTTCCCTTCTTAAACAGGGAAGATACATTAGCTGTTTTCTAATTCCTCTGGGACCCTCCCTGACTGCAGTGATTCCTGAAAGATCACAACCAATGCCTCAGCTATCTCCTTCAGAACCCTGGAGTGTAGCCCATCTGGTTTGGATGATTTATCCACCGTCAGACTTTTCAGCTTCCCCAGCACCTTCTCCTTAGTCATAGCCACTACGCTCACTTCCGCCACCTGACTCCCTTGAAGTTCTAGCATGCTACTGGTGTCTTCCAGTGTGAAAACTGATACAAAGTACCTATTCAGTTCCTCTGCCATTTCTTTGTTCCGCATTACTACTTCCCTGGTTTCATTTTCCAGCAGCCCAATGTCCACCATTGCCTCTCTCTCACGTTTTAGATATCTAAAAATCTCTTGCAATCTTCTTTTATATTACTAGCTAGCTTACCCTCATATTTCACCTTCTTCACCCTTCCACCACTTTTTTTTTTAGTTACCCTTTGCTAGTTTTTAAAGGCTTCCCAATGCTCTGGTTTCCCTTTAATCTTTACCACATGATATGCTTTTTCTTTTGCTTTTATGCTGTCCCTGACTTTCCTTGTCAGCCATGGTTGTCTTGACCTCCCTTTAGTATGTTCCTTCTTCCTTGGGATGAATTTTTGTTCTGCCTCTCAAATTACCCCCAGAAACACCTGCCATTGCTGTTGCACTGTCTTCCCTGCTAAACTCCCCTTCTAATCAACTTTGGCCAGTTCCTCCCTCATGTCTTTGTAGTTACCATCACTTAAAGTGTAATACCATTACATCTGATTCAAGATTCTCCCTCTCAAAGTGCAGCGTGAATTCTATCATATTGTGGTCACTGCCCCTAGGGGTTCCTTCACCTTAATATCCCCAATCAAGTTTGATTGATTGATGTGAGACATCATCAAATCCAGAATTGCCCGTTCCCTAACGAACTCTACCACAATCTGCTCCATAAAAACAATATCATAGATATTCCATGAATTCCTTTTCTTGGGATTTACAAAGCTTATTATTCCTGTCTGCCTGCAAGTTGATGTCCCCCATGATTATTGTGATAGAGCCTTTCTTACATGCCTTTTCAATCTCTTGATCTATTTTCTGCCCCAAATCCTGACTAATACTAGGAGGCCTATATGTATGTCCCATCAGGGTCCTGACTAATACTAGGAGGCTTGTACATAACTCCCATCAGGTTATTTTTCTTTTGCGGTTCCTGAACTTCACCCACAAAGATTCTATGCTTTCTGACCCTATATTGCTTCTTGCTACCAATTTATTTTCTTATTAACAAGGCAACCCCGCCCATCTGTTACCTGCTTGTCTTTTTGATTGGATGCGTATCCTTTGATATTAGTTCCCAGCCCTGATCCCCTTGCAGCCATGTCTCTGTGACGCCCACAACATCATACCAGCCAATTTTAATCTGCGCTACAAGCTCATTACTCTTGCTTCATATACTATGTGTATTTAAGTACAACACCCTCAATCCTGCACTAACTGCCACCCTCAGATGGTTGTCCCCTTATTTGCTGTGCCTGAAATTAGATTTCTCATCCTTTTTATGTTACCTGTCCTATTATTTGTTCTCGAAGCTTTAATAGTCTCTCCTGAACCTTCTCCCACTTTAACTAATTTAAAGTCCTTGTCACCACACTATTTAGCCTTTCTACTAGGATCTTGGTGCCAGATCAGTTCAGTTGGAGCCCATCATGATGGCACATTTCTCTCTTGCCCCGATCCTGATGACAGTGCCCTGCAAAATGAAACACCTCTTTCCCACACCACTCAATAAGCCATGTGTTTGCTTTCCTAGTCTTCTGATCTTTTTGCCAATTTGCATATGGCTCAGGTAATAATCCAGAGATTGAATCCTGTGAGGTCCTTTTTTAAAATTTTGTTCACAATTCCTGATATTTCCCAAACAGGACTTCTTGTCCACGTTGTTGGTGCCAACATGGACAACAACAATTAGATTTACCCCCTCCCTCTCTAGATTTCATTGAAACCGATGTGAGATGTCTTTCTCCTCCACACCAGGTACATAATGCACCATGTGGGACTCTTGATCCCTCTCACAAAGAATACTATCTGCCCTGACTGTCAAGTCCTGCATTTCATTTCCCAACTTCACTGAAAATTCAGAGCATTGTGATCATTTTAAAATTTCTCCATGGCTAGTGATCTGTTTTAGCATACATTCTTGAATGCACTCTCTGTTCCTCTGACAGTCATATCTATATTTAAGCTTTCCAAAGCATTCTTAAACAACCTGTCCAACTGCATTTTGTCACTCAATCTGTTGTTATTCTGTTTGGTGTTTATCCTTTCTCCATTTTCCTGTAAAACACTTTGAAGCATGTAACATACAGCATCTATATAATGTTTACTGATGCGAAATTGATTAGAACATTCAAAAATATATCAGATAAATAAAAATATTCCAATAACTGAAGGGTCAATAGTCAGCCAACCCAGATTTAACTTAAATTGGTAAAAGAATCAGAGGCAATATGAGGAAGATCTTCACACAAAGCGTGATTAGGATTTGGAATGAACTCTCTCCTTGCTACTAAGTTGGATTCAGATTCAAATTAGTGTTAGATTTTTAAAAATCAATCTTTCATGGGATATGCATGTCATTGGCTAGATCAGCATTTGTTGCTATCCCTAACAACCCTCGAATTGAACAGCTTGCTGGATCATTTCAGTGCATGGTTAAGAGTCAACATGGAGTCTCCTGTAGCCAGACTAGGAAAGGATGGCAGATTTCTTCCTCTAAAGGAACATTAGTGAACCAGACTGGTTTTCAACAGTTAAAAATGGTTTCATCGTTACCATTATTGAGACTAATTCCAAATATATTGGTGGAATTTGCAAGGGTGTCACGGTGGAATTTGAACCAAGAGCATTAGCCTGGGTCTCCGGATTACCAGTTCAGTAAACTTACCACAATGCTGTCACCTCCTTTGGATAAACACCTGGAAATAAAGGGGAAAGGACAGGAGTTGGGGGCAAATAAGACTGACTGGATGTTTCTCCCACAGGTAGGAGAAGCACCAGAGCCAATAATTTCTCTTGCTGTCCCTGGGAGGGAGGATAGGATTTTGACCCAGCCACAACTCAGAGCTCTGGATTCTAGAATTTTCCTTATTTTGTAAAATCTATCCAATTATTAACAAGCTTTACAAGGAACAATGACCAAATCACACACAATATTCAAGTGTGACCTTGTCTAAAGGTCATAAATCAGATGACCTGAATGTCATCTAAGTAGTTATTAATATGATTAGTAATGGCATCCTTTCATTTGACATTTTCATTAATGGACATATCTTTCATCACACAGATGTTTCATATTTTCTGTTCCAATATTGATAACTTTTGCATTTATCCATTCCTTGTTCTGTATCCCTTTGGAAATTACCCAGCTTTTATGGATTTGTTCTTCTTTTTCTTTGCACCAAGACTGTTCATTTTCCCTAAAATTCACCAGGCTGTGAATGTTAGTATGCATAAGCTTGTATCAATTATATAACATTGCACAGATTCAGGAAGGGTTTAGGCCCACTATGATGAGTTGGAAAATACACTCAAATCTTTTCAAGAAATGCCACTGAGTTATTGGAGAAGGGAATTTCCTGGTCTTTCCCTTATCCTGCACATAGAGAGGCCAAAATTCAGACACTGGAAAAGCCAATCCTAACTGGTATAACTTAAGAGGTCTCAGAAATCTGCTTGTGCATGAGGTATGAAATTTCTGTGTGTATATTTGAATGCAGATTAATGTAGATAGCATGGGTGGAGAAACTGACTGACAGAATATATTTGAACACTATTGTTTGGGAACCTTTGCAACCCAGATGACTGGAATGAAAGCCAACACCCACTGAAGATAGTTGGTCCCAAGAGAAATTTGTCAGATAACTCAAGCCCCGGAGAACCTTTCTGTAAATCAAGACAAAATTGACAACCTTCCAGTTAGTGTGTATGACTGACTTGTGGGACAATTATTTGTATTTATATAGCACATAAAATGTTATAAAACATCTCAAGATGCTTCAAGGGGCATTCTAAACAAAATATTACACAGAACTACAGAGGAAACACTGCGGCAGGTAACCAAAAACTTGATCAAAGAGTTAGGTTTTAAGTTGTGTCTTAAAGGAGAAAAGAGAAAGAGTGGGGTAGAGGTATTTAGGAAGGGAATTCCTGAGCTTAATGTCCAGACAGCTGAAGCTACAGCCACCAATGGTGGAGTGATTAAAATTAGAGGAGAACAAATGTCTTAGAGAGTTGTGAAGATGAGGGTAATTACATTGATGTGATGGGTAAAGCCATGGATAGATTTGAAAACAAGGAAGAGAATTTTAAAATCAAAGTGTTGCTAAATAAAGAGTCTAATAGATCAATAAACACAGGAGCTGATAGGTAAATTGGACATGGTACATGTTACGGCATGGAAAGAACAGGTTTGATGTCAAGTTTACTTAGGATAAATGTGGGAAGCTATCCAGGGCATAACATGATGTCTACTAAGGATTTCAGTAGCAAAAATGCTGAAGCAGAGAAAAAGATGGGAAATGTTACAGAGAAAGGAATAGGTGTTCTTAGTGATAGTGCAGCAGCTCAGCTCAGAGTGAAATATGACATCAAGTTTCTGAACTGACTGGTTCAGCCTCAGGAGAGGATACTACTCTAAGGAATGGAATTTATGCAAGATACCGAAAACAATGACTTACATCTTCCTAATGCTTAATTGAAAAAAGTTTCTGCTCACCCCTAACTGCATAGTAGACAAGCATTTGACACGATAGGGTCAATTGAGGGGTCAAGACAGTTGGTGACACAGAGCTGTGTCATCAACATATAAGTGGAAACCAATGTGTTTTCGTATGATGTTGCAAAAGACGCATTATCTGGATGAGAAACTGGAGGCGCCAAGATAGATCCTGTGGAGACACCACAGCTTGTGGTGTAGGAATACAAAGAGAACAACTCTCTGGTTACAATTAGACAGACAAGAATGTATCAGTTCAGTGCAGTCTCATTCAGTTGGACAGTAGTGGGGACGGAACAGTAGCTTTTAAAGGCAGAAGGACAGGATCAGTGCTTTGTGAACAGAGCTAATGACAACAGATTTGAATGAGATGGGGGTCAATAGCTGAAGGGAGAGAGAGATCTAGTAAGAATATCAGCATAGAGGCCAATGAGAGAACCTGAGTGATTACTTTAATGGGAATATTGTCATGAGAGCGAGGGGTGGATCTCATGAATAAGACAAGCTCAGAGAGGGCATCACGTGAGTTAGGAGAGCAAACTAGAAAAAGTTACCAGTTCAGGATAAGGCAGAGGGGTATCTTAGAGGATATGTAGCCTGGGGAGGGAAAGTGAGGCAAATGTCAGAGGCATCTGATCAAATAACTTCAATATTAGTGACAAATAGGTTCATGAGCTCCTCACATGGTATTGGAGGTGATGGACTAGGAGATGAGGAAGAGATTTATAAGACAATTTCCATAAAGAAAATTATCCAAGCATTGTGTTTCATTTCAGAATGTTCTTGGAATATTGAACAGTTTTTGGCAGATAAAATTCGTCCCTGAGAATGCTTTATATATTTCAGGAAGATCTGGTAGTGAATTGCTATAAATCAGTTGTCTCCCGTGTTGTCAAATCTGTGTTTCTTGGTCTTAAAGGAGTAGGGACAGCCAAGGTGTGAAAGATAGTAACGGTATTAATAGGGACAAGGGATTGGAGGTGAGGATGTGTCTGATCAGATTGATGGAACCTTCTGTATGAGTGGACTCAAAGGAAATAGGATTGAAAAGGGGATGTGGCTTTTTTTTTCAAAGAAGTGATCAGAGATGGCTATATCTCTCAGTGATGCAACAGTAATAGCAAGCCTATTGGCGATATTAATTTCCAGAGGGCAGCTGAGAACATGGGTTGGGCACATAGCAGGGAGGCAGAGATTAAGGGTTAATGGAAGGGCAACAAACTCAGAGAATACATTGCAGAATCTGTTGACAAAAGTACAGCAGGGGTTGTTTTGGATCTTTGATAATGGTATAATATCTTAATCCTATCCATCGCTAAGTCTTCAATGACTTGCAAGCCTCCCCTCCCTAATCTGGAGCAAGCAATCCAATTGCATCTGCAAAACTTTCTTAAATCAGATAATTTAACACAATCAATGAATGAACTGGGCTTTCCTTTATCTCTTCAGACATTGAGGAGTTAAGATTAATACACAATGCTCAAAGCACAACAGAAAAGGATTTGGGTCCACATGTAACCTATGCCTGATAATGCTAAACCTAACTTGTTTCAACCCCTCACTCCCCGCTTCCTTGCAAAAAAACAAGCTTACAGAGTAAAACAATATACTTCACTCAGAAGAAATGCATGTCCCATTCCCATGGCAAATCACTTAATCATGCATTCTGTACTTTAACATTTTAGATTGAGGGAGAAATCATTTTACAATTTTCTTTTTCACATTAAGTATTGTTGAATTTATTCTCAAGTTTCAAGCTGATGCCACAATTTTTCATTTTACAATAGTTTAGTATTAATTTAGATTTGTTTTTAGGGGATTTTAGAGAACCAGTAAAAATTACTGCAAATATAATTCCATTTTCATGGGAGGTCCAAAGTTGAATGAGGACTATTCTTGGCAAATACAATGTTTATCACAGTTGAATCCTGCACAAATTCTCCCAGCTGGACCATTTTGGTCTCTGCATCCTACACAAACTGCACATTTAAATTCACTTCTGAATATAATACTATTCAACCCATTCCAACAGAGATGCTACAGCTGGTCACTTGCACCTGTTAAAGCGCAGCTCAAGAACTAAATGGACAAAGGCCAAGGAACAGCTGGTTTGGCTCCTCTGTGGGCCAACAATGCCATCTAATATTATGGGACCAGAATGGAAGCCAAAGAAAAGGCTGGAGCATGCATAACAATAGCAAAGCAGTAGATAAGTACATCTAGCCCATCAAGAGTTTTCTTGTCCTTTAGGTTCTCTATGGGATTTGACAAGACTAATTTCTTCTTCTTTTAGTTCCAAGCCAGTTCCTCAACATCTGAAACAGCACAATGTGTAAATACTTTTCCAATGTGTCTCCTAGCTAGAGACAAAGAAAAGCCCAGTTCAATCATTGAATTGTGCTAAGTTAGTTGACTTCAGGTGGGTTCGCAGTGGCAGAGGGTGCAGTTGGCTTCCTGGCTCCAAACTAGGAAGGGGTGAGATGAAAGCCATTGGAACATACCTACATAAAGACATATCTACAGACAGGAATAAGATGTTATTCCATTGTCAAACAACCAGTAGACAATTGGTGGGATTTGATCTCATTGCGCATCTTGTCGGGGTGGAAAACTGGCTAAAAAGAAATAATTTTATGGGGCTATGTCCTGTTTTACAAGGCTGTCTGAAGGGCCAGTTGTTTTTTTTCTTTCAGACTCCTCCTAGTGATTGTCTAAAATAGGCATTAAACCCTTTGCACATTTTAAAGAGCAGTCTAATGAATGGTCTCATTCTGAAACACCTGCCCTGTGGAAGCATGTGTGGGGTCTACTCTGCTCAGAATTACTTGTTGTATCTTGGACCTATTAGCAGTCCTCAAATGTAACTATTTAGTATACTTAAAAGTGGAACCAGACAGAGTTGGAGTGATCACTGGATTCATAGTGTCATAGTGATGTACAGCATGGAAACAAACCTTTCGGTCCAACTCGTCCATGCTGACTAAATATCCCAAATAAATCTAGTCCCATTTGCCAGCATTTGGCCCACATCCCGCTAAACCTTTCCTATTCATATACCCATTCAGATGTCTTTTAAATGTTGTAATTGTACCAGCCTCCACCACTTCCTCTGGAAGCTCAGCTACCAGGCTTGAAGCAAAGCACACTTTATTCTTGCACTGTAGTTAAAATACAGACAAAATAAGAAGAAAAAGCTTAACTGTTACTCTATCGAAATACTTAAAAGATAATATATATGTTAACTACTGTTGATTAGCTATTCCAAGATAGTAACATCCCATAAACATACCCACAGCAGAGGCAAGTTCAGTAAAATCAGTTGTCTCAATGCAACATTTCTCCATTCCAGGAGAAAAGGACATCAAGAGAAAATTCTGGGGCAGAGAGAAAGAACTCAAAGATTTTGCTGTAGCCGGGAAAGATGTATAGTAGCTTCCAAACCCCAACAGCTACTGAAAGTTAAACTAAAATCTTGGTTCTGTGGGAGCTTGCCCCCACCCCTTTGAGCTGCTTCTATTGTTCCAACTTAAAAAAAAACCTGAGGCCTCACAAGCTGTTTACATTATTGGGTTGGAACAGATCCCTCTCCCTCAACTTCTCCTCATAAAAAAAAGGACAAAATACAACTCTTAAAGCCATAGTATTGTCACAGTATTTTCATATGTAACTGTTGCCATACATTAGCTAGAACATTGGGTTAAATTTCTTTTTGCCTCTGGGTTTTGTGAATAGATTCAACCAAATTCGATATGATCCTTCTAATGCCTTCTGATAAACAGTCATCAAGACTCAAAATATTAGCTTGCTTTCTCTCTACAGATGTTGCCTTACCTGCTGTGCTTTCCAACATTTTTGTTTTCAGTACAGATTCCAGCATTTGCAGTAATTTGCTGCTACATAGTGTCACAAAAGTGGATGCTTTGAACTTGATAGCAGGGGTATTCTTTGAATTTGTATTGAAGTTGTTGATGAAACAGCTTTACCCCATCATCAACATACTACATTGTGCTGAGGAAGCTCAGTGACTAAGACTGGATTTCAGAGTAGTGTTGTTCCAAATACCCTTTGTGGTTTCTTAAGTTACAAATGAAGAACCTCATAGGGTTGCAAAAATATAATAAAGTTACATCCAAAGACAGTGTGGAGTTGTAGGAACTCAGCAGGCCAGGCAGCATCAGAGGAACAGGACCCTTCTTCAGCTTTCGTCAGCTTTCCTGTTCTTCTGATGCTGCCTGGCCTACTGAGTTCCTCCAGCTCCACACTGTGTTATCTCTGACTCCAGCATCGGCAGTTCTTATTATCTCTGCATCCAAAGACACACTCTTTTTGCCACACAAGGCTAAATCTTATTCATTATAAATTTCTCATAGTCAGCTCTGTGCATTCAGTGGTATGAGCTATTCCCCCAAGTGGCCTGAGTATCTTATTATTATAGGATTTGACTTCCACTGTCCAGTTTCAGCTTATACAGTATCATAAGGGTCGTAATAGTAACATCCCAATTTCCTGGATATTACACATGTATTTCCAGCTGTCTGACAGCAGATTAAACAATACTTGGTCAGATGTGGTTTATCACAAATTATAGAGTTTCATTTCATATCATATGAAAATATGTAGCCTACTACAATTGATACCACCTATCTTTCAGTAGTAATTTAAAATAAAGAGCGTGCTACATTTCAATAAATCAGTGGATCTTACTTAATTTAAATAGAGTAGATCCTTTGCATCTTGTCCTGAAACTAATGTTAAAATTTGCTCTCCTGGTGTATTCTGATCTTTCCTTTTCAAAGGTATTTCTACCTCAAGTTTGTTTTTTGCATTTGGTTACCTCGCTCCCTTCGTTCCTCTACACAAAGCGAGTTCAAAAGGATTTTCTAGCACAATAACTGTAGGGTGTTTTCTGACAAGCTAACAAATTGTTTATTATCTGGAGAGAACATCTTTCATTTAAAATAGTCACCCATTTTTGGCTTGGAAACTTCCCTTATAGATCCAAAGTATGTCAGTACTGTTCTTGCCAACTAATAAACTCTTTGTTTTCAAGTATATTTGCCTGTTAATTTATATTGACTGTTCTTTTTGGATGAACTGTGACCAAAATGGAATATTTGCATTCACTGAAATTACCAGCTTGCATAGAAGTACCAGTTTCAGGCAGGGGCAGATCACCAAGCTTACCCAGCTATGGAATTCTCTAGGTACATTTTTAATAATCTTGAATCTCATTTATTGGCAAGAACCTGTCTAGTTCCATGTTGATACAAATTCAGGTTACTTGTTCCAGGACAGTATAAGTAGTCAGAAAACAAGCAACTATGAAGATTCTTAGGTCTTTGACAACCTCACCGTAGTTTTTGCAACGCTATTGTGAGTAGAAAGCCAAAAAAAAACTGTGGGTGCTGAGATTACAAACAAAAACAGAAATTGCCGGGAAAGGTCAGCATGTGTGTTGGGTCCTGTTCTGAGGAAGGGTCACAGAACCTGAACCGTTAACTCTGATTTCTCTGCGCAGATGCTGCCAGACCTACTGACTTTTCCAGCAACTTCTGTTTTCATTGTAATTGTGAGTAGATGTGTCATCCAGATTTTCTCCATATAGTCCTCCCATCAGGTCTCCACTCTGCTACAACAGTGAAATTGTTCTCATGATGTTACGTTACTGTGACTGTGCTAAAATATCTCTCTTCATCCATCTTGATTTACCTACAAACTTTGCACAGTTGACCACATTTCCGTTTCCAGTGCCTCTATTCTGTCATTCATCTGGTTCATTATGTGCCATCAGAGAACTACCTGGTATCATTACATTGTCTGGCACATTGGGTTACATTTCTTTTTCCCTCTGGGTTTTATGAATAGATTCAACCAAGATTGATATGATACTTCTTGTATAGATTGCAAGTGAGTGTGTTTGATGGGGTTAAATCCAATTCCAATTCACTGAACCACAACATGTCCCATACACCGAACGTATCAAGTTCTACCTCATCAACACTTTTTTCATCCATTTCCCACTATTTCTGATGCATCACACTGCTTATGCAACATGCAGAAATAAATGAGCAGAAATGTCCTCCAACAAAATATGACAGAATGTTTGGGTATTTGGCCTTAGTTCCCTGAACAAACTCTATTCCGTCGCCAGTGACTCAATGCCTTTCAATGGCATGATCCAAGGTCAGACCCTTTACAACCTTAGCAGCCTAACTCACCTCAAGGTTGAGTTTCTGGTCACACATTTGCTTCATTACCAAGACCTCCTACTTCTAACTCTAACATTACAAATCTGCACATGTGCCTCTTCTAATCTGAGGTTGAAACCTTCAACCAGACTTTGTTGCCATTAGACTTGATTATTCCAACATTCTCCTGGATCACCTCCCATCATCGATCATCAACTGAAGTCATAAAAATCACTGCTGTCTGTATCATAAATTACAGCACATTCTGTTCACCTCAGTGCTGTTGGACTCAAATTGGAACCATGTCTGCAGTGCCTTGATTTTAAAATTCCCATCCTTGTCATTTTAAATTCCTCAAAGGTCTTATACCTCTCTGTCTCAATAGTCTCCTCCAGCTGTAAAATCCTACAGAATATCTGTCCTCTAATTCTGGCTTCCTGCATTTCCCAGGTTTTAATACTCCACATTGCTGGCTTTACTTTGAGCTGCCCTGGACCAAAGCTCTGAATTCTCTCCCTAAACCACTCAACATCACTACCTTTCTCTTCCTTAAAGCCACTCCCAAATAACATTCTCTTTTGATGAAGTTTAAGTCACCTGTCCTAATATTGCCATGTATGACGCCGTGTCATGCTCCTGCACAATCACTCAAATGTATAACACAGTGTCTCCAAAAGAGGAAAATATGTTTGAGTTATTACAATTGCCAGGATTAAATGTAATCATCTTTTGTTTTCCCGGTTTACATATCTTGCTAAACTCATTGGGCATATTATAAAGCTCCTTTGCTGGAGACAATATCCCAAAGCACATCACAGAAAAACTCGGGTTGTTTTCTCTTGAACAGCTGGGGCTGAGGGGAGACTTGACAGAAGTCTATAAAATTATGAATTGGTTAGATAGGGTTGACGGTCAGAATATTTTTCCCAGAGCTGAAATGTCTAATACTAGGGGGCTTGCATTTAATGTTAGGAGGGAATGTTCAAAGGAGATGTGAGGGGCAAATTTTTTACACAGAGCATGGTGGGAGTCTGGAATGCACTGCCAGGAGTGGTGGTGGAGGCAGATACGATAAGGGCTTTTAAGGGACTTTTAGATAAGCACATTAATATGCAAGGAATGGAGGAATATGGACCAACAGCAGGCAGAAGGGATCAGTTTCATTTGGTTTCATGTTTGGCACAACATCGTGGGCCAAAGGGCCCGTTTCTGTGGTGTACAGTTCTATGTTCGAAAGATATACAGAAAATAGATGCAAGGTCAAAGAGAGAGAGGTTGGGAATGATGATCAAAAACCTGGTCAGCGTTTTTAGAATCATAGAATCCTTACGGTGTGGAAGCAGGGTGTTTGGTCCATTGAGCCCATACTGAACCTCCAAAGAGAATGCCACCCAGACCCAGACCCTTTCCTTCCCCTGTAAACCTGCATTTCCCATGGCTAATCCACACAGCCTGCACATCTTTGGACTGTGGGAGGAAACCAGAGCATCCAGCGGAAACTGACACAGACACAAGCAGAATGTGCAAACTTCATACATGCAATTGCCCAAGTGTGGAATTGAACCTGGGTCCCTGGTGCTGTGAGGCAACAATACTAACTAATGAGCTATCATTAGAGGAGGGGTTTATAAGAAGAATGGTAGGTGAAGAAAAACAGGAATTGAGGGAAGGAATTCTAGAATGGAAGGACCAAGTTTACAAATAAAGAATCAAAGGTGCAGAGATGAAATTCACAGCTGACCTGTATCGGATGAGCAAAGGAGCTGAGACAGTAGGAGTGAGAATGGATAGAAATATACAATTGTTTTGATAGTGACTCTAAATTAAACCATATATTGTAAACTTGCTTGCTTATTGTGTCTTTTATTACTGATTATACTATTCGTGATTATTAAATACACTATCTGAAAGGGTGGTACAAGCTGATCCAACAGGAAGTTTAAAAAGAAGTTGGATAAATACTTGAAGCAAAGGGATTACGAAGCTATAAAGAAACAGAGAGGGAGTGGGACCATCGTACACTCTAAATTTCTTCTGGAGTGCACAGGCTGAAAGGCATAATCCCTTTAACCTTTTTGCACTGTGCACAGACACACACACAAAATTAAAGCAACTGACTTATTTGAGCTTGTGTGGGATCTTTCAGATTTCTGTGCAGGCGTATGGAGACATACGAATTGAATGGATCTTTAAAACTGCTGGCACAGGCACTGTGGGAACAGGCCTCCTTTTCTCTGCATTATTCTGTCATTCACAGCTTTGTTCAATATACATATTAGAGAAATTCTGAGTGATATCACATATTGCTTTCAATTCATACCTTGAATAGCAGAAGGGGCAAATTGTTGAAGTGCTCAACTTGACTATTGAATCAATTTGCAGGTCACCTTTTTTAAAACCTTTAAAGTACACCTTACAAAAGACATATTGGCTTTGGAAGGAATATAGTGTGGATTTATCACAATGTTAACAGATCTCCATTTATAAAGCAGACCCAACAGGTACTGCATATAAATTTTCAATTTACTATATGAGTTTTCTAGTGGTGGAGGTTACTTGTTAAAAAAAAACAAAAACTGGTAATTTTATTGTGGAGAGGTGTTCAGTTGTGTGTGATAACACTTCTGGGTAGAAGTGTTATCACACTTTTGCATTGCAGGCAAATATTCAATTGGCTATAGGGGTGTTTTAATGGTGGCAGTTACTAGTTTTCAAAAAATTAAAAATGTCACAATGATTTTGTTGGTGGCAAGGGGCTCAGTTGTTTGTGACAACACTTTTGAGTTAAAAAAAAAAGACCCAGCAGGGCCTTGGTGGATGTCCAGCTCCTGGCAGCTCGTCATCCGTCGCCTGAAAACGCAGTGCTCAAACCCAATGTTGTGCACCAGTTGGAACATGTTCAGATGTGCAGTAGAATCCTGTCTGTGCATACCCCTGCTCAGATGGAATTTCCTGCCTCTTTGGTATGTAAGGTGTGTCATCCCACCTCACAAAGAGGCTTTTCACGTACAGCCCCTGCTGCATACCATCCACTTCAACGCCTACGTCTGCCGACCAGACACACCTTGGTGTGCTTACTTACCATTGGGTCGCAGAGATCCCCAGTGGAGGGCTCTCTACGTGGGGATCCTCAAACTTTCTACTGGGGACCTGGTGTAGAAAGTGTTGCACGCAGCAGTCCCTTACAACTGCAGCTTGCGACATTCATGAATTTCCAACTCAACTGTTTATTTTGTGGTGCTGTGGAGTCTGTGGACCACATTTATATTGGTTATGGGCATTTGTATCTCCTTTTTAGTTACTTGAAAGCTATTTTGTTGTGGTTTTAATTGCATTTCAGCCCTGCATTCCTGATCTTTAGGCATCCAGTGTGGAGGGTTGTGAGCAGATCGGAGAGCTTCCTTGTGGGTCTGCTCCTGGGCCATGCCAGGCTGGCTATAAACCGGTTCAGGCAGCAGGCTGTCTTGCTCCTTTTCTGGAGTTAGGTTGTTAGTTATTCATTCATGGGATTTTGGGTGTCTCTAGCTAGGTCAGCATTTAATTGGCCATCCCTAATTGCCTAGAGGGCAGTTAAGAGTTAAGTACATTGCTGTGGGTTTGTAGTCACATATAGGCCATACTAGGTAATGAGGTTGGTTGGCTCGCCGAGCTGGTTTCTTGTTTCGCAGACGTTTCATTACCATGCTGGGTAACATCCTCAGTGCAGCCTCCGATGAAGCATTTTTAAACTCTGAGTTCCCAGGCGGGAAAAACACACCGCACTTCATTGGAGGCTGCACTGAGGATGTTACTCAGCATGGTAACAAAACGTCTGCAAAACAAGAAACCAACTCGGCGAGCCAACCAACATCAACACCCACAACTCGAGCTACAAATCTACTCCAAAACCATACCAGGTAAGACTGGCAATTTCCTCCCCTAAAGGACATTAGTGAACCAGATGGGTTTTTCCTCAAAATTGACAATGGATTCATGCTCATGATTAGACCAGTAATTCCTGAATTTTATTGAATTCAAATTCCACCATATGCCATGACAGGATTCAAATCCGGGTACTCAGGACATTACCTGTGTCTCTGATTATCACTAGGCCATCGTATCCCCATAAGGTTTTGCCCTGGTGTCCTTGAAGAAGGGCCATGCAGTGTGTATCAATGATCTTGATGCCTTTAGAGAGAGATAAGCACCGTGGGGAAATACAGTGCTTTATTTTCCCCTCCAACTCCATTTGATTTAGTCCTTTCCTGCTCTCCATACAGCAACCCCCAACTTTGATGCTTTGCTTTGCTCACAATGGGCTTTGCTTGTAAATACTCAATTGGAAACATGGGTGTTTTTACTGGTGGTGATGAACTAGTTAAAAAAAAGGAAAAATGTCACAATGATTTGGTGGCAGGAAGACGTTGAATTGTGTGTGATAACACTTCTGGGCAGAGAAGGAGGAAAAAATAAAGCAGACCTAGGATGGATCTGCAGAACTGTCTGTCCAGAGCTGGTTTTTAGCCTATGTATGTCATGAATAGTGGCTCTATTTTGATGTTCAACAATAAATGATGTTCCTTTTCAGTCGGGCTTCCTGAGTTATTACACCCAGTCTCTATGGCATTCGTCTGATCTGTTTTCAGTGTTTCAGATCTGTGGAATTGGAACAAGCATAATTGATAATCCTTCAGAAATTGTAGCTTTGATTACTGAAGCAGATTGATTTTTTTCTAAAAAAGTTACTATGAGAAATAAAATACAATATCATTAAAAACAATCCATAATCACAATCAAGATACTGAGCCCTCGAATATGCCCAACACCCTTTCCCTCAAGATCTTCCTAGGTGAAAGTCTCTTTGTTAAACAGTTGTGAAAACCTTTCATAGAAACTCTCTCACAGGGTCTCCCTGGACACAAATCCACATCCTTTAGTGTAATGGCAAGGCTCACCACAGAGAAAGAGGCTTATTCACACGTTTTGGTTCCATCCCAAATTCATTCATTTTTTTTTTGAAAAGCAGGTACTAAGATGATAATTAAGCACATTAACTAGTCAGACCATAAGGAAGTAGCCAGTATTTTGTCATTTGGGACTTGGACAGGAGGCACTTTTGGACCACTGTGTGGAAAAAGCACTGTATTTCATGGTTTTTGGAGCCAGAAAGTGCAGTTTTCTTGCCTAGTTAGTCCAACTTCAAACATACACTGATTAATGGCTTCATCTTCTCAGGTTTAGGGATTGGGGCAGAGACACAGCAAACTCATTGTATACAGAAGTGTAAGAAAACTTGAGTACTTTAAAAATGTATAATTTGAAAATAAATAATACAGAAATTGAATTGCAAATACATTTTCTCAGACATGGTCTCTTGAAAAATTAAGAGCAGGAGGTAATGCAACACAGTGTCTGTTCTGACAAGATAAACAACTTATGCTCTTCTAATCTCTAGGCTTAAGGCTTTCAATTTCTCAAGGCTCAGTAGGTAAACTATACAAAACTATCCTTACAGCTTAGAAGACTATTGACCTCAGATGTCTTGAGCTTTGTGGATGATGTTTTGTTCAATTTGAATTTATTTACTCTTGAAGCAGCTGCTGAGCTTTGATGCTGGCAGCCAAATGTCTATATATGCATGATGATTTTCAAAAGCTGACAGCTACTGGCACTGTGATTCTAAATTGAAAGATAAATTACAGGTATTATCAATCACAACCAATCAGCTAATGCAGTAAATTTGGGAAATTGTGGCCAAGATTATACTATGGCTCATTGGCTGATCTGTGTGATTGGCTGCGCATAATAACGGTTGTGTTTTTATGGGGGCTCTTCTGGTGCAATGTTAATGGCTCTAACTCAGGGCTAGGAGGCCTTGGTTTGCTTCCTTCCTGCCCCAGAGGGAAGTAATAACTCTAGCCGGGTTGATTAGAAACGACCTATACTTGTGGTGCAGTGGTAGTATCATCACTGCTAGGCTAGAAGTCTGGGTTCAAATCCCACTTCAGGAAGTGACAGCCAGGGAAATGTCATGACATACCAAACAGGTTGATTAAAATAATACAAATGGGTGACATCATATCAATGACTCCAAATACTATGAGAACTTGATGATTGGCCATTAAAGAATGGATCAATAAAAAGGGGTGAGGGGGTTTAAAAGATCAGAGAAGCATGGTCTTTGTCAGAGCAGCCTGCAAGATAATGGAACATTGTCAACTGTGCTTCATTGGTTGCATTTTTACCTCTTGAAATTTGGGAATTTAACTCCCACTTCGCAATCACTAAGAATGTGCTGCACTGTCAAGAGTTGCAGTCTTTCAGATGTAACATTCAACCCAGGCTCCAAATGCCAGTTCTGGTAGACATAAGATACTCTGGTACTCTTGCAGAAGCAAAGGTGGGAGGTTAGTTTCCAACTTGTCGATACTTACCTTTCAACCAATGTCACAAAACCAGACTGTCAATCATTATTACATTGCTATAAAGGTGAAATATGCAGATGCTGGGAGTTTGAAAGAAAAGCAATGTGCTAGGGAAACCCAACAGATCTGGCAGCATCAGCAGAATTAGAAACAGCTATTAAATGATTCGGAAATCAAGTTCTGAAGAACAACCTTTGCAACAAAGCATTAACTCTGTTTTTCTTTCTCCACAAATGTTTTTCTGATGAAGGGTCGAGGCCCGAAACGTCAAGTTTTCCTGCTCCTATGATGCTGCTTGGCCTGCTGTGTTCATCCAGCTCCACGCCTTGTTAGACCTGCTAAACTTCTTCAGTACGAGAGATAAAAGGTACTGCAGATGCTGGAGAATCCGAGATAACAAGCATGGGGCTGGATGAACACAGCAGGTCAA
>JAHRHZ010000004.1:31773892-31827604 GCA_024137785.1 Ginglymostoma cirratum
TTCGACTTGTCTGCCTCCTCTCCACCTATCCTCTCCTCTATCCATCCACTATCCACCTCCACCTCTTTCCCTATTTATTTCAGAACCCTCTTCCCCTCCCCTATTTCTGATGAAGGGTTTAGGCCCGAAACGTCAAGTTTTCCTGCTCCTATGATGCTGCTTGACCTGCTGTGTTCATCCAGCCCCATGCTTGTTATCTCAAACTTCTTCAGTACTTTCTGTTTTTATTGCCCTCATGCACTTTGTATGACAAGATCTGCCTGTACTGCACGCAAAACAAAACTTTTCATTGTATCTAGTTAAATGTAACAATAATAAATCAAATCAGATCAAATAATTTCTTTTTTTTTGTACAGTATGCAAATTGGGTCTGCCAGTCCTGGCACTGCAGTTCAAAAGCACTATGGGATGTCATGGTTGTAATTGGTTATGCAAGTTTTCTTTGACAGTAATGTCAGATTTTAATCTACAGTCTATGCACTTGTCATTGCCAAAAGTAAAAGCAGAGGTCAAGCAAATCTTTTTTTTAAAAAACCTTTTGCTTCCATTACTTTCATCTGAATTTCTATTTTGAATTAAAGCTTGATTTATTTGCTAAATTAGAGATCTATTTTGAATAGTTTATGACTGGTGGCAATTCCACAGCCACTCAAATCTCAGAATTTTACATTCTAGGGATTGAAGGTAGAACAATCAAGGCAGCAAATACACCAAGATAAATTTGGTGTTTATTTGCAAGGGTTTTATTTTTCTAAGTCGTCTGACGCTCTGCCAGGCATTATCCTAAGTGGAAAGGGTGGGCTGGCAGCCAGACTGTCAAAGCCTTTGCCAATGCCCAAGCAAGTGAATTATGAAAACACGTCTCTCTCTGTTCTGTTCCACATGCATCTCCCACAGCAGGAGGTCTCTAAACAACAATTCACACTAAGAACACAAAACAATTGTTTCCCACTCTCACCTGGCTCACCTCAACTCCTCTGACCAGAGATTGAACCTGGATTAGGGTTTTTTTATTGAAAATGCACCAGATGCCAATCAAGTTCACTTTTATTCCAATTTTCACATTTTCAAGGAAGAAATATTTACTTACTAAGGGACATGAGACATCTGCTCCACAAATTACTACATAGAAACCAAGAGATAAAAGTTCAGTCTCGAGAACAAATAACAGTATAATTGATCTAAATTGTCCACAATAGTGTAAAATGTCTATGTTGCTACTAGTCATACTTACAAACAGCATTATATTAACTGCTGGTTTCTGTCACACAAACGCAGAAATATAACATACAGTTAAAGAAAATTCACCTTTAAACGTTTTATTGGTTATATTTGAATGTACATTTCAATTTATTTATTTTGGCAAAATTTTCAAACCATTTCCAATATCAAATGTAACTTCTACTAAAAGAAAAAATTCATACAAATTATTTTCATTGCTTTTATCAAAAAACAATATGGATTTCAGAAGACACAATTGGTTTTAAATATTAAGACCCTTATTTAAAAAAATTATACATATACTGGTAGGGAACACTTGTCTGCGGAACACACACCAGTCACTGCTGCATATTCCATCCCACCCTCTCTCATGTTAGTTGCCATTTTGAAAACAGCTGTCATTCAGATTGGTGCCTCAGCCATAGTCTGGAGATCACGGAGTTAAATCCTATTACTGACATTTTAGCTCACACGTGTCAACATGGAATGCTTCATAAAAGGCAGTTTTCCTTGAGGAATGGAAGCCAGGGAGCAGTACAATGGAGTTGGCTGCAGGGATTTTCAACACCGTGCACCTCAGCAATTTCACGGCTCCTTCATTAGGACCATTGAGCAGCATCTGAAGCAAGTTAGGCAGAAATTGGCGGCCCTGACTAACCAGATGAGAGGGACATTTTATGCAATGTTAGCCTCTCGAGTACTTCACATCTTAAATTTTAATCAAATATATTAATATCTGGAAGGATATTTTGTACATTAATTATTATGTCATGAAGTTAAACAGTTTGATATGTTGTCAGTTCGGTAACTAGGGATGTCTTAAATGATTAAACAGTACACAACAAAGGAAATTACTTCAACTTTCTCACCATTTTTCCCTCTAATTCCTTTACACTGTAAACACTTATGACCAAAATCTACATTAAATATATATATAGCCCTGAAATTCCTGGGCTGGTTGGGATTATACATCAGCAGCAGAATCAATGCTGAGCCCAGTACTGCCTCTACATTCTGCCAGAGATTAAAAGCATCACCGTTTGCAGAAGCCACCTGGCCAGTTCCATCATTTGTCAGTAAATCTTGGCAGCCCCATCATCAGTACTCTCATGTCAAGAATATCTACTGGATATTCTGGATATACTGGATATGCAATCCATATCAGCACCAAGTATCAGATTCTTAAATGTAACTGATTGTTGCACCAACTTCCATTTACTAAAAACAGCCAATTCTGAAATAAAACATTATTCTGGATTTCCCAATTCCTCCTACCAAGGTTAGATGCCCCAGAAATCACACTGGCATCAGTCTTTCCATACAATAGCTTCAACCCAAGCACAGGTTTAGAATTGGGTGTGGAGCAGACTGACAACTAGAGCTCCCATTGCACCATAATTCCTGTGTTTGGCATCTCCGGCATTTCAGCCCTGCTGTTAATTAACTTCGGAGATCAAAGGCTACACTTTGATTGGGAGTTGGGGGGGATGGTGGTGGGAAAATGAAAAATTTAAACTAATAGTTTGCACATTACAGTTTTCCCAGTTTAATGCAGTCACTCTAAAATACTTCACAGAATAGGCTTATTCAGGTTTTATTTTAGGTTTTCTTTCCTTATATCAGTATGTTTTTTTGTGAGGGTCGGATTAAAAGTGCTATCAATTCTGCTTCATTATACCCTACTATTTAAAGTCTGTGTTCTTTTTTTTCCATAAAGAATTGAATGGTTAACTAACGGGTGGCTGAATTTGACGGAGCGAAAAGGTGACGTCTTCTATTTATTGTGCCTAAAGTTAGTTAGTCCTATGTCAAAGCAGGGCCGAGCTCTATAGTCAACTCATAGCTCCCGGTCGGGCTTCCTCTTTTGACCTTTATCAGATTCTGCACTCCTGGGTACAGTTACAGGTACACCCAGTTACTTAACAGCCCAACAAGAAAATATGAACAAGCTACTTGAGCATGTTATCACAGGATAAATTTCATTCCTACATCAAATAAAACTACTTTCAGGACAGGAGGAACAAAGGGGTAAAGGTTACTACCTTAATTCTGTAAAACGTATTTGAATGTCTCCAACCCCGCCAAAAAAAATCGTGACACGCAAAAACGTGTAAGGAAATTACAGTCTCCAGTTGAAGCACCTGTAGACACGTTTACTGAGGGGAGTGCAACTTTAAACATAGAGATTAAACACTGTAGTTTGTGCTAAAATACAGCAGGTTTTTTTAAATAAATGTCTATTCTATAAAATACCTTAGCTCAGTTAAGTTTAATATCTGTGTGATTCTTAATAGGGTCGGTCTCCACAACATCAAACTGATTTCACAGGCTCAAATGATTCACTCCTTCAGAAGTACGGTACCTAGACCTTGTCACTCCGCGAAAAGAAACGACATTACTCATCCAAATTGACGAAGAATTTCTTGGCACAGACGAGAGTCGAGTTGTGGACGGTGTCCCACATTTGGAGCAGCCCCTCGGGGCTCAGTTTGTGGATGACCACCAGGTTTTTGTAGAAGCACGGGTCACTGTTCATGGGGCTGACCCGGCGCTTGACGATGCCGAACGTCCTGAAGGCGTAGTGCAGCTGCGGCTCGACGCCTACCTTCTGCAGGCACATGCCCAGGTAGACGTCGTCGATGGGGTACAGCTCGATGCCCTCTGAGGCGGTGAGCAGCCGGCGGGCCAGGGCGGACGCCATGAGGAAGCCGCCCCCGCCGGCGTAAGGCGGGTAAGGCCGGTCATGCAGCTGCTTGGGGATGAAGTACTTGCTCTGGTGGTTGCGGATGGGCAGCGCGCGCGAAATGATGTCGCCCGCGAACAGGTTCTCGCGCCGCGGCCCCTCGCTCTGCGACGCCAGGAATTCCAGAAGGTTCTCGGTGTTGACGAAGACGTCGTCGTCGCCCTTGAAGATGAAGCGGGTGCCGCGGCAGTAGATGTCGAACCACTTGAGGAAGTTGACCTCCTTGAGGGTCAGGTTGAAGAAGGTGTCCATGAAATCCCACTGCAGGATGTCGCCGTACAGCCGGTCCTCGTATTCCAGAAGCTTCTGCAGGTTCCTCCGATCCTTGCCTGCGGCCGGCGTGCCCAGCAGAAAGACGGTCCTGATGCTGCGGCCGCCCATGGTGAGTTCCCGGCCCCAGGTCTTCCTGACGGCCGCCCGGCGGTCGTGCTGCTCAATGACCGACTTGACGGCGATGAGCAGGTGAGGCGACCCGGACTCCCGTTCTCCTCCCGACGACGGTCGGCATTTTTCCGGATGGTTGAGTAGCAGCGGGAAATAACGGCAGTGCCGGTAAAGGACGTACTGCTGGAAGCGGCTGTCCAGCCCCGAGAACCAGGGCAGGCTCCGCACTGAGGCGTTTGGACTGCACTCGGTGACCGTTATATCCCAGGCCGGGCTGCTGTGATTCGCCGAACCCGCTGCCGGACCCAGCTGCGCCTCTTCGGAGCCCGGAGCTGGAGCCGCCGCCGCGCCCCCGTTACTCCCGTTACTGTTAGCTCCGCTCCGGTAGATGATGTTGTCGGCTTCCAGCCAGCCTCCCACTGCCACCTCCAGCTGTCTCCTGCCTCCTCCTCTTCCTCCTCCGCCGGAGGCCTCCCCCCGGAGCCCCGCGTTCGGGCTCACGCCATCCCCCAGTTTGAGTTTCTGGAGCAGGGCCAGGACGGCGAAGAGCAGCGACAGGCTCAGCAGTGTCTTCAGGAGCTTCCTCTTGCGGAAGATGTAGTCCATAATGGGAGGGGGAAGGGGCTGAGTGAGACAGAGAGGGGAGAGATCTCCTCCACCCTCCCTTTCTCCCCTTCCCCCAGGCTGCAGCCCCGGGCGGAGCGGCCTCAGAGCGTCGGGCACTGCCCGAGCCGTTGCCTTAACCGGCCCGTCCCCGGGGCACACGGGGAGCCGGAGCCCGGGCACATGGCCCCCTGTCCCGGCGAAAGTTTGGGAGAGGGAGGTCTCTGGCTGTTAAGACTGGCCTCTGGGGTCCGGAAGAAAAAGGGGGAATTACACTGTTTGGGCTTCCTGGAGGACTCCCTGGCTTGTGGAGCTGGGGACACGGAGCTGCTCACTCAGGGCTCTCGGCCATCAGACTGAGCTCGTTGCCAGAAGAGGAGGAGAGTCAGGTTTTCCGAAGAGGAGATGAATCTCCCTTTCACTTTTTTTTCTCTCTCTTTCCCCACCTCCCCTTGATTCCTTTGCTTTCCTCCTCCTCCTGTTGGCAATACCAAGCAGCTCCAGCTGCTTCGGTGCGAATTTTATGTTGCCTTTGCGAGCGTCTTTTACACAAACCATATCTTCCAGACTGGCGGTCCTAATTGGGAATTCCTTGGACGTTTAGTCAGTTTATTTGTTCTGATTATTAGTTCTGTTTTCAAATAATTCTTTCAAACTCCATTTTGGTTGATATGTAAGGAAGTGACCGACGTTGCTTTTGCTACCAAATCAAACAATAAATATTAAAGGAACATATCCCGAGACGGCGCACATATGAGGAACAATAAATATCAGTGCACAATACAGTGACAATGCACAAATAATTAAATCATAGTACAATTGCAATTATTGATTATTCTCCAATATACCATACTTAACAGTTCCAGAGAACCTCAAGCATACCAATGGCGAAAGCCTGTTCCCACTCCAGATTCATTTGGATGTGGTCAAAACCATACTGGAGAGGCAGGCAGGCAGAGCAATTTTCTCTCTGCCTTTCCTCCCCTTTTCAGGCTGCCTACCTGGCCATTTTGACCAAGAGGGGACCAACTTGCTTGACCCTATTCCACCCTGGGCAGCTGAAGATTGGAGTTATTTGAAGTTGGAGAGCAGCCCCTTCAAATATTCAAACAACTCACATTGTGAGGCAGAGGATCCACAAATAAATCCATTCTCAGTCATGGGAGAAGCCAGCACATCACTCCAAAAGGTAAGACTGAAGCATTTGCAACAAACTTCAGCCAGAAGTGCTCGGTGGATGATCCATCGTGGCCTTCCCCAGAGGACGCCAGCATGCCAGTCTTTAGCCAATTCAGTTTGTTCCACATGATATCAAGAAATGGTTGGGGGCACAGAATACTGCAAAGGCTATGAGTCCTGACAACATTCCACTATAGTACTGAAGACGTGCTGTAGAACATTCCCCCAACTCCCCCAGCCAAGCTGGCAGCTACCTAACAATGTGGAAAATACCCAAGACATTTTCATACTGGCCAATTAATGGCCTACCAGTTTACTCTTGATCATTAGTGAAGTGATGGCATATGCCATCAACTGTGCAATCAAGCAGCACCTGCTCCACAATAACCTGCTCACCGACGCTCAGTTTGGGCTCTGCAAGGGGCACTCATCTCCGGACCTCATTACAGATCTTTGTTCATACATAGACTAAAGAGCTGAATTCCAGAGCTGAGGTGAGAGTTACAACCCTTGACATCATGGTTGCATTTGACCAAGAATGGCATCAAGGAGCAGGTACAAAACTGGAGTCAATGGGAATCGAGATGGGGGGACTCTCTGCTAGTGGAGTCGTACCTGGAACATAGGAAGATGGTTGTGGTTGTTGGAGGTCAGTTATTGCAACTCTAAGACATCTCTGCAGGAGTTTCTCCGGGCAGTATCTTAGGCCCGACTATCTTCAGTTGCTTTATTGATGACGTTCCTTCCATTATAAGGTCAGAAGTGGGGACTTTTGCCCATGATTGCACAGTATTCAGCATTTGTGACTCCTCAGAGACTGAAGCAGTGCATGTTCCAATGCGACATGACCTGGATATTATCCAAGTTTGGGTTGACAAGTTGCAAGTAACATTTGTGCTACACAAATGCCAGGCACTGACCATTTGCAATAAGAGATAATCTACTCACTGCCCCTTGACATTCAACGACATTAGCATCTTGCTCCCTCTATCACATCCTGAGGGCAACTATTGATCAGAAACAGAACTGGACTAAACATATAAGTATGGTGGCTGCAAGAGTAGGTCAGAGGCTATGAATACTATAGTGAGTAACTCAGCTCCTGATTCCCCAAAGCTTATAGATAAGGCACAAGTCAGGAGTGTAATGGAATCTTCCCTACTCGATTGTATAAATGCAAAAACACTTGAGAAGCTTGACACCACTGAAGACAAAGCAGTCCACTAGAGTGGCACCACATCCACAAATATTCAGTACCTCTATCACCACTGCTTATCAGTAGTGCGTTCTGTCTACAAGATGCACTGTAAAAAATCACCAAAGCCTCTGGTAGAGCACCTTCCAAATCTTCGACCACTC
Source organism: Ginglymostoma cirratum (assembly GCA_024137785.1). Lineage (NCBI taxonomy): Eukaryota > Metazoa > Chordata > Chondrichthyes > Orectolobiformes > Ginglymostomatidae > Ginglymostoma > Ginglymostoma cirratum. Next base: position 31,781,382 of record JAHRHZ010000004.1, read on the forward strand.
ATCTAAAAGTCAAGGCCAGAGATGTATGGAAGTACTCCATCACCTGCATGTTCCCCTCCAAGCCTCTCACCATCCTAGAAATATATTGCCATTTGTTCAGTGTTGCTGGGTCAAAATCCTCAAATTCCCTTTCTAATGGTATTATGGCTCTACTTACATCTCATTGACTGCAGAGGTTCAAAAAGGTAATTCATCACTATCTTCTCAAAGGAACTAGGGATGGGCAATAAGCGCTGGCCTAGCCAGCAACACGTGTGAATATAAAAAAATCTACTGAACTTCTGCAGTCTTAAGATAGAGACTCCATATTCATTTGCAAGGGAAATCATTACCTCAGTTATCCTTATTCCTTCACAGACTCATACTATCCTTTGCAGACCCTTTCATCACTTTGCAACTGCTGCTGTCCTGATTTTGCTACACCTCACTTTGTAGCCCCTCCTCCCTTTGTCACTCCTCTCTCTGGCTATACTACCCCTTTGACTCTTTGTAGCTCCAACTCTGCTTTGTGGCCCCATCTCCATTTGGCTACCTATTTGAGCACTTTGCAGCTCTCCCCCTTATGAAATCCCTCTCTCAGCTTTGCTGACTCCTTTGTAGCCCTTCTGTCCCCAAACCATTACCTTCACTATTTGAATGGGAATTGGGTGCCAATGACTAGGCCAGCATTTACCACTCATCCCTAATTGCCTTTGAGAAGTAACTGTTGAGATGCCTCTTGAACTACAGCAGTCTGTGTGGTGTAGGTATATCCACAGTGCTGCTCAGGAGAGAGTTCCAGAGCGTTGATAGAACAATGGTGAAGAAATGGCAATATAGTTCCAAGATGATATATATCTCCATCTCACCTCAAGTCCCTGTCTTTGCCAGCCTTACTCCCAGTAGCCCTAATCTTTGCTAACCTCGCTCACTGGACATCAGCCTCACCCCCAGTGGCTCTCATTCGCATCACTCCCACCCGTTGATCCCCAGCCTGGGTCCTGGTGGCTCTTTTCCTCACCAACCTCTATAGTCAGGTCCCAGCCTCACCATCTTCATTCTTGGTGGCCCTCATCCTCACCAGTTTTGCTTGCCAGGCTCCAGCCTCCTGTGTTGGTTCTGGCCTGGTGGCCTTGCTACTGCTGGCCCTTATCCTTGCCAACTTCATTCCCCTTGGATGTTATTCTACTTTCTCTGGCTGCATTGTTTCCAGTTCCTGTTTACTCTGGCCTTGCTGCCTCCTGCCTATCACCTTCTCATTGCTGCTCTGATGACAGTTTGCTTCTCTCTTGAGTCAATTAGCAGCAAATGGTCTAGAGAGAACTAGCCAATGACTGGAGAGAAATTCCTCAGAGATTCTGTCTAATTTGTTTATAAGGAGACTTTCCTTCTTGCTCACCCTGTCACTGAATTTTCCCAGCTATTTTGGTGACCTTTGGATGTGAATTTGCTTTTCACCCTGTTTGTTTTGAGTGTTGCTAGAATGCTGATGGTGCCAGTTCCTGCATTAGAATTCTTGCCTTTACTAGATGGTATGATGGGACATCAAGGATTACTTTTGAGTTTTTCCCCTTCACAATGCTTAGATCAGTGCCCTGTTAAATTTCCCAACTAAAGGATTGAGTGTCCACTGGCCATATGTTATCATTTAATTCTGGGACCATTTCTGTCTCCTATCGCTTTATTAGTCATTTTAATTTAATAAGGCTATTTTATTTTGTCAGCATTTGCAAAATGTTTTCCTGTCCAGTGACTCAGTGTCATCACTGCTGGTTTAATTTACAAAGAGCTCTTGTTTCGCACAAACTGGTGATTGTAACTGTTGGCTGGAACTCATAATGATCAACGAGTGTCCACCCTTTCCCTGCAATAAGAAGGAAGACTGCACAATCACAGACAACGAAACAGTGCCAGGAGGTGCTAACTATCAGGAAAGAATGAACAGTAAAACTGCCTTACAATCTGACCGCCTTGTGTTTAAGGCTCACATGCCATTTGCCATGCTAATTGCTTGCTGACCTGCAGAACTAATAGTTTGCTGTTATTAGAACCTCCCAATTGCCTCTTGTGACCTGAGTGTCCCCACCGCTGAGCCAGAGGCCTGGGTTTAAACCTCATCTACCCTAGACATATGTCATAACTATCTAAACAGGTTGATTAAAAACATCTACAAGAATCCCAAATTCCTCTAAATTAAGTATTTGCTCACCTTTTAAAAATGCCCTGCTTTTCCATTTTTCCCATGGAAGTGAATAATTTTACACTTTGACCCTTCTACTGGTGTGAAGAAAAATACCTTGGAATTGTAAGAAGTCTGTATGTGAATAGGACACTTTCAATATGTTGTTCTATTGAAGAATAACCATAAAATGCAGGATTAGAAGAAGGCCATTCAGCCCATCAATCTGTTCTGTCACTCAATGAGATAATGGCTGATCTGACAATTTCCAACTCCACTTTTCTGCCTTTTTCTGATACCCATTGATTCGCTTACTGGTTAAAATCTATTTCAGCCATGAATATGATCATAATTGTTCTTTTAAAAATTGTTCTGTTAAGACCTTGACTTGTTGCTTATCTCTTTCTGTTTGGCAGAATTTAACTAGCTTTTGATAATCACACCTGTTTGTCAAAAAATGCAAAGTTGAACTGAAACACCGTACACACAGTGACTCAAAATGTGGACTGAATAAGTGAAGAAATATCTGATATCAGCAAGTGATTTGAAAACTGACATCATACCGAATAGTTCATTGAGTAGATCTGTACTTTGTGTGATAGAGTAAAACCATTAATAATAAATTGAAAGCCCCTTTTGTATGTTCCAGTTCCATTCACTTTCACTGCGCAGTTTTTCACAGAGTCACTACCTAATTATCTGTATGATAAAACTAAATTGGTAAAAATATTTTCGAGGCAGTGCACTGATTGAAGGCCTATCAGACTTTGGAAACAGGCCCTCTGGCCCAACAAGACCACACCAACCCACAGAGCATCCTACCTAGACCCATCCCCCTGTAACCCACCTAATCTACACATCCCTGAACATTACGGGCAATTTAGCATGGCCAGTCCACGTAGCCTGCGCATCTTTGGACTCTGGGAGGACCCAGAGCATCCAGAGGAAACCACACAGACACAGGGAGAACGTGCAAACTCCACACAGACAGTTGCCCGAGGGTGGAATTAAATGTGGGTCCCTGGCACTGTGAGGCAGCAGCGCTAACCACTGAGCCACTGCGCCACCGAAGAAATGTGAAAGAAAACAATTAAGGTTTCTGAGCCATCACGAAGATTGAACAACAATAACAACTTGCATTTATATAGAATCTTTGATGTAGAAAAATGTCCCAAAATTTGGTACTGCACTACTGAATTGATATAGGTGTCCAAAAGCTCAGTCAAAGAGAAAGGCTTTAAAGAGCATCTTATAAGTTGAAAGGTAGGAGGAGAGGTTAAAAAGAAATAGTTCTGGAGCTTAGCACCTAGGCAGCTGAAGTCACGACCACCATAGTAAGTTGATGAAAATCTAGGATGGAAAATCTCTCAGTAGTAGTGCAGAGATCTTGGTGCATTACAAATATCACCCTTTAATTTTTTTTGAAGTGAATGATGATTTGTGTAAGTGTATCACCACACATATGTGATACCTTAAAGGGGCTGATGTGTTCAAGTCCATGTGGGAAATTTCGAGTTGCAGTGTAGCTTTGAGGAAACATAGTTGTAAGGCTGGATGAAATAGGTAAGGGTGAGATAAAGGAATCTGAAAACAACATTGAGAACCTTCATATTAAGGTAATTAAGATAATTAACCTGTTGCACATTGGTAATATTTTCTTACTTGTCACAACAATGCTAGTATGTTTATAAGATATTAATCGTAGAGTCGCACAGCGTGGAAATAGAACTTTCAGTCCAACCCATCTGCCCAACCAGACATCCCAATCTGACCTAGTCCCAGATGCCCTTTAAATGTTGTAATTGTACCTGCTTCTACCCCATCGTCTGGCTGCTTGTTCCATACACACACCAACTTCTGTGTGAAGAAGTTCCCCCTCAAGTCTTTATTAAATTTTTCCCTTCTGACCTTTAAAGTCATGCCTTCTAGTTTTAAGCCCATCCTAGGAAAAAGACCATGGATATTCACCCTATTCATGCTCCTCATGATTTTATAAACCTAGATAAATTCATCCATCAGCCTCTGATTCTCCAGGAAAAAAAAAATCCAGTCTATTCAACCTCTCCCTATAACTCAAACCCTCCAGTCCCAGAAACATTCTTGTTAACCTTTTTTGCATCCTCTCAAGTTTAACAACATCCTTCCTATAGAAGGATGACCAGAATTGTACACAGTATTCTAAAAGCGGCCTCACCAATGTCGTGTACGGTCGCAACATGACATCCCAAGTCCTATGATCACTGTTCTGACCAATGAAGACAAGTGTGCCAAACGCTTTCTTCACCACCCTGTCTACCTGCGACTCCACTTTTGAGGAACTATGCACCTGTACTTCTTGGACCCTTTATTCGGCAACTCTCTGCAGGGCCCTACTATTAACTGTGTAAGTCATGCCCTGGTTTGCCTTACCAAACTGCAACACCTCAAATTTATCTAAATTAAACTCCATCTTGGCCTATCAGCCCATCTGGTCAAGGTCCCATTGTACTCTGCAATAATCATCTTCATTGTCCACTGCACCACCTATTTTGGTGTCATCTGCAAACTTACTAACCAAAACTCCTATATTCACATCCAAATTATTCATATAAATGACAAAAAGCAGTGGACCCAGCAACAATCCTTGTGGCACACCAATGGTCACAGGCCTCCAGTCTGAAAAGCAACCATCTACCACCATCCTCTGTCTCCTACCCTCAAGTCAATTTTGTATCCAATTGGCTAGCTCGCCCGGGTCCTATGTGATGTAACTTTACTAACCAGTCTACCATGCAAAACTTTGTTGAACACTTTGCTGAAGTCCGTATAGACAATGTCTACTACTCTGCCTTTGTCAATCTTCTGTCACCTTTCCAAAAAAATCAAGGCACGATTTCCCACTCACAAAGCCATGTTGACTATCCCTAATTAGTCCTTGCCTTCCCAAATATGTTTCAGAATCCCCTCCAACAACTTACCCACCACTGGTATAAGGCTCACCAGTCTATACCTCCCTGGCTTTTCATACAACCTTTCTTAAATAATGGCACTGCATTAGCCAGTCTTCCAGCACCTCACCCATGGCTATTGATGATACAATTATCTCAGTAAGGGGCCCAGCAGTCTCTTCCTAGCTTTCCACAAAGTTCTGGGAAAAACACCTGATTGGGTCCTGGGGATTTGCCTACGTTTATGTGTTTTAAGATGTCCAGCATCTCCTGTTGCGTAATAAGAACTATTTTCAAGACATCACTATTTATTTCCCCAGTTCCCTAGCTTTCATATCCTTCTTCACAGTAAATACCAACATGACATTTGTTTAGTATCTCATAGATGTCCACATTTATTCTCTCCCCAGTTACCCTTTTGCCCTTAATGTACTTGTTGAATCTCTTTGGGTTGTCCTTAACTCTATTTTCCAAAGCTATTTCATGTCCCCTTTTTGTTTTGTTATCTCATTTTCAAAGGTCTCCGACTCCCCAACCATCCTTTTATCTGAGAATAGCCTCCCCCAATCAACTTTTGAAAGTTCCTGTCTGATACCATCAAAATTAGTCTTCCTCTAACTTAGAACTTTAACTTTTTGCTCAGTTCTACCCTTTTCCATAACTATTTTAAAACTAATAGAATTATGATCACCTGCCCCAAAGTTCTCCCCCAGTGACACATCAGTCACTTGCCCTGTCTTTTTCCCAACAGAATGTCGCATATTGTGCCTTCTCTAGTAGATACATCCACATATTGAATAAGAAAGTTTTCTTGTATACACTTAACAAATACCTCCCAATTGAAGCTTTTAACACTATGACAGTCCCAGTTTATGTTTTGATCAAAGGATTCAAATGAATTGTGCATCTTAAGGAACATCAGAACGTTTACAGGGCAATAGACTAATTAAGCTCAGATAAAAGAGCAATTTCTCCTGGGTTTGTGCCCAATTGCATTGGATTTGGGAAATCAAGCCTACTCTCTTAATGAAACTAGCTGATTCTCCATCCATTAATGCTTTCAAGACTGAGAGCGATATTTATTTTTATTGAGTAAAAGTTATTGAAGGGTATGGAGCAACAGCAAGGTAAAATGGAGTTGAGGTGCAGATCAGCTCTAACCTAATTAAATGATACAGTGGGCCTGAGGAGCTACTCATGTTCCTAAATTCCAAAGCTAGAAATTGAAAATATAAGAACCAGGAGTAGACAATTCAGCTTCTTAAGCCTCCACCATTCAATACAACCATGGGTGTTTTCATCTTGGCCTCAATTCCACTTCCCTGCCCAACTGCCCATAACCCTTTAACCTGTTACTAATTAAAAATCTGTATATATCCTGCTTCACTTTATTCAGTGTTCTTGTCTACTACACTCTGTGGTGGTGAATTCCACATATTCGCCATCCTTTGAGAGAAGTAATTCCTCCTCAACTCTGCTTTAAATCTGCTATTTAGCCTAAAACAATGGCAGTTTGTTTTAGATTGCTCCTCAAGGAGAAACATCCCCTCTTTGACTACTTTAGATGTGATCTAGCTAATATGTTGTACAATTGCAACAACAGTTCCCTACTTTTATATTCCATTTCTTTAACAATATATGCCAAAATTCCATTTGCTCTCATTACCTGCTGTACCTGCATTCTAGCTTTCTAAGATTGATGCTCAAGGACACCTACATCCCTCTGCACTGAAGCATTTTGAAGTTTCTCTCCATTTACATAATGGATAACCTCACACTTGTTCATGTTAAAATTCATTTGTAAAATTTTAACCCATTCACCTAACCTATCCATATCCATTTGTAAATTTCTTATTTCTTCATTGCACCTTACTTTCCTACCTATTTTAGTGTCATCTGCAAATTTGGCCACATACTGTTTCCCTGCATCCAAGTCAACGAGATTCATTGTAAATAGTTGTGGTCTGAGGACTAAACTATGTGGTACCCACCATGAAAACTGAGGCAAAATATTGATTTAATATGTGTTCCCCATTATTAACTCCTTAATCTCATTTTCTAAGGGACCAACATTCACTTTAACAAATCTTTTTTATATATACTCATAGAAGTTTCTGCTGTCCAATTTTATATTTTACAGTAGCCTTCTTTCATAATTTACCTTTGCTCTTTTTATTACTTTTTTAGTAACCCTTTTATTGTTCTTTAAAAGTGGCCCAGTCCTTCAGCCCACTACTGACCTTTGTAATATAGTATGCCTTAGTTTTTGCCTCAATATTACCTTTCATTTGCTTGCCTAGCCATCAACACTTTTTGCCATTCTTACAATCTTTTTTCCCCTCTAGACTATATTCTAGTTGCGAGGAATTGAATATTATCTTAAATGCCTGCTACTATTCATCAACTGTTCTGCTTTTTTGTCTTTCTCAAGTACACTAGGGCCAAATCAGGCCTAATGTCTATGTAATTACCTTTATTTAACACCAGAATACTAGTATAAGGCTCAATTTTTTAGGCCTCAAGCAGAATTTGTAATTCCAGCATGCTGTGATCACTCTTCCCTCGAGGATCCTTTACTAGAAGATCATTAATTAATCCTATTTCATTACACAATACTAAATCCAAATTAGTCTGTTCCCTGGGTTGGCTCCCCAGCATATTGCTGCCAGGAGCATGGTCTCTAACACAATCTATGAACTCCCCATCAAGGCCAACCCTTGATCAATTTGTCTGTATGCATATTAAAATCACCCATGATTATTGTCATACCTTTCTTACAGCTCTTAGTATTACTGATTTATACTATGGAACTACTGTTAGAAAACCTATAGATTATTTCACTTATCCCACTTATTTCCCTTGCTGTTTCATATTTCTACTCAGACTGATTCTACATCTTGATCTCCAGTGCCAAAATAATTTTTCACCACAGAATTTTCCGTACAATGGAATCCTCCAATTAAACCCTCATTATTTAGTTTAAAGACCTGTCTACAGCACTGGTTATGCGATTCACCAGGTCTCTGATCCCAGCATGATTCAAGTGGAGCCAACCCAATGCCTTAGCTCTGACTTTTGCTGTATGGTGCTAAGATTGCTTGAATTCTCCTGTATCGATCTTCAAGCCATGCACTTACCTCTTGAATCTTATTGACCCTGTGCCAATTAACCCACGGCCTAAGTCATAGTCCAGAGGTTATTACCTTTGTGGTTCTGATTTTAATTTAGCACCTAGCTGCTTGTATTCCCTTGGCAGAATCTCTTTCCTTGTTCTACCTATACTGTTGGCACCAACACGGACCACAACAACTGGATCTTTCCCCTCCCTCTCCATGTCCTCCTGCATGCCAAATGAGTTATTCTTAACTCTAGCGCCAGCTAGGGGACACAGCCTTCAGGAAGCTTGATCCTGGCTACTGAAAAAAGTATATCTTCCCCTTGTTATGGTACCCAAATTATGACTACATTTCTTTCCTAACACACCCACCAACCCCCACTTGAATGGCTCCCTGTACCACAGTCAGTTTGCTCACCCCTCTAAAGTACCCAATCTAGACCACATAGGCAGCAAAAATCCAGAACTCGTTGAACAAGGGCAAGGGCTGAGGGTCCTGGATTTCGCTGTCTGTCTCACTCATTGTCACATCACATAGGCACACAGTCTGCCCCGAACACTGACTGAATTTCAGGAATTCAATCTAATGTGTGGCTTGCTCCAGAAAAATAGTGTCCTGTTAGCTCTCCCTCTACCTTACGTGTTGCATTATCAAAGGCTTGAACTCCAGCTCATCATCTCCAAGTCGAAATTCCTTGAACAGCCAACACTTGCTACAGATGTGGTTGGTATGAACTACAACAGGTCCATCAGTTCCCATGACATAAACAGCTTTTTCAAAAGCAAAATATTGTGTACATTATGTGTATGCTGAAAATCTGAAATAAAACTAGAAAATGCTGAATGCTGGACATAGTGGGTCAGGCAGCATCTGTAAAGAAAGGAACAGTTATGTTTTGGGTTGTTCTGTTGAAAGATCACAATCTGAAATATTAACTTTTCCACTGCATAGATGTTGTGTGACTTGCCGAGTACTTTCGGGATTTTTAGAAATTTAAGTAGGCTTTATCTAAATTTGGCTGTCAATCAGTCCCAAGCACCATTTTAAAAATATGAAATACTGATACGTATAACTTTATAATGTAGTTTTGAGCATGTTTTCATGCTGACCGTAAGCAAATTACAATTTGAGCTCCTCCCTGTTTGACGGTATTTTGATGGATTATTCATTAAGAACTTTAAGGATAAAGGAATGAATTGGAATTGAGTGCTGCTCTTATACAACTAATAATGGACGATGGAGGACCTATCCTGATGAAACCCATGAAGCAAGTAATCAACAGCATGTATTAGGTGCTCAGGAGTGATTGACAGCCAAATTTAGATAAAAGCTACCTAATTTCTGAAGGAGGGTCCTGACCCAAAACGTCAGCTTTCCTGCTCCTCTGATGCTGCCTGGCCTGCTGTGTTCCTCCAGCTCCACAGTGTGTTATCTCAGATTTTCTATAGAACTTTCATCACAGAAACATACAAAAAAAAACCAATGCCACTGGCTCATTATTAGCATGTTGTTTCTTGTACTTCCGTGCTCTATTATTTGTTGCTTTGCAGCCAGGAAAAAACAGAAATGTTGACAGTTTCTTCTACAAAATTCTAGTCTGTTATTTCTTGTTATCACACTATAGATCTGTGTACCTAACTCAATAGAGCTGATAATACATGCGTGCAATGTTAAGTAAATTTAGTGTGTAACTGGCTGATGGCCTCCTTCTGTAAGTTTTTATGAATTATGAGGAGTGGGGCCCTCCAGCTGGTCTATGATGGGATTATGGCCTAGATCTCCAGAGCTAATAGAACCATTGAAATGATACAGGAAAGGAGGGGTCCATTCAGGCAATCTTGTCCATGCTGACCCAAATCCACCCAGATGCCCTTTCTAATCCCATCTTCCTGCACACAGCCCATAGCCTTGCAGCTTACAGCACTTAAGGTGCAGATCCAGGTCCTCTTTAAATAGTTATAAGGTCTCTGTCTCCACCAACTCAGGCAACAAATTCCATACACCCACCACCCACTGCATAAAAATGTTTTTCCTCACAGCCCCCCAATCCTTCTGCCACTTAGCATGAATCTTTGGTCCCAGGCTTTTGAACTCTTTGCCAAGGGAAACAGGTTCCTCTTGTCTACTCTATCTCTACCCCTAACAATTTTGTATACTTCCATTGTGTCACTCCTTAGAATTCTCTGCTCTAAGTAAATAATGCCAACCCTTTTAATCTCTCCTCATAGTTACAGTTCTCCAGCCCTGGCAACATTCTAATAAATCTTCTCTGTGCAGTCTCGAGAGTAATTACATCCTTCCTGTAATGTGGTGACCAAATCTGCACACAATACTCCAGTTATGACAGCACAATGGGAGGGTCAACCCTTTTTCTTAGTTTTATGGCAGCTGTCTCATAGCCACTGGCGGCATGATTAGCAGCTTAATTGTGGGGAGGAGAGAACCTCACATTCCTTTCGCTGCAGTTACCACTGACATCTTCAGCAGATGGTGACAGCAGCTCACAGAACCATACAACAAAGAAGGAGATCATTCAGCCCATCATGTCCCTGCTGGTTCTTTGAAAACTTTCCAATTAGAATCATCCACCGTATTTTTATCTTCTTTGTGAAAGTGCTTCTTTATGAGGTGCCAAATGTACTTATATTCCTATTCATTTACCCATCCCGATGCCTTTTAAATGTTGTAATTATACCAGCCTCCACCACTTCCTCTGGCAGCTAATTCCATACATGCACCACTCGCTGTGTGAAGAAGTTGCCCCTCTGGTCCCTCTTAAATCTTTCCCCTCTCGCCTTAAACCTATGCCCTCTAGTTTTGAACTCCTCTACCCTGGGAGAAAGACATTGTCTATTCACCCTATCCATGCCTTTCATGATCTTATAAACCTTTATAAGGTCACCCCTCAGCCTCTGATGGTCCACGTAACATAGCCCCAGCCTATTCAGCCTATCCCTATAGCTGAAACTCTCCAAGCCCGGCAACATCCTTGTAAATCTTTTCTGAACCCTTTCAAGTTTCACAACATCCTTCCTATAGCAGGGAAACCAGAATTGAATGCAATATTCCAAAAGCCAACCAATGTCCTGTACCTCCCAACTCCTATACTCAATGCGCTGACCAATAAAGGCAAGCATACCAGATGCCTTCTTCATTATCCTATCTACCTGTGACTCCACTCTCAATGAACTATGAACCTGCACCCCAAGATCTCTTCGCTTGGCAACACTCCCCAGGACCTTACCATTAAGTGAATATGTCCTGCCCTGATCTGCCTTTCCAAAATGCAACACCTCACATTTAGCTAAATTAAACTCCATCTGCCACCCATTGGCCGATCTGGTCAAGGTCCCATTGTACTCTCAGATAACCTTCTTCACAGTTCATTACATCTCCAATTTTGGTGTCATCTGCAAACTTATTAACATACCTGCCATATTCATATCTAAATCATTTATATAAATGACAAAAGGCAGCAGACCCAGCACAGATCCTTGAGGCACACTGCTGGTCGCAGGCCTCCAGTCTGAAAAGCAACCCTCCTCAGGGTGCTCAGGTTTCCTCCCACAGTCCAAAGATGTGCAGTGTAGGTGAATTGGCTATGCTAAATAGCCCATAGTGTTCAGGGATGTGTAGTTTAGGTGAGTTATGGCGGCATGGGTCTGGATGGGATCTGTGATGGTTGGTGTGGACTTGTTGGACCGAAGGGCCTGTTTCCCCGGTGTAGGGATTCTATGATCTATATTAAAGAAGTATTTTCTGGAACTTAAGGTACTTGATTGGACCAATGTCCTTCATTTCATTTGCATAGCAACAGCACCCCCTATGGGTTTCTTGTAGTCAAGAAATAGCCTGCGTTCACCAGACTGACAATTACAAGGTATTAATTCATTGCAAATACCTCCATAAATAATATTAAAACAGTGGCCTGGTCAAAAATAAATCGTTGATTTGTTTTGTGAGATTTAGTAAAATTTTTTAACGTCACATTTCTTTGGAAGGTGGAGGGAGAAGAGATTTGATAGAATTCAGTTTTAAATTAAGAACCTTTCTGTTGGATGCGGAGGCTTCCACATGAAATGGCTTATCTCAGCACAAAAATCTCCCAAAATGCTTTGTATGCGATGAAGTGTAGTCACCCTTATCGTACAGGTGGATGCAGCAGTCATTTTCTGCTCAACAAGATCCCACACAACTAGTAAGGCAAATTTAGAATGTTAATTTAATGAAACTGTGGATGTGAATTATATCATGACTCTTTATTGGTGGTGGTGGAAAGGAAGGGAAATAGTATGTTTCAGTCCCAGTGAAATTTCTGGCCAAATTATTTAAATATAGTGTGCAGCAAAACCACGATAAGAGGATCAATGATTAACATTCATTATGTGAGACAGAGTTAATTGCTTTCTGCTTAATTAGTGCAGCAGCATAACTGTCGCATGTGGCAATTTCAGTTTCCTATCTGTTGAATAAATGTCTCTCAAGACATCATCAAGACTTTATCCATAAGGATTAAGTGTCATGTAAAAGAAATTGAAGTTGCATGTCATAGTAACAACAACTTACATTTATGTCATCGTCTTAAGATAGTAAACCATCACATATCAAATTACAAAAGGGAGATATTAGATCAGGTGACCCAAACTTAGTAAACAGATAGGTTCTAAGGTGGTGAGGTTTAGGGAAGGAATTCTAGAGTTTAGGAAGTGAGCAGCTGTGAAGGTATAGTCGTTAATGGTAGAATAATGAAAATCGGGAATCTAAAAGAGCCAAGAATTGAAGGAGTACGGAAATCTGAAGAATTTTGTGCTAGTCAGGGTTACAGGGACAGGAGGGATGCTACCATTTGTTTGGAACTGTAATAATGTTTAAGGTATATTTGCTGTTGATTATATGACCGCATATCCGGAACAGTAACAATATCCCTAAGTGAAGGAAGTACAAGTAAATTGTTGTTTCACCTGGAAACAGTGTTTGGGGCACTGGATGATAGAAAGGCAGGAAGTGAAAGTGCTTGCACAGGAAAGTGCCATGGGACGGAGAACAGGTGTTGAGGGTATTGGAAAAGTGCTGTGACAACTGATTCCAATCTATTGCCTGAGGAAGCAAATGGACAAGCTTAAGATCCTTCAGAGATAAGGGTTTTGCATTTTCCTTCAGTCTCTTGGAATTTGCAGTGAAGAATTTTAGGCAGTAAATGGCACACATTGTCTCCAGCAGCGTTAGTCCTCCATTTTGTGTATCTCTTTGCCATTCCAACATGCTTGCACTTACTGCATACATAGTGAATGCTGTTGACCGGTCTTACACTGTAGCTGCCTGCTGACTGCCCCTAAATGGATGGCTGTCCTGGAATCAGCCTCTAAATGTAAAATTATAGACAGAGATATACTGCTACTGCAAGGAGTCAAGATCTGAAAGTGTTCAAAATCTGGAAATTTCAGCCCATTAGCTCTGCTTCAGTGTAAATGCTGCCTGATCTGCGAAGTAATTCTGAGATTTTGACTTCTTTGTTTCAAATTTTCAAATCTATAGTATGTTGTCTTTTGTTCAACAAAAAGATGTTTTGTGATTTTTACAATTTTGTTACGTTTAATCTGTTGTTCAAACTGACTTAAATTGAAAATGTAATTTCTGATCAGCTTTTAGTATTTAATCTCCAAGTTGTAATTGATTTCTCAATGTCATCTGTGTCAGCACAATGCCTCGAATCATCACAGGTAGGCAGAATAGTGAAGAAGTTGTTTGGTATGCTTGAATTTATTGGTCAGTGCATTGAGTATAGGAGTTGGGATGTCATGTTGCGGCTATACAGGACATTGATTGGGCCACTTTTGGAATACAAAGAACAAAGAACAAAGAAAACTTACAGCCCAGGAACAGGCCCTTCGGCCCTCCAAGCCTGCGCCGATCCAAATCCACTGTCTAAACCTATCGCCCAATTCCTAAGGATTTGTATCCCTCTGCTCCCCACCTACTCATGCATCTGTCCAGACGCACCTTAAATGAATCTACCGTGCCTGCCTCTACTACCTCTGCTGGCAACGCGTTCCAGGCACCTACCACCCTCTGTGTAAAGTACTTTCCGCGTGTATCCCCCTTAAACTTTTCTCCTCTCACCTTGAACGCGTGACCCCTCGTTATTGAATCCCTCACCCTGGGAAAAAGCTTATCTCTATCAACCCTGTCTATACCCTTCATGATTTTGAAGACCTCAATCAGGTCCCCCCTCAATCTCCTTTTTTCTAATGAAAACAATCCTTACCTACTCAACCTCTCTTTTGAGTTCAATTCAGGTTTCCCTGCTATCGGAAGGATGTTGTGAAACTTGAAAGGTTTCAGAAAAGATTTACAAAGATGTTGCCAGGGTTGGAGGGTTTGACCTGTGGGGAGAGACTAATTAGGCTGGGGTTACTTTCCCTGGAGCGTCAGAGGCTGAGGGGTGACTTTATAGAAGTTTATAAAATCATGAGGGGTGTGGATAGGGTGAATAATCAAGATCTTTTCCCCAGGGTAGGGGAGTCCAAAATTGGAAGGCATGGGTTTAAAGTGAGAAGGGAAAGATTTTAAAGGCAACCTTCACACATAGATGGTGGTGCTTGTATGGAATGAGATGCCAAAGGAAGTGGTGCAGTTACAACATTTAAAGGGCATCAGGGTAGGTATGTGAATAGGAAGGCATTAGAGGGATATAAGCCAAATGCTGGCAAATGGACTAGATTTATTTAAGATATCTGGTTGGCATGGATGAGTATGACTGTTTCCAATCTGTACATCTCTATGACTCTATTTAAACGGAATGTAATTACTATTACTTGGACTTCAGCATAAATAACTGTTGATAACAGTGGCAGACATTCAAGAAAATAATTCATGACTCACAATAAAGATCTAATCCAGTGAGGAAGAAGCATTCAAAGAAGGAGATAAAACAACCATGGTTAGTGAAGGAAGTTAAGGATAGTATCAAATGAAAGAAAAAAAAAGACAGTGTGTCAAGGATTGGTGGTAATCTAGAGGATTGGGGAAGTTTTAAAAACCAGCAGAAAATGACTGAAAAAAAGAGGTGGGATGAAAAATAAACTTTGAGGGTAAACTAGCAAGCAATATTAAAAAAAGGTAACTAGAGTTATCTAAAAAGGAAGAGAGAGCCAATGTGTATGTACCACCCTTAGAGAATGAGGCTGCGGACATAAAAATGGGAAACCAGGAAATGGCAAAGGTGTTGAATCAATACTTTGCATCAGATTTCATAGTAGACACTAAGAACATTCTAAAAGTACAAAATAATCAATGGGCAAAAGTAAGGGAGGAAATCAATGGAATAACTTATCTCTATAGAAAAATTACCAGGGAAACAAATGGGTCTAAAAGCCAACAAATTCCCTGGACCTGTTGGGATGCACCCAGGATATTAAAAAATTGTAGCTACAGAGACAGTGAATGCACTGGTAGTCATCTTGCAATAATCCTTGGATTCTGGAAAAGTCCCAGAGGATTGGAAAACTGCCGTAACATCTTTATTCAAAAAGGAGACAAAAACAAAACAGTTAACTATAGGCCAGTTAGATGAACATTTGTCCTTGGGAAAATATTAGGGGTCTATTATCAAGCAGAGTTAACATGGTTTTGTGAAAGAGCTTTATAAGTTTATTAGGATTCATTGAGGAGGTAACAAGCTGGATAGATGAAGTAAAACCAGTAGGTGTAATTGAATTTCCAAAAGGAGTTTGACAACATATTCCACATATGGTTACTTGACAAGATAATGCTGAGAGATTGTTTCCTGTTATCTGAGGAGTTGCGAATGGCGCTGAACATTGTGCAATCACTGGTGAACATCCTCACTTCTGACTTTATTGTTGGAAGAAAGGTCATTGATGTAGCAACTGAAGATGGTTGGGCTGAGGAGACTACCATGAGGATCTCCTGCAGAGATGTCCTGGAGTTGAGATGACTGACCTCCAAACCATCTTCCTATGTGCCAGGTATGACTCCAACCAGTGGAGAATTTGCCCTTGATTCCAGTTTTGCCTGGGCTCCTTGAGGCCACACTTGGTCAAGTGAAGCCTTGATGTCATGGGTTATCACTCTCCCTTCACCTCTGTAATTCAGTTCTTTTGTCCATGTTTGAACCAAGGCTATAATGAGGTCAGGAACTGAGTAGCCTGAATGGATCCCAAACTGGGCGTCACTGAGCAGGTTATTGCTGAGCAGGTGCTGCTTGATAGCGCTGTTGGTAACACTTTCCATCAAATTACTGATGATTGAGAGTGGACTGACAGGGCAGTAATTGGCCAGGTTGGATTGTCCTTTTTTTTGTGTAATTGTGCAATTTTCCACCCTGTTGGGCAGATGTAAATTCCAGATGCAATTTGATTGGTCAAACTACTTGACTTTAAGTACAAGTCTTCAGTAATATTGCTGGAATATTGTCAGGGCCCGTAATTTTTGCAGCATAGTGCTTCCAACGGTTTCTTGATATCACATGGAGTGAATCCAGTTGATTGAATACTGGTATCTAGGATCCTCTGGAGGAAGCTGAAATGGGTCATCCACTTGGCGGTTCTGGCTGACGTTTGCTGCAAATGCTTTAGCCTTAACTTTTGTGGGGCTGTTCTATGATTGAGACAGAATTTTTGTGGAGCTTTCCCCTCCAGTGAATTGTTTAATAGTCCACCATTATTCATGACTGGATGTGACAGGACTGCACAGCTTAGATCCATCCCCGCCTCTTCGACTTGTCTGCCTCCTCTCCACCTATCCTCTCCTCTATCCATCCTCTATCCGCCTCTCCCTCTCTCCCTATTTATTTCAGAACCCTCTTCCCCTCCCCCATTTCTGATGAAGGGTTGAGGCCCGAAACGTCAAGTTTTCCTGCTCCTATGATGCTGCTTGACCTGCTGTGTTCATCCAGCCCCATGCTTGTTATCTTAGATCTGATCTGTTGGTTTTGGGATTGCTTAACTCTGTTTATTGTTATTGACCAGACCAAACCCCCTCAAAATATATTAGGAAGAAAGCCTACCTTGTTCTTATTTTAAAGGTAAATTCCAGATGCAATTTGATTGGTCAAACTACTTGACTTTAAGCTAAACACACTTTAGTTTTACACAGCAGTTAAAATACGGACAAAATAAAAATAAAAGAATTGGCTTAACTGTAACTGTATTGAAATGCTTAACAAAATTATATATATATGTTAACTACTATTAATAAACTGTCCTAATATAGTAATATCCCATAAATACACCCTTGGCAAATGCAAATTCAAGAAAATAGATTGTCTCACTACAATTCTGGCAGTAGGAAGAGAACCCTGGCTTTTAGCTGTAACAGAGAGAGGAATAAAAACTTTTACTTGCAGCTTAAAAACCCCAGCAGCAACTGCCGAAGGCTAAAACTAAAAATCCTTGACCCCACACATTCAGGCTTCTTCTATTGTTCCGATTAAAAAAAAACCAAGGCATCACAAGATGTTTACTTAATTAGCTTTGGGCAGGCCGCTCATTCTCTCTGTCTCAAACAGGGCAAAATACACCTCTTAAAGCCATAGTATCATCACATTATCACTTTCTTCTTATGCAAGTAATCCTGTTTCATAGCTTCACCAAGGTTGACTCCTCACTTTTAGGTATGCCTGGTACTGTGCCTTTCATGCTGTCCTATAGTCTCCATTGAACTGGGGTTGATCCCCTGGCTTGATGATAATGGGTGAGTGGAGTTATGCTAGGCTTTCAGGTTGTAGATTGTGCTGGAGTACAATTCTACTGCTGTTGATGGCCCACAGCACCTCATGGATGCTCAGTTTTGAATCGCTAGATCTGTTCAAAGTCTGTCCCATTTAGCACGGTGATAGTGCCACACAACACAATGATGGGTACTCTCAATGTGAAGGTGAACTTTGTCTCCAAAGGACTATGTGGTGGTCACGCTGACCAACACTATCATGGACAAATGCATCTGCAGCTGGCAGATTGGTGGGGATGAGGTCAGGATTGTTTTTCCCTCTTATAGGTTTCTTTACCACCTGCTGCAGACCTGGTCCAGCAGCTATGTCCTTTAGGACCTGACTGGCTCGATCAGTAAAGCTGCTGCTGAGACACTCCTGGTAGTGGACATTGAAATCCCTCACCCAGAGTATGTTTTGTGCCCTTGCCACCCTCAGTGCTTCCTCCAAGTGTTCTTCAACATGAAAGAGTACAGATCATCAGCCAAGGGAGGATGGTATGTGGTAATCAGCAGGATGTTTCATTGCCAATTTATAATCTGGTGCCATGAGACACCATACGGTCTGGGGTCAAAAGTTGAGGACTCCCAGTGTAACACCCTCCTGACTTTATACCACTGTGCTGCCACTTCTGCTGGGTCAGGACAAATCCAAGGATTGTGATGGTGGTGTCTGGGACATTGTCTGTAAGGTATGATTCTGTGAATATGACTATGTAAGGTTGTTACTTGACTATTCTCTGAGACAGCTCTCCCGATTTTGGCACTAGCCCCTAGATGTTTGTAAGGAGGAATTTGCAGGTTGACAGAGCTGTTTTTGCAGCTGTTGTTTCAGTTCTAGGCCATTTATAGGTGATCTGTCCAGTTTGATTTCTTTGTTTTGACTTCATAGCAATTGATACAACTGAGTAACTTGTGAGACCATTTCAGAAAGCAGCTAGGAGTCAACTACATTGCTGTGGGTCAGTAGTCACATGGCCAGACCAGGTGAGGATGGCAGATTTCCTTCTCTGATGGACATTAGTGAACCAGATGGGTTCTTCTGACAATTGTTTCGCTGTAATCATTAGATTCTTAATTCCATTTCTTTATGGATATCTGCCATGGTGGGATTTGAAGCCAGTTCCCAGAACATGTGGAATTCCTGGATTAATAGTCTAGTAATAATACCAATAGACCATCTTGTTCCCCAAGTAAAATTATGATAAATCAAATTCTGATTATGAGAAATTCCGGTTATGTTGAATAGAATGATGTCTGTGATAAACCAAAAGTTCCACACTGCTAAAGCTGGATTGGCCAAATTCATTTAAGCCTGTCATGTGATTATGGCAACCAATTAGACAAAGTTAGGCCACACTGAAATGTGAAATCATGTAGCTCAAAGTAAGCCATCATTTGATATCAAGGTTTCCCTCCAAAGGGACGTTCAGACCTGAAAATACATCTAAACCTGTTAGAATGTTAAACAGAGATAAAAGGTACTGCAGATGCTGGAGAATCTGAGATAACAAGCATGGGGCTGGATGAACACAGCAGGTCAAGCAGCATCATAGGAGCAGGAAAACTTGACGTTTCGGGCCTAAACCCTTCATCAGAAAATCAGAATGTTAAACATATTGTTGGTTGGAGAGAATTTGAAGTCATATTGCAAGTGCAAAACAGTGGCTTTAAGCAAATAGTGGGCAATGCTGTGGAGTGGATGATTCTACCGCTGTGTTTTCAAAATACTTACAGTTTTTCTGTGTTTCCATTTGGGGTTTTGGTTTTCTCAGAAAGTAGTTTGTAGCCAAATCTGGTTACATAGGGGCTTCCTCAGTTTTCTCAGAGCTCCGCTTAATACAAATTTGTGAGTAGATCCCCTGTGATTTGATTCACAATGAATTCACTGTATTTACCTCTGCTGTCACAAAGATGGTGGGTTATGCTAAGGTTTATAGTCTTACCTGCTCAAACTGTCATTCTTTATACTGTATCTAAGCCTAGATGCCATAGCCAATAGTTTCATGTAAGGTCTGCATTTGAAAATTTAGATGGAGGGAGTCGTTGGTACAAGACAGAAGAAGCCCTACCTGATTCTGCTTTCTGCCCCCAGGTTTTGAATCCTGCAGAGATTGAGATTACCTAACTTGACTCTAGCCTGACCTTTCAATCTGTGTGGTCCTACCCCACACTAGGTCCATTTACACATAGAATTAAGAGGGAGACTGGGTTAGGTTTGTGAAAATTATGAAGTCCACAGTGACAACTTCCATCAAATGTTTTTTTAATTGCAAGAGGAGTCAGAAAAACTCAGTTCTTTTCTTAACTTTATTCAGAATATGTACAGATACAAGCTTAAAATGTTATAAACAAACAAATAATTTAGTTTAAGTAACATAATACATAAATTAATTCTGCTGTGACTACATAGTTTAAAGATATATGAATAAGAACAATTACGCCCATTTCCTCCTTACCTCATTTTAATCTATCATTAAAAGTGACTGCAGTCGTCTCATTATATCAGAAAGTACTCGTGTCATTATTTTTCAAAAAAGTCAGTCTGAGTTGAAGGATTGCTAGTTAAAATCATAAAATTCTAAAATTAAACCAACTTTTGCTTACTCCTAATGGTGGGTCATAATAAAGTTTGACTGCATTTCTTTCTTTGTTCAGTTTATTCTAAGCTGAACATGGGCATGTACTTCTCAATTCCAACACTTGCCCACAGTTAGTTTCCTCCTTCTTTACCTTGTGGTTAAAGAACAGTTGCAAAAGTGCCAGCAGCTTCCAGAACTTGCTCAAGTGGCAAATGTGAAGATAGTAGAACCCTTTGCAATCCCCATTCAGCTTCTGCATGTCACTTTGCAGTAAGGATTATTGGGTAACAACCACCTGGCTGATTTCACCCTCTTCTTTACCTGGAATCACTTAAATATAATAGCCTAAATAAATTGAGACTAGTTAATTTATCATAGATTAGGGAGCTTCCTTGGGAGTTCAGTCTCACTTTAGACAGTGGGATTTCCTATTAAGCAAAGGAACTTCAAAACCAATTGTATGTCTAAATAGTTTCATCAAATTCTACATATAAATTGAGGTAGGAATACATTTGGGGTGGTGTTTTGTTCCACCTGACCGTAATAATCATGATAATTTCAAAGTCAGTACTATCTAGAGCCAAGCTCTTCAGTGTGACTAACCTCTCTGGCCCTACATACAGTCCATCGGTGTCATTCTTTGCAACAGCAGGATGTGTGACTGTGGGGTCAAATCATGGTCAAGCCCAATCCATTTTTTACAACTGAGACCCATAACAAAAGAATTCCACCAAGAGTAATTAGATACCAATCGATTTATTTTACATACCCTCCTCCCCTACCTTAAACAAGGATTATAAAATGCATATTACGTTGCTTTAGTAATCCGTGCTGAAATTCAGTAATTCAGGACAAGAATCAAACTTTGGACCCTGTGATAGGCACAGTTTGTTGTTATGTTTACCAACAAAACCATCTGAAGATCTGTATGATCATTTATCAAAGTTAAATGACAGCAATGGTTAACTGGTTAATTCTGAATTTTGAGTGCTTTGCTCAGTTTAGCCATCACAGACAGTGCAAGAATACAGCGACAATAATTTATAAAATGTATGATATTTATAACATCACTGCAGCAGCCATTTATGTGTAACATTGTTAATGGTAGCAAATATATAGCCTGACCTTCTGCTCCTGCTCCCAGAGTGAACTCATAATACCCAGCCCACACAGGTTTTTAAAAAGTGGACCCGTTGAAATGACTATTTTTGAGACTGGTAGACAATGTCACCAAGAGCATCTTGACATAAGGAACTTGTGTGAATGGAGCTGCTTACAATGATGTAAAAACTTGAGGACACCTGGAGGGAGGCCAAATAATTTGCTTGATATAGGGCAGTACATCATCAAGGTTTATAACAATAAAAGAGAAAGGACAATAGATCAGAAAATTTTTAAAAATGGGGAAAACCATGCAAGATGAAACTGAAGGAGCTCCTGAATAGGATATTATAATGAGTCAAATATCCTATTTGAATAGGATACTATAATGAGCCTCAATCTCAATAAAGTGAGAAAGTAGAGTGGAGAAAATGTTAAGAAGATACTAGGAAATTTCAAGTGGACTGCAAGGTTATAAGAGTATATCCGGTATAGTAAGAAATCTCAAACTCAGGTGAAACAAGAAAACTGTCAAACTTGTATCTTCACACCTACTTATTTCTAGAGTTCGTGGCTAGAAATGAGAGACAATCAGTTATATCTTCACCCTTTCTGTTATACATTTTCCTTCTTGCTCACCATACACTAACTTTCTCCATGTGTGAAATGCCTGAGACATATTTGCATGTGATGAGAAACATTGAATTATAAATCATTATTGAATCAGAAGACTTTTCTTTGTATCTTATTAGAGAATGTTAACAGTTGTTAGGATGTTACAGAAATATTTTAAGAACCTTCCCTGATATTGGGGTAATGTTAAAAGTGTTAGACATTCTTGAGCTTGAAACGGAATTGTTGAGGAGACAAGCAATGTTAAGCACGAAAGAAACCAAGCTTCTTGAAAGCTTCATTAGGAAAGGACAAGGTTTGATATTATAAGAGATAGTGAGATGAAGAAGATGAACACATGTAAAGAAAACTAAGGGCATTTTCTTGAGAGGTAAAAGGTGGCAGCGCTTGATCAGACTCATTTGCAATATAAATAAAGTTTTGCACATTAGAAAGAAACAAAAATGTAGCTGCACTACCAGAAGGGATGACATTGGATAATTTGATGGAATTTAGTAAACAAAATCAGGAATGTTTTGCAAAATTAATGTGAAGGGATGGATGATGAATGAATTGATTGAAATAAAAAGAGGACAAGAGGAAAAGAGGACAAAGGACTTTGGCACCCTCTTGTAAAGAATTTAGCAAAATTTAAAATATATGAACTATGCTATTGTTGAGATGAAACATGTGGTGTATGAAACTTTGAGTTTTGTAATTTAGCTTTATATATATTCAAATTCCTATAACAATATCATTAGATGGCATAGTGGTATGATTCATTAGACCAATACAGATCTCAATCAGTTTCCTGCATCATTATGACTTCTTAATTGCAGACATGCCTTTATGGGGAGGTGTCAAATGGAAACAAAGTGCTAAGATACAAAGAAAGCCTTTGGGGCAGTAGCTCTATTACTATCCCAAACACCTCTAAGCAGCTGGTGATACAGCAGCATTGGCAGAGACCCAGGGCTGGGTGACCCATGGCCAAGGTCAGTGTTCAGAGCAGTAAGAGCATGAGGGTAAGGGAAAAATACAACAAATGTCTTTAAAAACAATTTATTGCAACAGTTCCAAATCAGGCAATGTCCATGAAAGAACTGCTTTTGCTTTTCTTGCGTTTGGTTTTGGCTGAGGGCACACGGAGTTCCAATGATTCCAAGCGAAATGGCCTTGGTGTGGGCATTTCTGGAGGCTGGGTTGGAGAAACTGTGCTCAAGTTGGAGGCAGTATGGGAAGAAGATCCATTGTTAAGAGATACATTATGCACAGATGTGGAGTTGTGCACTGTTACAGGAGAGAACAAAAAACACAAAATAGGGTCATTTGCACGATGCCACAACATTCTTCATGAGCAATATTCACAGACCAATTTAACCAAATGCAACTTCAAAGGTTGATCATTAAAGGGATTTCTATTTTATGATGTTTTGCCAATCAGATCTGAGTGCAATATTTTGAGTTAAACTGAGGAATAATTTAAATCTGATTTATTCATGCCAATGATGAATATTGATCAGTATGGGCTAGGCCTAATACAGAAACTGTTTTTATCTAATCGGCTGGTTCAAAATTGTATTTTTCTTCTTAAAAATTGCCCAAAAAGGTATCTGCTCCCTGTCCCACAGGAACTGATATTTCTTTGATTATCTAAAACCCTGCATAAACAAACTGGATTTTCAAACCAAGTGATCTAACCAATACAGATTTAATTATTGATCATTGTTTCTTTTCTGCTTCAAACTCCTCACATACAAACGATATCTGTGAATAGCAGCAACTGTGGCAGATGTTCTGAATATATGTTGAGAAAAGTTTACACATTAAGTATCTCAAGATAGGAATGCAAAGACAGGAAGACTGGTGTAAGATTTCCAGATTTCAGGGCCATTTCCCCAGAGATCTTAAGACCCACATTTTCCAGTATTCCTGAATCTTTTTGCTAGACCCATGCATGCCCCCAAAACACAACTGGACTGCATATTCCATTGCTTGTTTAACTGACAGACCCCAGGCATCCTTCCTGGGTTCCAGGGATGATCCCAGAAGTTGTATGTTAATACACATGGTCATATTGCTAAACCAATTCTATAATGCTATAATGCAGGTTATGAAGTACTGCAATGCATCTTAGTAGCTTGATTGGATAGTTGTTTGTACAGCATGCCATGCGAAAGCAATGCGTTATGGTTTACTACTGGATTAAGAGATCAAACCAGTTCAAAGACTTCCTTAATAGCATTTCAGACCAATATCTACCATAACAATAAAAGGTATCCTCAACAAGATACTTTTTAAGCTGGCAAATGCTTCTGAGTTCTGATATTTCCACTTGGAAGGAATAATATTTGAAATAGTTTCCAATGGTAACTTTAGTATTATTGCTTTCATTATGGATTGTGAAAATACTTACAGAGACTTCGTGCAGGGTCTGTATTCAGGATCTGACTAGCACGCTTTGACCTGAAGTAGTTGTTGGCAATATTTTCACTGTCACTGCGGTTCAGCATTTGCCTGTAACGGTCTTCCTCCTATAAATCAGTAATGATATTTGAAAACACATTTCATTCTTATCACAGCAAAAATAGTGCATTTTCTGTGGAATAATTCAGTTTAAAAACTGTCATTCAAGATTCAGTGAACTGTTTGGAACATGACAGATAATGTTTTTGATTTAGAGCCAGCACTGAAAAAGTTGTCTTGGATGTTTAAAAAAGTATAATTTGTTGGTTTGCCATTCAATCTTTTAGATAAATTTAACATATGTTCAGAACTGTCAGCCCTGTACAGAGTACCTAATTTATGTAAACTTATCCTTGTACCACAGAGCCCTTTTACAGTAAACTGTAGGTCCAGACCCTAGGTTCCCCCGTTTGAAGTAATGCAACATCAACAAAATAGAACACTGATTACTATTTAACAGGACAAAAATGAGTTTTAAAAATATTTATGTCAATTGCTTTTCAATACTGAATAAGACAATTTGAATATTATCCGTTTTCTACATTAAATTGTTTAGTAAGCAATAGGACCTGCTTTTGCTCAGAATGAGCATTCATAGATAGAACAGTAGATACCATATATACCAGACTAGAAATCTTAATATATTCAAGTGTTACTCCTCAGCTGGTATTTCACATTCAGCATCAGTAATGCAACATTCCTCAAGGGTGATTTCTCACCATACTTTATCTCGAGGAAGTTGTTTCAATTTATGGACACCCATTCATACTGTTTTAGAGTCACATTTAAACAGTATGTATATTTATTCTGCTGATGAGTACCTCTAAATCGTCAATGCACCAGAAATCACCTTCTTCAAATTTTGTTCATCGGGATCAGTGCAGCTATGCTGGGCATGTCTCCATCTTAATAAGATTAAGTTTCAGGATTCTTTTATTGCCACCTGATCTTTACTAGTCATTTATGTAAATCATTCACTCATGGGATGCAAACCATGAGGTGAAAGGTGTTCAAACTGTGACAATGAAGGAATGGGGTACATTTCTAAGTTAAGATAGAGATGGTGATGTTCCTATGTAGATTAGTTGAAAATGATTTATGCAATTAACACGAATGATCTATGCCTGATGATACTGCTTTCTAGGATAAAATAGCAAATTCCTATGTTGAAGAAATTTGGTTCACATAAGTAATGAACCTCACCATTAATCTGTAGAATGCCTACAGCATGGAAACAGGCCATCCGGCCCAATGAGTCCACATCAACCCTCCAAAAAGCATTCCACCCAGACCCATCCCTGTAACCCTGCATTTCCCATGGCTAATTCGCCTAACCTACACATCTCTGAACACTATGGGTGATTTAGCATGGCCAATCCACCTAACTTGCATATATTTGGACTGTGGAGGGAAACCAGAGCACCCAGCAGAAACCCATGCAGACACAGGGAGAATGTGCAAACTCCCCACAGACAGTTGCCTGAGGGTAGAATCAAACCTGGGTCCCTGGCGTTGTGAGACAGCAGTGCTAACCACTGAGCCATCATGTAGCCTAAGCCACCATGCCGTTATTTTGTTAGAAATTTAACTTTCCATCCACAATGCAGGCATCGCCATACTAGATTTGAGCTATTTTCTAATCATTACAGAAAGAAGGAACCAGCTGTATAAAACATTTTTATCACGTCAGGGCACCCCAGAACACATTACAGCCAATTAAGTATTTCTAAAGTCAAGTAATCATCTTAATTATGGGAAATGTGGCAGCCAAACAGCACACAGAAGCTTGAAATCCACTAACTTAAGAGGTTGGTATGATATTCTACCTATATAATGCTGACAATACATTTGGCAATAGGATGTCAATTGAATGAACTTCTGAATAGCCAGCAGCTTTTGAAACAATGAAGCACGCACTGCTCAGTCCTTACACCCTGCAACATTTTATTCATCATTTTTAAAATCTATTTTTATCTGTTATTTTTTAAAGAAGAATTTTCCAGACAGAATCACACGACACCAGGTTATAGTCCAACAGGTTCATTTGAAGATACAAGTTTTTGGAGTCTCACTCCTTCAGGTGTCAGTGAGAGAGATAGCATTGGACACAGAATTTATAAGCAAAATATCAAAGGATCACAGAACTGATGCGGCGTTGAACAAACCTAAGATGGCTGTTAAATCTTTAATCAGTTAGAAAGGATTAATATGCACATTCCTGAATTTCTTTCAAGTCACTGGCCCGGAGATAACTAAAGGTTTTATCAGTTCCCTCACTATACCAGAGGTGACATCCCAGGTCAGACAATGCATTATAGGTGTGAGGCCTAGACATCTAGACAGAATGTCCCATTTCTAAGAACATCTTATTAAATAACCAATGCACAAAAATACATTTTATTTATTATTTATAAGAATGTGGACATCGCTGGCAAGGTCACCTATTATGGCCTAACCCTAATTAACTTTGAGAATGTTGTGATGAGCCACCTTCTTGAACCACTGTAGTGGATGTTGTGAATACATTCCCCCATTGCTGTTCAGGAGGAATTCCAAAGATTTTGAGCCAGCGACGATGAAGAAGAAATTATATATTTCCACGTTAGAATGGTGTATAATTTGTGGGGAAACCTGGAAGTGGTGGTGTTCTCATGTACCTGTTGCTGTCATTCTTCTAAGTAATAGAGCTCACTACTTAGGGAAATGCTGTTAAAGGCAACTTGGCAAGCATCTTGTAGATGGAAAACACTGCTGTCACAGTCTACTGATGATCAAGGGATGAATGGTTCATCTGCTGGATGGGGCGCTGATCAAGTAGGCTGCCTTTGTCTTGGATGATGCTGACCTTCCGTAATACTGTTGGGGCTCCACTCATCCAGGCAAGCGGAGATTTTGCAGTCACATTCCTAACGTGTGCTTTGTTGGCAGAAAGGAGCTGAGTCCCTTTTCGCAGAATATGCACCTTCAGACCTCCTTTTGTAGCCAAAATATATACACAGCTGGTCCAGTTAAGTTCTGGCTAATGGTGACTTTCAGATTGTTGATAGAGGGTAATTCAGTAATAGTAATATTCTTTTGCGTTAAGAGAGGAGGTTATAGTTAAAGCCTCTGTATTCCAAATCTTACTTGCCACATTATCAGCCCAAGGTGAATACAATGCAGCCTGCTCCTCAAAATAGATTGCATGATCAAAACTTAATATCTCTGCTTCATATTATAAATGTTCAAATAAAGCTAATGTCAGTTGAGTTTAACAAGGTATTTCTGGCAGTCTGTATGATGAATTTGTAGGTGAGACTTACCATTGAGCAATCTGCAATTTCAGTTGTAGTGACTCTCATCCCCTGCTTAGTTGGCGCTAGACTAGAGCCAGCTGAAAAGAAAATAAAATAATTGAAATTAACTTTTACAACACAAAGAACTGCACTTTATTCCTATCCAAAATTGTCTCATTTCTGGTCGATCTAGTAAACATAATTTTTTTTATGCACCTTATTTGTATTACAGGAAGACCATTCCAAGGTAGACCTCGTTCTCTGAGTATGTTACAATGTGTAGCATGGAGGGAATTAGAGGCTGGAGGACTGATAATTATTCTTATCATGGCCTTTAGCACTAGAGATTACACAGTTTGCCCATTGTGGTATCTCTTCCACGACAAAAGATAGAGACTACCACCACACTGCTAACTTGTATCACCAAGAATAAAATTAGCTGTTAATACACCTCACCACAATTGTAATTAGCTCAATGCAAAAGGGTACAGAAAATAATCAGTTATGTAATCCTTGATTTTTGCAATATTTCAAACTTGTAACACTCCAGTTTTTAAAATCGGGCAGCTCCATGGAACTCTACACACTGTTCCCAATATGAAAGCTGGCACTTGAAAAACCTAAACCCTCTTTCGATGTATCCTTATGACATTTTTTCAAGTGGACTGTAGTTATTTTGGATTCCTTTTCCAAAGACAGGAAACATGCTGATAATTAGTTTACTATTTGTCATAGCTAAATGTGTTAATAATGGGCGGTGCCTTCACTGACTGCTACTTTCATTTTCCCTTGAAAGCTAGCCTGTATTCCAAGTTTGGTTCTAGAAAACCTGTTAAGATATTCACAATGTTATAGTCCAAAAGATAACTGTTTTTAAACAGAACTCAGTGTCCACATGTTTTGCAATAGCTTTACTTCAATTAGCCACGCACAATAAAACGCATCACTGATTATTAGCTGCTAAATTTATGCAACTGATTCATACACTTAACTCTTCATTAATATATCAATCATATAATCCCTCATTCCATCAGGTTTCAGGCTTTCCTTCATCGATTTTAGATGAAAACAAATTCCCGTATCTCTTATTAGTTGAATCAATCTATAATAATTGTGATGTAGACTGTTGATTTATAGGCATAATTTTTAATGATGTTTTGGGGGATTAGGTGTTGCTTTTGAGTTAGCAACTGGTAGGTTTTCCATTGTCCGAAGTTATTAACATGTAAGTGCTTATGTAACCATGGCCATTTCTTATAAATACAGTTTTTGAAGCCAGGCTATTGAGTGTTTGTGCACTAATGGACTTTTGCTTATTTTAGACTGTTTGTGACTCAGTATGGTAAATAATGGGGCCTCAAAGGTTTGTTACAGAATTCTGGAATTTGTGGATTTTTTTTTGAAGTTTAAGGGGAACCCCCATAACTGAGAGACTTTTAGTTCACTTTTTACTTTGAGTGGGTTAGTCCTGAGAAGGCCTTGGAACGTGATGGCTGTATAAACAGTGTTCCTGAGAATGGAATGACAGACTCAGTGAATAAAATTGCTTTGGAGTAAAAAGTGAACGTTAGTTCCAGACCAGAAGTGTTGGGACATAGACCCAGGAATAGTTATTTAAGCTGAGCATTTTGAAGTTCAAGTATTGTGAAAGCTCCTGGAAGAATACATCTGCAGTTCCAGTTTAAAAATGAAAGACATGGGTGACTTCAACCTCCCAGATACAGGAATCATGGAGTGTGTTTTGGATACTGCAGCAGGTGTAGGGTTTTGCAAACTGTATCAGGGGTATTTTGGGAAACTATGCAAAACCTGCTTTATTTCTTTTCAATTTATAAAGGAGTGTTTTAAGATTAAGGGGATTACACTTTTACTGTGTGTTTAAAATCTTTGAATTTGGAATATAAGTAGATAGTTTGGATTACGTTTCATGTACATTCGTTTTGTTGTTAAAGCAACATCTGCAGTATTGCATGCTTATGGTTCAGCAAGCAAACACTTTGTAAAAAATTAAAAATAAAATATGATTCATCAAGCCAAATTCCTCATTGGGGTCTGCATTTTCCAGTAATAACATCTGCTGGGATCGTAACAGAATAAGAAAAAATACAAATAAAAACAGATTATATTCCAATATTTTTCTCTATGTACCATAAATTTCCAAGCATCCATTTGTCCAGTACATCCAACAGTTTCTTAGAACTTGCTGCTTTCTTTGTAAAACAATTGGATAATTGACTGCTGCTATCCATCCATTTCAATTTGGTGATCTCTCCATTCGCCAACATCTGTTTTAAAACTGCAATATTGTTCCTCAGACTTTTTTCATTCACACATTTTATTGAGTGTATGTTATCCCATGGTGAAGCAGTATTGATGTAGCACTAAATGAATGTTGATGTTGAATCTCTTTTTAGAATTCCTTCCAATATTCTCACTCAAGATTTTTTGCAATGTTTCATTTGCATGGAAAATACCTTCCACCTTTATTTTTCACAGTGGTACTCAATTTTAAGACCTCAAAACTGGCATCTGGCCTTGTTTGGGTGCATCTTTTTATAAAGCCCTACCTTAGGATGATAGCAATGGGGTGACATATTTCAAATAAAATTGCTGATGCAAAGTGATGCTTGACGCATTCTGCTTGATTTCTAAACCAATGTACTTAAAAGCCCCACAAGCCTGGCTTCTAAATTTGAATTCCGTTTTAATCCCATTTATGACAATGTTTTCAAATTCACTGCTCTCTCCCCACTAAAGATCATCTACAATCATCATAAAGATGGTGAAAACTGCGGCTTATGGTGCCTGTAAAACATGGCAGTGCATGCTTTTAACTGAAGACAATTCAATTTTAATACCAAAGCACAGAGACGTCATTTAGGCCAATACACGTATTTAACTTCCAGAGTGACCCCACTTAATTTGGCACTGCTTTTCAAACGTGAAGAAACATTTATCTTTTAAACTGATATCCCTGCAGAAATGCAAATTTAACATCAACTGATCTACCTTCACAAACATTTGTTACTACCAAAGCTAGAAAAAATTTAAAATACTTTTCTTGCTGTCAGTGATTCCACCATTATATCTTGATTCTCCAGTTTATTTTCAAAGCTCATGCTATCATGTTGCTTTTGTCTTATAAATCCCACCTTGAGCTACCTTTTTGATGCATATCCACCCATGTGATAGGGCTGGTTATTCCCTATTCAGGAACACTGTGTGTACATTCTCAATTCTCTCCAGCTTTATAGCTCTTGATGTATGGCATTTTTTTTAACTAGTCTCGTAGTTTGTTCATGATTATTAAGACTTCCCAATCACATGGGCCTCTGCTCCTCATATTCCTGGTTTGTATTATATTTCTCGTCCTTGTAATTTTGCTTTCCATCTCTTTTTGAACTGCTACTGTTTAACTTCCCACTCCTGTTACATGGAAAATAGAACAGTACAGCACAGAAACAGGCCCTTTGGCCCACCATGTCTGTGTTGACCATGAAGCCATTCTAAACTAATCCCATCTGTCTGCACATGGTCTGTATTCCTCTATTCCCTACCTGTTTGTATGTTTGTCTAAATGTCTCCTAAACATTGCTATTGCACCTGCTTCTACCACCTTCCCTGCAGCATGTTTCAACCTTCTCTGTGTAAAAAACTTTCCTTTCACATCTTCTTTAAACATTTCCTCTTTATTAGAAGGATTTATTTCAATAGTTTGTGATCTCTTTCTAGGGACACATTTATTTCTAGATTCACTGTTTTGAGTTTTCACTGCATTTTTGTCTCTTTCATTTTTGTAATCCATGTTTCCAATCTATGGGCTTAACCCTTATCCAGCTTTAATATTTTCCAGTGGCCTTCCCTGTTCTACTTATCATAATCACATTTCTTCATTTACTTTCCCCTTCTGATAAATATTTGACTTTGGTATCCACTTTTGACAGTTGCCTATGTGTCTAATGATTTCGTATTTACCATCAGAACTGATTTATCCATCCTCAGACAAAGTGACAATTACAACAATTTGATCCTCATTACCATGCAACACTGAGTATGAAAAGTACCTGACTCCTATTTTCTGTAACTCCTTCAGAACTCGCAAATGTATAATTCATACCAAGCAATCTTGAAGACTGTACCCAAAAAAACTGGTTCCCATGCTGTGCAATTATTATATTGCCAATAATATTCCTTCAGCCTCCCCATTCTTTATAGTAAATCAAGGCTCCCAGATTGAAATTGGTTTTGGATGGCCTTATATCTTAAGGTCCACTGAATTTTTTCTGAGACTTTGGTTTTCACAAAAGCCTTTCTGACTGCCTGCAATGCATTCCATTGCTCTGAAAAACCAGAATTAATTGAAGTCCTTTTCCAAATTAATCACTTATTACTGATGAAATTTAGGATTCATCCCAAAACCTTACAGATAATCACTATATCCTTTCACCATCTGCAATGGATTCTTAGCATGATTAGATAGTGTAGATGACAATTTACAGTTTGGCTGATCTATCAAAATTTACTGACTAATTTTGTCAATTACTGTATGGTTCCTTTCACATAACCATTGCTGAAATGGCTTTCTGCTTCCATATTCGTAACAGTTATGTCCATACATGTGCACATATCTCTGAATTCATCATTAGCAAATTCCCTTCCCAATCATCAGTGAGAAATTTTGCCTGTAGTCCAAGTTAGCTCTCTATCCACTTTTCCTTTGCCTTATCCCCAATTATTTTCATATCTGCACTATGTATTATTGTTGGCTGATCGAGAAAATGTTAAATGAAAGTACCTTGCTCTTCATCCCATATCTTTAAATCCAATAACTCACTGAAATTTCTTGGTCAGTTTGTGACGGTCTACTTTCACATTTCTCAAATTTATCTCTATGAGCTTATCGTACTTCCCATCCCTCATTCATTCATCCTCTACTAAAAGTTTTAATTTTTTAGATAATGGATAAGCACATTGCCTATGTAATTTTAGCACAACTGCGATTTTATCTTCTATATTTCCATCCCCTTATGTCAATAATATTTCTTTAATTCCTTTAATGGAGAGGTTATGTTCCATTAAAAGAATACAATAGTGCCTCGATGTTGTAAATTGCAAATACACAGATTTTCTAAATACAATAGCTTTGTTACTTTCCATCTGTAATTCCTTCATTGATATTATACTTAGTAACAAGTATTTCACAGACAGTACATCTCTGCTAATAAAATGATTGATTCTAGCTATTTTAAAAGGAATAAACAACAACCATTAATTTCAGAGATTTCAGTCTGTTGTCATTCCCAAATGTGAAACTGGTGGAAGTGTCAAATTTCGTTCATTTTGTCCCTTTTTTTAATCCAGAGAGTCTAGGTAACGCTTTAGCCAGTCTATTCCATGCACAGTAAACATGTAGCCACTGTCCAATACTTCACAATCTGCCAAATCTATAAATGTAAAATGCCTGAAACACCCTGCAGTGAATATATTCATCATTGGATGAAACATCTTGTGACCAATATAATGCCTTATCTTAGATTTCTATCTCCGTCTTCTTCCTGGGAATCCTATGGCATGGTGGCTCAGTGATTAGCACTGCTGCCTCACAGTGCCAGGGACCGGGGTTTGATCCCAAGTTTGGGTGACTGTGTGGAGTTTGCACATTTTCCCCGTGTGTGTGGGTTTTCTCCAGGTGCCCCAGTTTCCTCCCACAGTCCAAACATGTGCAGATTAGGTGGACTGTCCATGCTAAATTGCCCTGTAGTGTCCAGGGATGTGCAGACTAGGTTGATCAGTCATGGGAAATACCGGGTCACGAGGGTAGGGTAGGAGGCTGGATTTCATTGGAAGGTCAGCACAGATCCGATGGGCCAAATGGTCTCTTTCTGCACTGTTGAGATTCTATAAGTGTATTTCAAACCTGAAACAATATGCTATTTTCAACTGAGAGCACAGACACATTCAAAATCTGCTCAACTCAACTATTTCTAACTATTCAGGGCCCTAAATGACCATTTCAACTCCCCCTCCCATTCCTCAGACGACATGTCCATCCTGGGCCTCCTGCAATGCCACAGTGATGCCACCCGAAGGCTGCAGGAACAGCAAATCATATTCAGCCTGGGAACCCTGCAGCCCAATGGTATCAATGTGGATTTCACAAGCTTCAAAATCTCCCCTCCCCCAACCGCATCCCAAAACCAGCCCAGCTCATCTCCACCTCCCTAACCTGTTTTTCCTCTCACCTATCCCCTCCTCCCACCTCAAGCCCCACCCCATCTCCTATCTACTAACATCATCCCACCCCCTTGACCTGTCCGTCCTCCCTGGACTGACCTATCTCCTCCCTACCCCCCCACCTACACTCACCTTTACTGGCTCCATCCCCGCCTCTTCGACTTGTCTGCCTCCTCTCCACCTATCCTCTCCTCTATCCATCTTCTATCCGCCTCCCCCTCTCTCCCCATTTATTTCAGAACCCTCTTCCCCTCCCCCATTTCTGATGAAGGATCTAGGCCCGAAACGTCAAGTTTTCCTGCTCCTATGATGCTGCTTGGCCTACTGTGTTCATCCAGCCCCACGCCTTGTTATCTTGGATTCTCCAGCATCTGCAGTATCTTTTATCTCCTCACATGGTACCCGGTTCAGGTGTCTGATTTTCACAGATGACATTTCATATTTGTAACAATATTTTTAAAAGTATAATTTTAATTATATAGCTGAACCAATACATAATTGAAATTCGATGGATCAGAGCAAAATGCAAATTTGAATAAATTTCTATTTACTGGGTTAGTGGGAAGATTGGACCTACCAGCACGCACAGAGCCTTTTGATCCGGGTAGGAACTGATAAGAAGGCCACCTGCAAATGTTGGTCCACTGACAAGTGCCTCCTCTTGTTTTTCACACATACCAGTATTGAAAACGCTAACACGCAAAGGTATGTTGCCAGAAATGGCAAGATTACAGCAAAAACATGGAGACAGATTATTGAATATTCATGTACTGCAATTGGCCAAAACACATACAAAGACACCCTCAAACTTCAACTTTGTTGTGTGATCTATCTGTAGCTCTGTGCATTCCTCTTTCCCTTTTAACATTAGCTTTTGTGGTGAATCAGAAGACAATGAACTAATTGGATCATTTATCCAGTTATAGTCTTCCACATTTATTGAGGGGAAATAGAATTCAAACTTCTCTTACAGTGTTTTGGATGTTTGAATATGAGGCTGTGCACCTTGACAGCTGCATCTGGCTGTTGATGTTGGTGGAAACACTTCAATTGAACCCCCTGCCACTGTCTCTTGCCAAAGGCCCAGTTTTGATTTGAGACCTTGAAGTTCATCTCTGATGGTCAGGATTGCCTAGTTCTTCCCCTGCATTTTAGTATTCAGCTCATTCAAATGGGTGACAATGTCTGACAGATATGCCAGTTTAGTCCACCAGCATTCATCAGTAAGGCAGCTGATGCACTGTTGAGAACTCTGTCAGTTCTCTTCAGAGCTCATGAACATGGGAGAGAAATGTCTCCGCAATAACCATTGCACTTTGATTTGTAACCGTAAACTTTGATGCTTTTCCCCCATCTCTGTGTACAAGATAGTGAACAAATGTGATTTCAATGGCTGTGATTTTATGCACAAAGAACTAAGATCAGTATAGCACAGAACATGCCAAGACTATGCCAATACATAATGCCTTTCTAAACTAAAAACCTTTTGCCTCTATGCAGTCCATTTCTCTCTGTTAAGATATCTCTTGTGATTGTATCTGCCTCCTCTGGCAGCATATTCCAGGCACTAACCACCTACTATGTAAAAAAAACTTGTCTCTCACATCTCCTTTAAAGTTACCCTCTTTTACCTTAAATTTATGTCACCTAGTAACTGACATTTCTTTCCCTGGAAAAAAGACTCCAACTATCCATGCCTCTCATAATTTTGTTAACTTCCAACAGGTTGGCCCTCATCCTTCAACATTTGAGGGAAAACAAACCAAGTTTGTCCAATCTCTCCTCATAGCTTATATCTTCCAAACCAGGCAACATATTGGTAAACTGTTTCTGTAACCTCTGTAAAGCCTCCATATCCTGCTAATGGTATGTCAACCAGAACTGTATACAAATATTCCAAATGTATCTGATGTAAAGTTCTATACAGCTGCAAAGTGACCTGCCAATTTTTATGCTCTATGGCCCGACCGATGAAGGCAAGCAAGCTATATGTCTTCTTGACCATCTTATCCATTTGTGTTGCCAATTTTAGGGAACTGTGGACCTGTATGACTAGATCCCTCTGCCATTTACTGGTTAAATGTATACTATCATTCATAATTTTCATTTTTTGCTCTCATATTACGGCTATATCTGGTGACATTGTTTCGCTACAAGAATTTCGCACTGGAGGATGTAATGGTTGATCTGAATGTCAGGTTTTGCTCCGTCAAATATTTTGACTTGCCCCAGGATGGAGGCTCCTCTAACAGTCAAATGCTGTAACACATGGCACGGGTTGTCTTTTCTACAGGTATTTACCTGTAATATTCTTTCTTGAAATATTTCTTTACCAGTTGCATGACTTGATCATGTCCTTACCAAAAAATTTCCTGAATAGAGTTCCTATTAATGTACTGAAGAGTGGCCAGCTGCTAGTAATGTGCACTTATATCAGTAGGCTCTTTAATCTATAAAGCAAATTTTTCATGAGTAACCAACTTCTCTCGCAGCATCTCCTCTATACCCATGGACATTGTCACTTTGCCATTTAACTGTATTATCAGACAGTAGAATTTTGTAGATCTCTTTTGCAGCATCAGCTCGTAACATAACACTAATGGTTTTTTTACATGCAAGCATGATTAAGGTTTTGACAATGATATGGGGCTTCTTTGATTTTGCTAAAAGTTCAGCCACCAGGTAACTAGTCTGCACACATTCCATCAGACATCTATTTTGTTCTTTCAAGCACTTGAAGTGCTGAATGTCTTTGTTTGCAAGGGATGAATATCTTGTCTGCAAATAGTGTTTTGACTTTTTTGTACAACTGGAGCATTTTCCAACTCATCTCCGCAGTCAAGACATTCAGGTAAGGGGCAAGTGGCATCTCCTATCCATGAATATCCGAAGGGCAGACAGCTCTCATCATATTGTCTCTGAGGAATCACCTCTTTTAACAACAAACTTATTCATTTCGTCTTAGATTGGGGAAATAAAATAGATTTCACAAAGAAATGTAGATATAGACAACTTAGCTATATATGTTAGTTTGCTTGTTTTGCCTCATTTTACTATCTGTAAAAAATGCACAAACACTGTTGCTTGGTTTCTATGTTCACTGTTAAAAACTATCATGTCACCTCAATTTTACCCTTTGGCCACCTGCATTTAGAATGTTTCTGTTTTAAAATTGAAGGACTGAAACCTTGCTTTTCATTTGGTGATTAATTTACACAAGTTGTATGCATTGTAATTTTGGTTAGATCGAAGCAATGTTTCTTTTACATTGATTTCTTTTACCTTTGTACAAAATTTCATGACATACTGGACAGTCCTCATGGAACACCAGAGTGCCGCAGCACAGGAGCTGAAAACCATTCTACTGTGTACAAAACCAACAATCCATACAGCAACAATGCATTCTTGAAACGCCCATGAACAGAAACACTTGCAGAAATCTGCTTTGAAAAATCTGCTGCTCTCAGACATTTTTAAAGTCAATTTGACAATGCCATTCACAACGCAGAATTTATTATCCTTCTCAAGGTAGAATCTTGTTGCCTTCACGCTTCTGCCAGATTTAGTCTAGGTGGGAATGCTTGCGGACTGCCTTCTGCCTCCTTTACCAATTGAGATCTTAAATGGGCTATTAATGCCCACTTAATGGCCTCATCCTGATGCCACATATTCACCTAGTGGTGAGCACTAGGCTTGCCATGCATAAAGTCCAGAGAGCTGTCACATTTGCTTGCAGGCTTCCAGGGGTTGAGGCTGGTTTCTTGTTCAATGGCACAGTGCTATCCACCTAGAATTGGGAAGGTGGCCTGCTGCTGACCTCCTCCTGCCTCCTCTACAATACTCATACTGCCACCACTTACTTGGGGCCTGGATCCGTCCGTGATCCAGAGCCTCAGATGGGAGCATCAGCAGCAGCAGCCATTGCCTCCCAGGTGGTGTTGCAGGCTATACACAGCCATCAAATGCTGAATGAGCAGCAGCTTCAGGTGGGGTCAGGATTTCTGCCATTAAGATTAGTTGCTTTTGGA
Organism: Ginglymostoma cirratum; assembly: GCA_024137785.1. Taxonomy (NCBI): domain Eukaryota; kingdom Metazoa; phylum Chordata; class Chondrichthyes; order Orectolobiformes; family Ginglymostomatidae; genus Ginglymostoma; species Ginglymostoma cirratum. The sequence continues at coordinate 31,819,610 of JAHRHZ010000004.1, forward strand.
GAAGTCCCATCACTGCCTAGTCATGTGCCTGATTGTCACTTATACCTGAAGGCCTTCACCAAAAGAGAAAGTTCCAGGTTCCTGCCAGCTCTCCACCCAGTGTGTGAGGTGCCTTTCAACTCTATTGATTACTGCTCATCGTTTAAATAACAGAAGCTCTGCTCCATTTCCCACTTCCTCTTGTCCAATTAAACATAGAGACAATAAAAAATGAAAGAAAGATTAACTTATTGCAATTGCATGAATATATCAATCAAAACAAATCTCCACCAGCCTGTATAAACAACACTGCTCAGCTGTTCCATTCATGAGTCCTATAGCTCAGGGAAGCATTCATAATGAGACCAGAAACTGGAGATTTTCTGTTTAGATAGCTGCAGATGGTTTCATTGTGAATTCCTGACTGAGCTCTATGACAATCAGATAGCCAGGAGCTATGACTACTAGTGGGACTGCATCCAGACCTCAGTGACAGTTGTTGATATGGTTGGCTTAGGAGATTCGGAAGATTCACCAGGGCAAGTCTGGTAGGTGCTAGTGAGGAGGGATAGTATATGTGGTGGAGGACCAGGTTTTATAAAGAGAGGTTTAAAAATAAGGATTACCTTTTTAAAAACTGAAAGAACTGGGGATGCTGTAAATCAGGAACAAAAACAAAGTTGCTGGAAAAGCTCAGCAGGTCTGGCAGCATCTGTGAAGGAAAAAAACAGAGTTAACGTTTCGGGTCCAGTGACCCTTCCTCAGTTCTGAGGAAGGGTCACCGGACCCGAACATTAACTCTGTTATTACCTTTTAAAGACAGGATGAGGCAGAGGGCTGTGAGTGTATGGAACTCTTTTCCTCAAAGGTGGCAGAAACAGAGTTTTTGAATCTTTTTAAGGCAGAAGTCAGAGAATTCTTGGTAAAAAAAACATCTGGCTGAAAGGTTATTGGGGATAGGTGGGAATGTAGATTTGAGGTTACAATCAGATCAGACATGATCCTATTGACGGGCAAAGCAGATTTAATGGGCTGGGTGACCTACTCATGCTCCTAACTCATGCTCACCTGGAGGTTTGGAAGGGCAGGGGTGGGACAAAATGGGTACCCATCATTTTTGGGGGGGGGGGTTTCATTGGGTACAGGATTCCTGAACAAGCAGAATCTTCTTTCAGCCATTGAAAAGAACCATGTACCTCTTCATTGGCCTAAAGGTAAATGCCTCCCTGTTGCAGGTAAAAGGTGTGGTGGCACATAACATTCCATTCATCAAGACATTACAGTTCTGAGGGAAATTAAAGGTTTCAAAGACTATTAGTCAAGAATACACTGAGACTAAAATACTTTGGTGAGGATATTAATTGCCTACCACAGAGCTTATGTCTCCACTATAAAGAATCTCCCTGTGGTGTTGACTGGCTCTTCCTTATATACACATTCAGGTACTCTTTTAGGAGAATCAAATTAACCAACAGTGAAAGTGAAACAAAACGGCATCTTAGGGGCATTGCAGCTTAAATCAAAATTGTAAAGGAACTTAGAAAATCTTAAATCAAAATGTCATTCATGGGGGAAATAATGCATCCCAGCCCTCCATGTCCATCTGTCAGGAAAAACTTCCACCGTGTCAGTAGACATTGTGTGCTCCCTCTCCTAAGGTCACTTGGGCATGGAAATAACCATGATAGAGGGGTTGGCAGTGAGGAGCTACAACCTTCTCCATGGCCCACTGCCTGGACTTAATGATAGCAACTTTGCCAGTGCTCTTGAGCAGATCGATTTTCCTTCCCTCCACTACATCAGGTGGCCAAAGATTAGGAATATGGGGCTAAGGTGTTTCCAAACGTCTGATGGGAAACTTAATTAAAAACTAAAAAGTCTTCTATAACCTAGGTACAATTGGCCCATGGACTCCACAGCACCACAGAAAATGCAGTTGACCTGGAGCTAGTAAACCACCTTGGTCTACAAGTGTTTAGGACTACTGCATCAACACCCTCCACACCAAACTCCCAGTGGAAAGCAAGAGGACTCCTGCACACAGTAAGCACCATTAGGGATCTCCACAACTGGCAGTAGGAAAAACACACCACTGCATGCCTGGGTGGTAGGTAAAGGTAAATAAATGAAGAGTGTATGGCATACATATCTCTTTGGGGAAGAAAAACAAATGAAAACTGTGAAAATAAAATAAGACAGCATCTTAGGGCAATGAAACTAAAGTTTTAAAAGAAATTTAGAGAATCTTAAATCAAAGTGTTCGTGTGGGAAATAATGCATCCCTGCCCCTTCAGTGCCTGTCTTTTGTGAAAAACCTCTACTGTGGCAGTGGACACTGTGTGCTCCCTCTCTAAGGACACAGAGAATAAACATAGCCAAAATAGACAGCTAAGAAATCAGGAATTACAATCCTCTACACAGTCCACTGCCTGGATCCATTGATAGCTACCTTGCCAAGGCCCAGGAGTAGACCCACGAGGAGGTCCTCCAACTAGCCCGACCTCTCCACACCGGGTGCTCATCTAAATACACTTTTGCAGAAAAAAAGAGCAAATTTACCAACTAAACAATAACTAACTAATCAATACTCAATAACTGCTTACTTTAGTTTTTAGTTTCTATCCAAAGAACCGATTAGATACTAACCAAAGAGACTGTTCAGCCAATGTATGTGTCAATAACAAAAGAACAATGCAACTCCTTCCTATATGGAGGAAGGAATAGATTGTAGGAATATAAAAGTGTCAATTATATTCATTCCTGGTATAGCAGAGGATTACATCTATAGTTTATTATTGTGCTGATTGAGCTATTTATCCTAGTTGTTTTTCCAAAGTCACTGATAGCAAATGGTATTTGTTATGACATATTTTCAATTATACATCACTGACAAAAACCAGGATAGTATATGAATTTCATAAAAGGCTAAACACCTCTCCAAGAATGAGTTAGAGAGAGATGGTGAACAGATGCAGCAGGCCAGAAAAATGAAAACAAATACAGTGACAAAGCAGAAATAAGTAATAATGGAAGAGGAAGGAAGTATTAAGGTTCATGCCTAATTGCAAAGTGGAGAGCTGCTTTGTTTTTCAGCCCACCAAACCTGGAAACTGATTATTGTACAAAAAGTGTTTTTAATGTTCAGCAAATCAGTTACAATTTGCAACCTATAGAATGAACCACACTTGTCTAGTCTGAATAAAATATATTCCTTCTTTTGTCCAACTATTACACTGTGACCTGTATTGGTTAATCTGTTTTACTGATTGTTCACTTTCTGGTTATGAGAATTTCCTTCTAATGTAATAAATGTCTAGACTTTAAAAATCTCCATATTTATCTACTCTATAGTGATTCACCTTACATGACACAATTGGTCCACATTTTTTGTGGACTTGCACTGAGTCTTGTTTATCATCATACCATAACTTGCTGGTGCACATTGGCTTCCAATCTGACAAGACCTTGATTTTAAAATGCTCATTCTTGTTTTCAAATCCTTTCACAACCTTTCTTCTTCCTGTGTCTGTAATCATCACCAGCCCCACAACCCTCCATGATCCTTCACTTCTGCTATCTTATGCATTCCCGATTTTAGTTGTTCCATCATTGGTGATCTTGTCTTCAATTGTCTTGGCTTCATGCTCTGGAATCTCTCTGCCTCTCTCTTCTTGTTTAAGGTTCATCTCAAAACCTATCCCCATTCCTGTCTTAATGTTCTTTACTTGCCTCATTGTCAAATTTTGTTTAATACTGCTTCTGTGAGGTACACTTAAGGGTTTTACATAAATGCATGTTGTCCTGAAGTCTTCACTTCAGATGGCATTTCATTAGTATATGTGCATACAGGAAAACATTGAAAGATGAGTCACAGTATTTTCTCCGAAGATATTGTCATGTTTCTGAGTCAAGTTTATAAAGAGAAAAACCTCTCTAGACAAAGATGTCCACTATCACTTACCAGAAGGAAGTGTGATTTTTTGAAGAACTGTTTCCGGTAATTTCCAACAACCACTTTCTTCATCCCAAACACTTTCCCTTTTTATTTTGTCAATATTGCTGTAGTTACACTCACGCCGGATTAATGGCTGGATTCTTTCTAGGACTTGCTGCAGCAAAATGTTTTCTCGCTCCTGCTTCCTTATGGTAGACAGGTAGTCAATACGCTCAAACTCAAATTCAGATTGGAGATCGGAGATTTCTATCTCTGCAACTTTGAGCTTATGGAAGATAAACAATAAACATGTTAACAAACAAATTTATTTGTGGCCCAATAATAATCACTAATAAATAAAATAGGGAATTCAGGGTATAATGCTTTACTCAAACTGTAATGAAAATGTGGAAAATATGCATTTAAGAAGAATCTAAGCAAGTAATAATGAGATAGAAAGGAAGTGAAGGAGAAGTTAGTAGGATGAGATGAAATAAGGTCAGAGGGTGTTTATGTGCTGGATAAAGAATGGTTTGCTTCTTGCTGAAATTCTACCTAAATAGGATTGGGTTTATTCTGAATTCACATATACTGAAAATGTAATCTCTTTCTTCACTATTCCCACTCACCCATATTGTGACCCTTATGTCGAAAGGTCAGAAAATTTTTATTGAATTTGATTCACAACTGGACATTGTGAAATTTACCACTAAACTCAGACTAAGACCAAATTTCACCAGAAACAGTGCATCAAGAGAATACAGTTGGGGGGAATAAAGTGAGAAATGTGAAAGTGACAGATAACTCAGCAACATGTCTATCAGGGTAATATCAGTGTACTATTTACAATGGAATTTCTTCAATTCATTACTTGAAATGCCATCTTTAAGATGATAAGTTAACCAAGACTTTTTCTTCTTGTTCATGTTGGACAAAGATAAAGATCCTAAGGCACTATTTAACAAAAAGAGTATGTAATTCCCTTGGGCTCCTGTCATCGTTCCTTCCTCAAGCAATGCCAGCAAAGACACATCACTTGATCATTACTTATGTGACATTTGTGGATCTGGCTGAATGCAAAAGGGATGTGAAAGTCTAGAGGTTCAACATTTGTTTCTAGATTAAGAATGGTTTTACTAAACATTGTGCCTATAAAAAATGAGGTGAATTTTTAAAATTCATTCATAGAATGTAGGTGTTGCTGGCAGTGTCAGCACTCAATGTACATCCCTAATTCCTTGAGAGGTGGCAGTGAGTTGCCTTTTTGAATCATTGCAGTTTGTGTGCTTTGGATACAATCATAGTGATGTTAGAGAATTCCAGGATTTTGACCTAGTGATAGTGAAGGAAGAGTGATATAATTCCAAGTCGGGATTGTACAAGCAAAGGAAATACCGAAGAAACTCAGCAGGTCTGGTAACATCTGTGGAGAGAGAAACAGATTTACCATTTCAAGTCTGGTATGACTCTTTAGAACTGGGAGCTCAGTTCCAAAGAGTCATACCAGACAGAAATATAAACTCTCTTTCTCCACAGATGCTGCGAGACCTACAGAGTTTCTCCAGTGTTTTCTGTGTTTGTTTCAGATTTCCAGCAGGTGGTAGAGATCATTGGTTTGGAAGGTGCTGTTGCAGAAGCCTGGTGATTTGGTGCAGTGCATCTTGTAGATGGTGAACACTGCTGCCACTGTGTGTTGTTTATGGAGGAACCCAATGTTGAAGGTGGTTGGATAGGGTACCAGTCAAGCAGGCTGCTTTGTCCTGGATGGCATCAAGTTTCTTAAGTTTCCTGGAACAGTACTAATCCAAGAAAATGGAAAGTATTCCATCTCATTCCTGGCTTATGCATTGGAGATGGTGGAAAGGCTTTGGAGAATCAGGAGGTCATTGCTGTCTTGCTCTGATAGCCACAAGGAGCCATTTGACTCATCAAGTCTGCACCATTTCTACAAAGGGCATCCCACCCACAGCCAGAACCCACCCTATCCCTGTAAACCCATATTTACCATGGCTAATCCACCTAACGTGTTTATCGCTAGAGACTATGGGGCAATTTAGCACAGCCAATTCACCTAATCTGCACATCATTGGACTGTGGGAGGAAGCCAGTGCACCCAGAGGAAATCCATGCACACTGCAGAACGTGAAAATTCCACACAGACAATTGCCCAAGACTGGAATCAAACCCAGATTCCTGGCGCTGTGAGGCAACAGTACTAACTACTGAACTACAGTGTTGTCCTCAGTTTTTGGCCAATGATAACCATCAGCATGTTGATAGTGCAGAATACAACAATGGTAATGCTCTTGAATGTCATCAGGAGACAGTTGGATTCTCCCTTGGTGCAAATATTACGTGTTATTTATTAGCCCAGATTTATTGTTGTCCAGGTCTTGTTGTATCTCTACAATGGCTACTCCAGTATTTGCAGAGATGCAAGTGGTGCTAAATTTTATGCAAGCATCTGCAATCATTCCCACTCCTGACCTTCAGGTGGATGGAAGATCATTGATGGGGCAATTGAAGATAGTTTGTTTCGGATTCTATCCTGAGGAACTCATATGGAAAAGGTCTATTTAAGCAATTATTATTATTAATACATAATTTCAAATAAATAGTCTGTGAACATTCCTTTAAATGCTTAGTTATGAAATAAAACATACATTCCATTGCTCTGTTAATCATATCATTTGTCAGTTGCATCATGAGTAACATTATTACTAGAAACCCCATGGGCAGAATTTGAATAAAACAAGCTGCTTCCAGTGGGGTATGAGGGTGGAAAGTCAGCTGTTACAAGACAATTAAACTGAAACTTATTCCAGTATCCTGGCTTAAACAGCCAGCACAAGTAAAACGTACCAAGTTCAGCAAGATAACTGCATAGTGGGGAATGAATGCTTTGAGAATTTCACTGGCTAGAAGGGATTTGAATACTGAAACAGTATGACAGTTTCCTTGCCTCGGTGAACAGCTTTTGCTCACAGGCTTTTTTTGAGAGCAAGTTGTCACTGCTTTACAGGAGATTTTCAACATTGTAAGCAATTTCTATTATCTTGCATAGGCAAATGTCCTTGACAGTTAAGACAATAAGAAGGAACTACAAAGAAAAAGCAGACCTTTCTTTGCAAATTTTCTATGTTTTTGCTTTTTGCTCGAACTTCATCCTGTATAGATTCATACACATTGATCAAGATAGCAGGATCATCTCTGTCTGTGAGCTTCAGTGCTTCTGCAAGTTGATTCTTTCGTTCATCTGCATACTTCTTCCGTCGTTTCCGTTTCTCCTTCAGCTCTGTATTTTTGGCCTGTTCTCCACCTACAACCTCATTCTCCAACATTTTAAGTCTACAATAAACAATGGAAAGTTTTATTAATTAGAATTGAATTTGATTTTTGGGTGACCAATCAATGAGGCACAGCAAACAGTCATTTTGTCCCTATGATGAAGAGGCAGTGGTATTTTGAGAAAGCAGCCTACATCAGGCTAGTGAACTCTGGGTGCCATAAAGAAGTACCTATTAAATATCAATTAGCAATGGGATTGAAAGCTAGAAGGATAAATATAAACTAAAAGAGTGTTACAATGCTAGAAGTATCAATCTTGTGATGAGATGTTTAACCATCCATCTCTCCAAGGTGAATGTAAAATATTTCACGGTACTACTTGAAGAAAAGTAGGAAGATTTCAATGTCATTGGTTCACACACGACATAAGAAACACCAACAAAAGCAGATGAACTAATTTATCTCAGATAACAAGCATGGGGCTGGATGAGCACAGCAGGTCAAGCAGCATCATAGGAGCAGGAAAACTTGACGTTTCGGGCCTAAATCCTTCATCAGAAATGGGGGAGGGGAAGAGGGTTCTGAAATAAATAGGGAGAGAGGGGGAGGCGGATAGAAGATGGATAGAGGAGAGGATAGGTGGAGAGGAGGCAGACAAGTCAAAGAGGCGGGGATGGAGCCAGTAAAGGTGAGTGTAGGTAGAGGGGTAGGGAGGAGATAGGTCAGTCCAGGGAGGACGGACAGGTCAAGGGGGCGGGATAATGTTAGTAGATAGGAGATGGGGGTGTGGCTTG
>JAHRHZ010000004.1:31837604-31869193 GCA_024137785.1 Ginglymostoma cirratum
GGCTGGATGAACACAGCAGGTCAAGCAGCATCATAGGAGCAGGAAAAGTAACCCTCTTCCCCTCCCCCATTTCTGATGAAGGGTTTAGGCCCGAAACGTCAAGTTTTCCTGTTCCTATGATGATGCTTGACCTGCTGTGTTCATCCAGCCCCATGCTTGTTATCTCTCTTATTTGAGATGGCCGTTGACTCTCATTTGTGTGGCATTAATGTTACTTGCCACTTTTCAGCCCAAAAATCTTGCGCAAAATGCTTCTTAAGATGATTCACAGGATGTGCGCATCACTAGTTATGCTAACATTTATTGTCCATTTTTAATTGCCCATGGGGCAGTTAAGAATTAACCATATTGCTGTGGATCTGATGTCACATATAAGCTAGACCTGGTAAAGTTGGCAGATTTCCTTCCCCAAAGGGCTTCAGTGAACCAGACAGGTTTTTCTGACAATTGCGACTAGGCTAGCTTTCTCTTTGCACGCACCAAGAAACATTTTTAACACACATGAAACCGGCTTGGTTTACTTATTTTACCAGATCACTTTTTTTAAGTTTACAGGTGAAAAATGTAATGACAAAGGCAAAACAAGGAATTGCCACTGCTGTCATTTGCACCAACAGGACATAACTGAAAAACTGCTGCTTCTTGTGACATGAAACCCCAAGAAGCTTCATTGCTTTGTGAATGTCAACATTGTCCTCGCCAGTTGAGGAAAACAAAATTGCCTTGATGACTCAACTCTTTTTGAGGCATGCATCAAGAATGTGATAGAATGTTTCAACAGAAGAAAAAGAAGATTTTCAGAATGATGATTCTGAAGTTTCTGATGAATTTCCACTCATTCATCCAGCTATGTTCCTAGCTGAAATTGCAAAGGCTGTAGAAGAGCTCCAGGACTTCGCAGTACAGTGAAAACATGGAAAACATATTTGGCTGCATTAACAATTCATCACATATTAACTGTGTCACTGTCATTTCACTTGTTTTCTTTTAACATAAGGCTTGTTTGTAAGAAATTCAGGAATATATTGGGGCCTCCTTGGCAATCTTGAAGCTCTGTTTAACATAAATTTGTTGGCTGGTCACCTGTGATTCAATTTATCACAATTTTGCTATATAAACCTATGCTTGGATAAGAGTCAGCAAAGGCTGTAAATATTATATTTCTGTGCTAATGTTCAGGAATACACAAATATATCACCACTGTATTATAGTTTAAACTAGCTGTCAGTGTATTAATGTTTATTCTGAATCTTATCACAAGAAGTTCTAAAATTAATCCAATAAAATGTGCATACATATTTAATGACAGTATTAATATAGTATTTACCATGGCAATATCTAGCTTCTGTTCTAATTCACATACATCCGCTAGTTCAACATTAAATGGCTGAGTTACCTCCTGGGCAGAGGCTCTTTCTTCAAATTCAGGTGCATCTGAGGAGATAGAGATACATTTGTATTTTTTGTACTAGTTACATGCTCTTGTGTTGCTTCCTTAGAATTAATGACATTTATGCTCCCCAATCACCTCAACAGATAAATGCACATATATGCACAGTATACGCCAATATATGCACAGACTTTAAAGCAACCTCAATATTCTCCTGCATATATTCTCCTGGTCAAAGAGAAAATGTTTGAGCATGTCAAAGTATTGCAACCACAGGTCATCGAAATCCTAAGTAACTTAAAGATGTTTCAAGATTAATTTTGAGGTAACTATAATTTTTTCAATTAAAATGCTTAATTGGATTGATTACTCTTAATTTTCCTCAATACTCTTAGGGTATCGCAGTGGCTCAGTGGTCAGCACTGCTGCTTCACAGCATCAGGGACCCACGTTCAATTCCACCCTCGGGCGACTGTCTCTGTGGAGTTTGACATTCTTCCTGTGTCTATGTGGGTTTTCTCTGGGTGCTCTGATTTCCTCCTGTAGTCTAAAGGTGTGCAAGTTAGGTGGAGTGGCCATGCTAAATTGCCCATACTGTCTAGGAATGTGCAGGCTAGTTGGATTAGCTATGGGAACTATAGGGATAGAGTAAGGAGGTGGGATGCTGTTCAGAGGGTTGGTGTGGACTTGATGAGCCAAATGGCCTGCTTCCATACTGTAGGGATTCTATGAATTTCCACAGAAAAGTCTCATGTTATCAGTAATGTATAAATTGTTAATTATTGATTTTTAACAAGAACTAGTTAACACACACTATTTTTCTATTTACAATATTACACATTTACCCCTCTAAATAATTAACTCCCACCCCCTGTAAGGGAAAAGGTAAAAGATAACAATAGATTACTCTCTGCAGAGATTGTGAGGGCAAAACATTTAATCATAGTTATTTTTGAAGGTAAAAAGGAGAAGGTGTGCAATATTCAAATGGCAGTCAATCTAGCATGGGGACACATATAGTCAGATTACGGGACATATACCATCTTGACAGCTTGCTCAGGAAACACAGTATTGTGATGTCTTTCAGATGGTCTTTATCAGGACAAGTAAGATTGATATTGAACTCACAACAGCAGTGTTTCTGAAAGACAGAGAGATGAGTTGGGCAGCCAGTTCTTGAGTAGGCTTTCCTCAACTGAAAACTGAACGATCTCCAACTGCATAAAAACATTATCAATCATTATCATAAAACCCAGGCAGGTGATTTTTAAGAAGTGAGTCCAAGCTAGTGATTTCCTAGAAATGTCTTTTAAAACTATGTTCCAAAGTCCTTTCATTGATCTTTTAGGAAAGCAAAACACAGGTATCCAAAATACTTGAAATTAGTCAATTTTTCAGCAATCCTTATGAACTAAAAGTCTTCAAAAAATAAATATGAAATCTTCATAGCTACTGTATAATGATTCTATCCAAGTGCTGGGCATTCACTTGTATCCTTGAGATTCATCAGTGAGAAACTGTTGACAGTTAAATGCTTATAAAAGAATATAAAGATTGGCTTCAGTTCTATCCTTCATCAAATGGCCCTCTGGGCTATGACAACTGATACCCCATATGTGATTCTCTAACATCACTCAGAAGTAGCCCTGCAACCTAGCTTGTTCATCAGACTCTGTTCAGTAATCCATGAGTTTAGCTACAGAATGAATGGGAATGCTCAATAACCAGAAGGGACATTTTAAAGGTAGAATTTTAGGTGTCTCCAGGGGCAGATTGGCAAATGAGTTGGCTGGGCTAAAATTTGATGCCATACCTTTATTACTATTTCTGGTGTCTTCCCTCCCCTGCTGCAATGTTGCTCACAGTGAGCAAGATATCAAGGAGGTCTGCAAATTGAGCCCTTAAATGCCCAATTAATGACCATATAGGAGCTTCCTCTGACTGCTGCTAAGATTTAACCATTGGAAGCTGTGTCGATCACAAACAGTGTCGCCCAGCAATTTTCACTGCTTCAGCTGGGTGGAAGAAGGGGGAGGGGTGGTGGTGAGTGAGGCAAGACTCCTTCCTCACAGGCACCCTGTGCACATTGGAGACCTCCCTTGCAAAATCCTGCAACCTCCATGTTTCCCATTCCCTCTGCATTGCCTACTCTGTCCCTTTGGCCTCTTAAAGAAGGTTGCCGGCTTGGTCTCGGTGAGACCTCCCATTTTCACCAATTACCTTTGTATCCTGCTCCATCAGCAGAGACCATTACACTACTCCCAGTGGAGCTGCTAGCACCATACAGCTGAACATCATTTGACTGGCTGCAGAATGGCTGTCTCAAGTCAAATAACACCTTTTAATTTATAGCTGTCACGCAAGCCCACCCTCAGCACAAAGTCCAGCCCTCTTCTAGTACTCTTGGTAAGGAATGGCACCTTCATGGAATACAATTCCTAAGACTCATTACTGGAAGTGCTATAGAGCAAATTTAAACTATTACTTGAAATAATAATTTAATTGATTTAATTTAATTCAATCAGATCCCTTCTCATTCTTCTAAACTCTAGTGAATACTGGCTCAGTCGAACCAATTTCTCTTCATAGGACAGACCTGCCATTTCTGGTATCAACCCAGTGAACCTTCAATGCACTCCTTCTATGGCAATTATATCCTGTATTTGTTGTCTTTTAATTTACTAAATGCTTCAAGATTGCAATCAGTGCTGTGACTTGTTTGGGGATGGTCGTATAGTTTTCTTTCAAGAAGATGGGCTCAGCATAGAGAAGCAAGGGGAGAGTTTTTCAAATAGTTAAACCAATACCAAAAGAAATATTCAACAGTGGAAAAACAAAACCCTGGGATCATTGCTGGTTCTAAAACTGACCTATCCCCCCCGCTAACTCCACACCACTCACCTTTACTGGCTCCACCCCCACCTCTTTGACCTGTCTGTGTCCTCTCAATCTATCTTCTCCTTTGTCCGTCTTCTATCCACCTCCCCCTCTCTCCCTATTTATTTCAGAATCCCTTTCCCCTCCCCCATTTCTGAAAAGGGGTCTAGGCCTGAAACATCAGCTTTCCTGCTCCTCTGATGCTGCTTGGCCTGCTGTGCTCATCCAGCTCTACACCTCGTTATCTCCAACAGATAGGTATACAGGAACTTTAAATGCTATGATTGAAACATTAACCTTTCTGGCAACAACAGGAGTAGAGGGGCTTTAGAATCAGTACACTCCCAAGTGGCTTGTAACACTTTGTGGAAAATATATAAAAAACAAAATGATAGACTGCTCTGGGGGAGTTTGTTATTACAGCCTTATCATTTACATATCGTTTATACCGTGGAGAAAACAATGTAATCAACATTCCTTCTAAGCTGCATGGCCTTGCTCCAGGGGTCCAAACATGTCAGCTTTCAGTTTTCCCAAACATTGCCATGCATGGACAGCACAGTGCATAGTGAGACTAAAGGGAACAAAGAGCTTAATTTCCAATGCTAAGTAACCTCATTTGAATTGTTTAAGTACCTGGAAAGTATCAGAGATAACTGTATAAGTGACAAGAGTGAATGAAAATGAACGTGTGCGTGTGTCTTAATACTTTCATACATGCAGGACTGTTTTTTCTACTTTGCAATGAAAGTCATATGAAATTAGTATTCCATTTTTCCAAGGGCAGACGTGTTATGAAATCTTCATACATAATATATTCGAGGACTTGAGATTTGAAGGATTGTAATAAAATTGATTCACTTCAAATTATGTGAATATCTGGATTGTGTTTTTAAGGTCAATGAAAGGAGATATTGAAACACATTTTTAAGAGTTACTGCTGGGAAAACATATGACTGAGCTGATTGGTTAGAGTCAGTTCTTAGAAATCAGCTGGAGAAGTTCTGAGGAAGGGTCACCGGACCCAAAACATTAACTCTGTTTTCTCCTTCACAGATGCTTCCAGACCTGCTGAGCTTTTCCAGCAACTTTGTCTTTGTTACTTATTTACAGCATCCGCTTCTTTTGGTTTTTACTTAGAAATCAGCTGCTTAGGTTTTATGGGTGTCTTGTCTAGACTGTGTTTTGTGTGCAGTTAGAGATTGTTTAGCTGAGGGAAAGACTTCCCAACTCATTCTCTACCTTTCAGAATCATCCACATTGTGAAACCAGTCTAAAATGTTGTGGAGCTGGATGAACACAGCAGGCCAAGCAGCATCAGAAGAGCAGGAAAGCTGACGTTTCGGGTCGAGACTCTTCTTCAGAAATGGGGGAGCGGAAGGGGATTCTGAAATAAATAGGGAGAGAGGGGGAGGCGGATAGAAGATGGATAAAGGAGAAGATAGGTTGAGAGGAGACAGACGGGTCAAAGAGGCGGGGTTAGAGCCAGTGAAGGTGAACGTAGGTGGGGATTTAGGTGGGGGATAGGTCAGTCTAGGGAGGACGGACAGGTCAAGAAGGTGGGATGAGGTTAGTGGGTAGGAGATGGGGGTGGGGCTTGAGGTGGGAGGAATGGTTAGGGAGGTGGGGACTAGCTGGGCTGGTTTTGGGATGCGGTCGGGGGAGGGGAGATTTTGAAGCTTGTGAAGTCCACATTGATACCCTTGGGCTGCAGGGTTCCCAAGTGAAATATGAGATGCTGTTCCTGCAGCTTTCGGGTTGCGTCATTGTGGCAATGCAGGAGGCCCAGGATGGACATGTCGTCCGAGGAGTTGGGGGGTGAGTTGAAATGGTTCGTAACTGGGTATAGTTGTTTGTTGCGAACTGAATGTGGGTATTCCGCAAAGCGGTCCCCAAGCCTCTGCTTGGCTTCCCCAATGTAGAGGAGGCCACAATGGGAACAGCAGATGCAGTATTCCACATTAGCAGATGTGCAGGTGAACATCTGTTTGATATGGAAGGTCTTCTTGGGGCCTGGGATGGGGGTAAGGGGAGAGGTGTAGGGGCAGGTGTAGCACTTGCTTCGGTTGCAGGGAAATGTGCCGGGGTGGTGGGGCTGGAGGGGAGTGTGGAGCGGACAAGGGAGTCACAGAGAGAGTGGTCCCACCGGAAAGCAGATAAGGGTGTGGAGGGAAAAATGTCTTTGGTGGTGGGGTCAGATGGCAGATGGCGGAAGTATTGGAGGATGATGCGTTGGATTCGGAGGTTGGTGGGGTGGTACGTGAGGATGAGGGGGATTCTGTTTTGGTTATTATTGCGGGTAGGGGTTGTGGGGGATGAGTTGCAGGAAATGCGGGAGACACGGTCGAGGGCATTTTCGATCACTGTGGAGGGGAAGTTGCGGTCCTTGAAAAACGAGGACATCTGGGATGTTCGGGAGTGGAATGCCTCACCTCGGGAGCAGATGCGGTGGAGGTGAAGGAATTGGGAATAGGGGATGGCCTTTTTACAGGAAGGTGGGTGGGAGGAGGTGTATTCTAGGTAGTTGTGGGAGTCGGTAGGCTTAAAATGGATATCGGTTTCCAGGTGGATGCCAAAGATGGAGACAGAGAGGTCCAGGAAGGAGAGAGGGGTATTAGAGATGGTCCAGGTAAACTTAAGGTTGGGGTGGAAGGTGTTAGTGAAGTGGATGAACTGTTTGAGCTCCTCGTGGGAGCATGAGGCGGTGCCGAAACAGTCATCAATGTAAAGGAGGAAGAGATGGGAGATAGGACCAGTATAGCTTTGGAAGAGGGATTGTTCCACGTATCCTACAAAGAGGCAGGCATAGCTTGGGCCCATACGGGTACCCATGGTCACCCCCTTCGTCTGTAGGAGGTGGGAGGAATTGAAAGAGAAGTTGTTGAGGGTGAGGACGAGTTCGGCTAGGCGGATGAGGGTGTCAGTGGAGGGGGACTGGTCGGGCCTGCGGGACAGGAAGAAGCGGAAGGCCTTTAGGCCATCAGCATGGGGAATGCAGGTGTATAGGGACTGGACGTCCATGGTAAAAATGAGATGTTGGGGACCAGGGAATTGGAAGTTCTGGAGGAGGTGAAGAGCGTGGGTGGTGTCATGGACGTAGGTAGGGAGTTCCTGGACCACGGGGGAGAAAATGGAGTCCAGATAGGTGGAAATAAGTTCAGTGGGGCAGGAGCAGGCGGAGACAATGGGTCGACCAGGGCAGTCAGGTTTGTGGATTTTGGGAAGGAGATAGAAGCAGGCGGTGCGGGGTTGGGAAATGATGTGGTCAGAGGCTGTGGGTGGGAGGTCACCTGAGGTAATGAGGTTGTGGACGGTTTGGGAGATGACGGTTTGGTGCTCAGGAGCAGGGTCATGATCAAGGGGGCGATAGGAGGTGGTGTCGGAGAGTTGGCGCCTGGCCTCGGCGATGTTGAGCTCAATGCGCCATACTACAACTGCGCCTCCCTTGTCAGTGGGTTTTATGATGAGGTTGGGATTGGAGCGGAGGGAGCAGAGGGCTGAACGTTCTGTGGGGGAGAGGTTGGAGTGGGTGAGGGGGTGGAGAGTTTGAGGCGATCGATGTCTCGACGACAATTAGAGATGAAGAGGTCAAGGGAGGGTAGGAGGCTTTGGGGTGGTGTCCAGGAGGAGGGGGGGTGTTGGAGGCGGGAGAAGAGGTCAGTAGAGGGAGGGTTAGGCTCACGGTTAAAGAAATAAGCACGGAGATGGAAGCGGTGGAAAAACTGCTCTATGTCCAAATGAGTGTTGTATTCATCGATGTGTGGGTGGAGGGGGACAAAGGTGAGTCCTCTACTGAGGACTGACTGTTCGTCCTCAGTAAGGGGGAGGTCTGGGGGGATGGTGAAGACTCGGCAGGGCTGGGTATTATTGTTTTGTCTGGGGATGCTGGCTTTGAAGGCAGTGGGCGGAGCGACGTCGGCCATGGGCGGAGCGACATCGGCCGGTAAATCTAGGATGTTGGTGGCAGCAGCGTCATCGATGTCTGTGTTGGCCTTGGAAACGGAGGCAGCGATATCAGCAGCGGTGTCAATGGCGTTGGCTGTACCTGAAGTGGCGTACGGGTTGGCGGCGATGTGACGTCATCCGTGCAAACCGTTGGTGCTTAGAAGGTGGCCACATGGCCAATGGTGGCGGGCACATGGTGGGGAAAGTCCTGGGTATGGTGGCAGGCACCAGTGAGTTTAAAATACTTTCGGTTTTTAGTGTCTGATAAAGCCGAGTAGAATTGAGAGTTCAGGTTGTGGATCTTATGTAGGATAAAAAACAGGAGAAGTCCTTTGCAGGCCTGGGAGAGAGAGGTTCTGAGCTGGGGTAGGCGTAATTGTAGTATTTGGAGATGCCGGCGCATTGCAGCGAGTGTGCATTTCAGAAGTCGTAGCGAGAAACGTTTCTGTAGGATATCAACGTTCTGAATGTAGCGGTCGTCGCGGTTGGGGCCAAATTGGGAAGGTTTAAATGTAAACTTTAGTCCATTGGGGATGATCCGGTTCCGTAGGCAGGTACTCAGAAAGGTAATGTGGCTGTAAATGGGTGACTAACCAGACCCACTCCCCGCCAATTTGTTTTTTTCCCTAAGTGAATCAATGCATAAAGTAATATTTTTTCCTTTCGGGGAGTGGGGGAGTGGTTGTGTGTGTGCACGTGTGTGTGTGTGTGTGTGTGCACGTGTGTGTGTGTGTGTGTGTGTGTGTGTGTGTGTGTGTGTGTGTGTGTGTGTGTGTGTGTGTGTGGGTGTTAATCGCCTTTGCATCTCATTGAATTTTGTTTTATAACAAATCAACAATTTTATGTTTATTAGAAATATGTTTCATGGATTGTTTAACAGAAAGTCTAATGTAGAGAAAGTATTTGATTGGCCCTATTGGAAACTGGGTGAAATGATTAAATTTATGTTGTGACCCATTGTGCAATGAATTAGAGAAAGACGCACTGTCCTCACATTTCAGTTGTAACATAATTAGTAAATGTCCTTCTTTCTCTTTAAATAAAGATTATACTTCACATTTACAATGAGAATCATTGAATCCCTACAGTGTGGAAACAGGCCATTTGGTCCATCAAGTCCACACTGATCCTCCGAAGAACATCCCACCCAGATCCACCCCATCCCTGTGACTCTGTATTTGCCATGGCTCATCCACCTCACCTGCAAATCCCTGGATGCTATGGGCAATTCAGCATGGCCAATCCATCTACCCTGCACATCTTTGCACTCTGGGAGGTAACCGGAGCATCCGGAGAAAACACACAGAGACATAGGGAGAATATACAAACTCCACACAGGTAGTCACTGAAACTGAAATTGAAACCAGGTCCCTGTTTCAGACAGAAGTGCTAACCATTGAGCCACCATGCTGCCCAACTAAATGTTGAAAATAAGGCAAATCAAAGATTTTGATACCCTATGTAAAGCATTACATTGCAAAGTGCTCCTTCTCTAGGACTCACAATAATTTCTTCATTCAAGTATTTGATTTTATAAAACAATCTGACAGTAAATAACATGCATCCACCAATTTAGCTTCAGAGATTTCCTTTCTCTCTGATATGTCTCTCAAGCCAGAAAGGCCAATATATAACCTCCTCTCACTAACACATTTCATTCCTCAACACCACAAGGAGTAACTATTTTAAAGACTATCTTTAGATAGTATAGAATCTAACTTAAAATATTTGACAAAGAAAATGTCATATCAACTGCCTTCCCAAGAGTCAGAAAGTGGGCAGAGGAAACACTTTTAACAGCTCTTTTTATTTCATTAATTTCCTAAGCTAAAAGATATTTCTCATTCTCAACCATGAGAAATGCTATGGAACCAGATGCACTAGAATACCCATCAGGAAGATTAGTGTGTGAATCATAAGTAATAACCAGCCAGATTCTTGATCTTTGGCTCATTTAAGGATGAGAACTTGAGTATGCATTTATCTAGATTGTTTGAAATGTTTTATAACATTTTCTCCACTTTAGGGTGTTTCATCATAATACACATAATAACATATAATACATAATATTAAACCTAGCATCTTGCCTACACTAAGTGCACATCCAGTTAAGCTTTGCAATTGTTCTGTTGCTTCTTTATACATAAGATCACCTTTCTGAGTAGCAGTGAAGTTATAATGCATTGTTCGAATTCCACCTTTACATGTGGGTTATACCAAGGATCCACCTACCAGCTCAGGTGAACACTAAGGATGGTGCTGTTTGAATGTTCATGATCATCATTCACTTGACATACACTTGACATGACTATGCACAAATTGCTACGTAACAACAATAATTACACTTAAATAAACAATCCATTGGTTTAAAATTGCTTTAGGGTATCAAGGGAATGCTATAATACGCGAGGCGAACACCAGGAGGGAGACATGTAGTTGCACCTTCTATGTGGTATTCAAATTGGAAGTCAGAGCCGCGAGCTGGTACCTTTGAGGAACATTGGGTATTCTTCACCTATTGCAATAATGAAAGTTGTGTGGAACTTGCAAATGGCAGTCTGTGACACTGCCTGCACTAGCGCATTAATAATAGTTTGTGTAGCACTGGTACTACCTGAACAAATTTCTTTTCCATATTCTTTGGAAGTGTGAGACAAAAGGATGTCTGGTGTACCCTGGCCATGTTTGGCTGGTCAACCAAATTAATTAAATTGTACTCAAACTGCATGATGAGAAAACAGGCAGACGATGTGCCATCAAATAAGTCACTAACTTATTCTTCATTCTGCGTAGAGAAAAGTATGTTTGTATTTTAGTATGCAGCTTCTTTGGATTATCCCTTGCTGTCATGCTTGACAATGCACCTGTTAACCTTCATGCTGATGTTTACATCAGAGTTACCATAGCTTTTCAAGACTTCAAAAAGCAAGGTTGAAAAACTACTTATCTGTCAATTATCCTTCGCTGCACTTTTGCTGCACAAAATCATAATATCATATAATTAATCAGATTTATAAATTAATTCATGGGATGTAGGCATCGCTGGCTGGGCCAGTATTACCCATCCCTAGTTACCATTAAGACAGTGTTGAGCTGCCGTCTTGAACTGCTGCCATCCCTTTGATGTAGGTATACCCAACATGCCATTAGAGAGGGAGTTCAGGATTTTGACCTCATGTCACCAAAGGAATGGTGATATATTTCAAAGTTAGGACAGTGACTGGCTTGGAGGCAAACTTGCAGTTGGCAGTGTTCCTACATATCAGCTGGCCTTGTCCTTCTAGATGGTAGTGGTGAATTTCTGTAGTGCTTCTTATAGATGGTACACACTGCTGCAATAGAGTGTCAGCAGTGGAGGCAGTGATGTTTGTGGATTTGGTGCCAATCAAATGGGTTGCTTTGTTCTGTCAAGCTTAAGTATTGTTGGAGATGGATTCATCTAGGCAAATAGTGTTCTATCATATTCCTGACTAATGTCTTGTAGATGGTGGATGGGCTCTAGGGAGTCAGGAGGTAAGTTATCAGCTGCAGGCCTCTTGACATGCTCTTGTAGCCACAGAATTTATAAGGGTAGTCCAGTGCAGTTTCTGGTCAATGGTAACCCTCAGGATATTGATAACGGGAATTCAGTAATAGTATTGCCATTGAATGTCAAAGGGCGATGGTTAGATTCTCTCTTGTTGTAGGTGGTCATTGTCTGGCACTTGTGCGACCTGAATGATACTTGCAATTCAATCTGCATATTGTCCAAGTCTTGCTGCATTTGGACATGGACTGCTTTAGTATCTGAGGAACTCCTGCAGAGATGTTCTGGAGCTGAGATGGCTGATGACAGCCATTTTTGCTAAGAATGAGACCAACTGGTGGAGAATACCCATTCTCATTGATGTTAGTTTTGCTGGGGCGCCTTGATAACATACTTGGTCAAATACCGTCCTAATATTAAGAGTAGACACTCCCACCCTACCTCTAAAATTCTGCTCTTTTGTCCATGTTTGAACTGAGACTGTAACGAGGTCGAGCTAAGGGATCCTGGCAGAACCTAAACTAAGCATCAGTGAGCAGATTATTGCTAAGCAAGTGCTGCTTAATAGCGCAACTGATGACTACTTCCATCACTTTACCGATGATTGAGGGACAACTAATGGAGTGGTAATTAGTTGAGTTGGATTTTTCCTGTTTTCTGAGTGCAGGACAAACCTGGGCCTCTTCAGTACTATTGTTGGAATTTTGTTAGGGTCCATAGTTTTTGCAGTATCCAGACCCTTCAGTCATTTTGTTGATATCACGTGGAGTGAATTAAATTGGCTAACGATTAGAATCTATGACGCCAGAAATCTCTGCACGTGGCCCAGATGGATCATCCACTCAGCACTTCAGATTGAAGATTGTTGCAAATACTTCAGCCTTATCTTTTGCATTGGTGTGTGGGGCACCCCCATCATTGAAGATGGGGATATTTGTCGAGCCTCTTCCTCCAGCTAGATGGTTAATTGTCCACCATCACTTACAACTGGATGTGGCAGGTTTGCAGAGTTTTGATCTGATCCGTTGGCTTTGGAATCATCTAGCCCCATCTATCATTTGCTGCTTACATAGTTTGGCATGCTTCTTAATGCCACACTTGGCCAAATGTGGCCTTGATATCAAGGGCAGTTACTTTCACCTCATTCTCATTTCCGTATCATATATTCTTTTGTAATTTTAATGAAACAATAAGCTTCATGAAAGCTTCAATTCTGTATTGACCATCACTCTACAACCTGTTTGTAAAATAGAAACGGCCCCCATTTAGTTCAGCCGAACATATCACATACCATTGTAGTATGTTTTCCATTTACAATGATTAATCAAAAGATATTACTTTGTGTCAAAAAGACTAACTTACTGCTTCTGAAAATAGAATTATGTCTGAATAGAAGAATAAAGCTTCCTGAGCAGTCATGATTACCTCAACAGTTGTGAAATGTGGTAATTTATTGCATAAATGTTAAATCTTTTGACAGATTTCACGATTTGATACATGGTTTTGAGAATACAGCAATGAGGTAGAGAAAGTAAGTTCATGACCTTGAAGAATCAACAATCAGGAATTGGTTGTGTGGTCAAAATTTCCAATGATATTATGTTGATTAAAATGCATGGTCTCTCATGGCCGAACAAAATAAGGCAAGCACTTACAGCGTGACAGGTAACAATATATTAAGACTCCCTGGGAGGAGATCTAAGGGGCTTCTGCACTTACATCAAGACATGGGATGACAGTATTCAAAAATAATTTGTGCAGTGATGCACAACCTGAGGGAAGAGCCTCAAAACATTTTTTTATAATTCACTCATGCAACATGGGCATTGCTGGCTGAACAATATTATTGCCCGCACCTAGTTGCCCTTGATCCCTTAGCTGCCTTCTGAAACCGCTACAGTCCATGTGTTGTCATTGACCCACAATGTCATGAGAGATGGAATTCCAGGATTTTGAACTAGTGACAGGGAAAGAATGATGATATACCTACAAGTCAGAGTGGTGACTGACTTGGAGGTGGACTTGTAGGTGGCGGTGTTCCTATGTATCCGCTGTCCTTATCATTCTAGATGGAAGTGGTTGTGGGTTAAGAAAGTGCTGCCCTAGGATTTTTGGTAAATTTCTGCAATACATCTTGTAGATGTACACACTGCTGTTGCTGGGCATTTGTGTGGACTGGATGCTTTTGGATGTGGTGCCAATCAAGTGGGCTGCTTTATCTTGGATAGTGTCATGCTTCTTGAGTGTCATTGCAGCTGAATGTATCCAGGCAAGTGCGGAGTATTCCATCACACTCCTGACTTGTGTCTTGTAGATGTTGTATAGACTTGAGAAGTCAGGAGGCGAGTTACTCAGTACAATGCTCTTAGCCTCTGGCTTTGCTCTTGTTGCCACTGTAATTATATGATGAATCTAGTTGAGTTTCTGGTCAATGGCAACCCCATGATGTTGATAGTGGGGGAAATCAGTGATTGTAATGGCATTGAATGCCAAGGGAGCGGATGATTGAAGATGGTCATTACCTGGCATTTGTGTGGCATGAATGTTAATCCCTGATTGTGCACAGAAATAGGATTGGAAGAAAAACACAAACAAATTACTCTACTTTGCATCAAAGTATTATGAATGGTTTGCTGCTGCAGATGTCCATCACATGTGGGACTCACAAGCCACCTTAGAGTTCAAATGTAAGAATTTCTACATCCAATCTAGCTGACTCTCACTTGTTCAGCCATAACAGGATAACCATCAATCTCACCAACGAAGCCCACATTTCATGGATTTCAAAACCAAAATCCAGAAGGCATACCTGTGGCCTTATCCGAAGCTTCAATGTGTGCCAGTTTCATTTCATACGAACTTCTTAGTTTTTCAATATCTTCTTGCAGTTTGACATTGGACTTCTGTTCTGCTTCATAATCTGCTTTGATCTTTGATAATTTCTGCTCATATTCCTGAAGAAGAATACCAAAAGAAATAATTGATGAAGAATTGGTGAAGAAGACTGGTAGAGACAGACCAAAGAACTATAGAATGTGAGTTTAACATCAATGGTAGGAAATTGAGTGGAGAGAATAGTGAAAGAGAAAAATAATCTCCATTTAGAAAGACAAGGTTTGATCAGGGATAGTCAGCTTTTGACAGAGGGAGGTCATACCCAACAAATGCACTGGAGTTTTCAAAGAGGTGACCAAGTATTTGAATGTGGGTAGGGCAGTTGATGTAGGTTATATGGATTTCAGTAAGGCTTTAGACAAGGTCCCATATGGGAACCTGATAAAGAAGGTAAAAGTTCATGGGATCTGATGTAACTTGGCAGGGTGGATCCAAAATAATGACAGGAAACAGGATGGTGGTCGAAGGCTGTCTGTGTGATTGGAACTCGGTGTGCAGTAGTGTACCACCACAAGAATCAGTGTTGGCTCCTTTGATGTTTGTGATATTCATAGATGATATAGATGAGGATGGTGCGAGTGTGGGGGAAATGATAAGTAAGTCTGTGAATGAAACCAAGGTTGACTGCTGGTTGACAGTGAGGAGGAATGAGAATATACAATAGGATAGAAAAGGATTAGTTAGATGGGCAGAGTAGTGGCAGTTGGAATTTAACCCTGATGAATGTGAGGTGATGCACTTTGGAAGAAGGTACAGACACAGAAATATCGAGTGAATGACAAGACACTGTTGAAGCTTAGAAGAACAGAGGGATCTAGGGGCGCTTGTCCATTGTCCTTGAAAGTGGCAAAACAGGTTAATACAGTAGTTAAAGCAGCATACTGAATACTGAATGCCTTTATCAGTTGTTGCATTGATTATAAGAGCAGGGAGGTCTTGTTGGACCTGTACAGAACTTTGGTCATGCCACAACTGAAGTATTGTGTGCCGTTCTGGACACCACACAATAGGAAGGATGTGGCTGTAGTGGAGGGTGTGCAAAGGAGCTTTACGGGATGTTATCTACGATGGACAATTTGAGCTATGAAGAGAGGCTCGATAAGCCTAGGTTGTTTTCTTTGGTGCAGAGAAGGTTGGTGGTCCTGATAGAGGATCATAAGATTATGAGGCACATGGGCAGGTGGATAGAAAGCAGCTGAACCCCTTAGGCAAGGGATCAATAACAAGGGGGCATAATTTAAAAGGGAAAAGCTAGGAAGTTCAGAAGGGATTTCAAGAAGAAAACTGTTCTACCCAGAATATGTTAGGGTTTGGAATGCACTGTCTGGGATGGTAGTTGAGGCAGGAACCCTCACAACGTTCAAAAAGTACTTGGACAGGCTCTTGAAGCAGATTAACATTCAAGGCTATGGACTTAGTGAAGGAAAGTGGGACTAGAGTAGGTAGCAGTATATTTTTGGTAGCACAAACTCAATGGGCAATGGGTATCTTCTCTATATAATTCTATGATTATCTCCCAAAATCTCATTATACCATTTTAACATCAATAGAAGCAATGAAATACTTGAATGAATGTGTGATTCTAGTAAACCCCTGGCATTCCCATTATTGAATCCAACACTATTAATATCCTCAGGTTTACCGTTAACAACAAACTTGCCTGAACCAGCCATATCAATATTGTGGCTACAAGGGCAGGTCAGAGGCTAGGAATCTTGCAGCTAGTAACTTGCTACCTGACTTCCCAAAGCCTGCCCATCATCTATAAGGCACAAGTCAGGAATGTGATGGAATATTCCCCACCTGCCTGATAAATCCAGCTCCAGCAACACTTATGAAGCTCGACACCATCGAGGACAAAGCAGTTCATTTGATTGCACTACATCCATAAACATTCACTCCTTCTCCCTCCAATATTGATGCTCAGTAGCAGCTGTGTGTACTATCCATAAGATGCACTTCAGAATTTCACCAAGGCTCCCTCGTCAATAACTTCCAAACTCACTATCACCTAAAAGTCAAGGTAACAGATACATGGGAGCATCCTCACCTTAAAGTTCCCCTCCAAGCCATTCACTATCCTGACTTGGAAATATATCACTATTTGTTCAGTGTTGCTGGGTCAAAATGCTGGAACTCCCTCCCTAATGGCACTATGGGTGTACCTACACCAAATGGACTGCAGGGTTCAAGAAGGCAGCTCACCACCACCTTCTCAAAGGCAACTGGCAATGTTTCCTCTAGGCCTCACACTGCGCAGGGCTGGGAAGCTCCACATACAACAATCAGTGTGTCAATGAATGACTATGACTTCTGGAGCCAGTATCATGTATAGACTTTGGAGGATCTTGCAGTGGAAAAAAAAAATACAAGGAACACTGGCAATTAGGAATGGGTAATAAATGCTGACCCAACCAGTGATGCCCACATACCATGAGCAAATTTTAAAAAAAGCTAAATCTAGCTGCATTGTACTCAAAATACCTTTCAGTTAAGGGGAGCCTCAATGTGCCTTTTCATACACCCTCGTTTCTGAGGGAAAACCTGACTCTCTCGATCATGCACAGACTGGTAGCTTGTTGCCTACCAGGCAATCACTGACATCACTAATAACAGTCGCAAATAAACTTCCTTTCAGAACCTCCCCGGTCTCCCAGCTGCAGTGATATTAGAGTATTATTTACAAATTAAAAAGAAACCTGTGTGCAGTATTCACAAAGACCTCTCCAGTTTGTCAGGATTAAAACTACATTATGAAATATTTTATTACGCAGGTTAATAACCCCACCAGAGCAGCGTACACAAGAATTACACCAAACCTGAAAGCAGCAAGTTTCAACCCACTGAATCTTCTGCACAACTAAGACTGACTGATAAAGCAAAATACTATGTATTAAGATATCCTACACATTATAATCTAGATGGAAAGAGGTGCACTTCTATTCCCAAAATGATTTTTCTGTGATATTTTGTTTTATTATAAAACATTTTCCATCACAACCGTTATGACTCCTTAAATCCAGTGATTTTAGAACATTGTTCCTTTTCTGGGATGAATACAAATCTCCCTTCTGGATGTAATACATCATAAAGCAGTAATACCAACACCAGAAGTATTATTTAGCATACATCTTTAAATATAGCATGAAAAGATTGAGAATGTGTTTTTGCTTTTGCTTCAATTTACACAAACCTGTCTCATATTTTCTTTTTCAAGTTCTATCTCAGCTTGAGTATTGGAATTCTGAGGGGATGGAATGGTTGATTGACCACTATTTCTTTGCACTTTATTTAGAAAATCTGCAAAATAAGAAGCAAAGTTAGTTTAACTGATAATCTATAATGCTTCCTATTCTAAAATAATAGAATGATAGACAATCAGTTGTCTTGCCCTGCTATTTATCACTGTCTTGGATTCAGGCAAGAAGTTTGATCAAGGTGAATCACAGCTGAGTGTCCCTTCCTCACTCATTGTTGATATGTATGTGGTTTTTTTTCTGGGCTTTTGGTAGTTATCAGCAGAAGATCCTACCCTATCTTCTTTTATGTGGGTGTTGAAGATGATCCACTGCTACTTCAGTTGAGGTCAGTTAACTCAGCAAATCTTGAACCCAGGACTTTCCGGACTGAAGTAACACGTCAGGAGCTGTTGTACCCTTTCAATTGTGATGGAGAATCGGTGTATGTGTTTCACTTCTATTTTTACTTCTCTCTCTTCCTCATTCCTTTCTTATAACCTATGCTTCAGAAAGTATTTATTCTGGAGTTAGACCAGAATCAGAGAAAATTACATCTAATAATATTGGTGTCAGTATTTAAGTTTGTGATCTTTTTGGAATTACCAAAAGCCAAAGTAATTACTGAAATATCATCATTTAGATGAGGTGAATCTGATTACTAGTGAATTTAAAAATCATTATTAGGTGATCTCAAGGTTGGATTTTAAAGGTTTGTACTTAACAGTAGAAGAGAGATGAGGAGGACAACAGGGTTTTGGCGCCATGAGTAAGTACAAGTTGAAATGGGGGACAGTGTGATGAATTGATACAAAAACATTAAGGATGCAAAAAGGAGGAGGAATGTAAAGGACACTCCATTTGAATCTTAGCAGGAACAAGAAAGGCAGAAATTTCATGTAAACAGTCTTCATGGTAACAATGTAGAGACAAAGAATAACTTTTAACACATTTATCTGAAACCAGCACAAAACTACAAAAAATACTGAGATGTCAGTCCAAAAACAGAAGTGATGTATGGAACTTCAAACCGTACAATGCGCGTTAATTTTAGATGATATATTACAAAAAGATGTCTCTTACTGGGGTACTTTAAGAACTGTTCTGGGTATCAGTGGAACAGATACTATGTTCTATCAAAATTGGTGATTAACACTATTCATTAACATCATAAACAATGACGAACACTACCACTGCTCACTTATGCAATGAATATGCTCGAGGGTTTATTTAAGTAATAGGTTGTGGAGGCTTTGGTGCCACAGCAATGTTACTGGGCTATTAATCCAGAACTCCCAGGCTAATGTTCTGAGGTGTCATAAATCACACATGTCACATATCATCCCACTAACCTCCGTATTTAATGTATCATTCTCCCCCACTTCTGCCACCTGCAATCTGACCCCACAACCAAAGATATATTTCCCTTTCCACCTCATCTGCCTTCCGTAGGGACTGCTCTCTCCGCGACTCCCTCGTCCGCTCCACACTCCCTAGCAACCCTATCATGCCTGCCACCTTTCCCTGCAACCGCAGGAAGTGCTACACCTGCCCCTTCACCTCCCCTCTCACCTCTATCCAAAGCACCAAACAAACCTTTCATATCAGACAGAAGTTCACCTGCACATCTGTCAATGTGGTCTATTGTATCCGCTGCACCCGATGTGACCTCCTCTACGTTGGTGAGATCAAGCAGAGGCTCAGAGACTGCTTTGTAGAGCGTCTGCACTCTGTTCGTGACAAACGACAACACCTTCCAGTCGCGAACTATTTCAACTCCCCCTCCCACTCCCTAGACATCATGTTCATCCTGGGCCTCCTCCAGTGGCACAACGATGTCACCCGGAAACTGGAGGAGCAGGACCTCATATTCTGCCTTTGGAGCCTACAACCCAATGGTCTCAATGTGGACTTCACCAGTTTCAAAATCTCCCCACACCCCAGCCTCATCCCATGACCAACCCTCCCACTCATCCCTGCTTCCTTGACCTGACATAACCTGCCCATCTTCTCTCCACCTATCTGCTCCTCCCACCTCACTGACAAATCCCCACCGCTGTCTAAAAAAAACTCAAAAGAACTGCGGATGCTGTAAATCAGGAACAAAAACAAAGTTGCTGGAAAAGCTCAGCAGGTCTGCCAGCATCTGTGAAGGAGAAAACAGAGTTAACATTTCGGGTCCGGTTACCCTTCCTCAGAACTGATAGTGGCTGGGAAAATGTCAGTTTATATGCAGAAAATAGGGAGGTGGGTGGGGTAGGGAGTGAACGATAGGATAGAACCCGAAGAGAGAGAAAGACAGTTGGACAGACAAAGGAGTTGCTAACGATCAGGCTGGGAGGGTGAACAGTTGTTAATGGGGACTGTTAGTGACTAACAACAGGGGGTGTGTAGTGGCAGGCTATGTGGTAACAAAGCCTAGTGTGTGGGGTGGGGGGCTGGGACATGGGAAAGTTTAGGCCCTAAAATTATTGAACTCAATAGTGAGTCCGGAGGGCTGTAGGGTCCCCAAGCAGAAAATGAGGTGTTGTTCCTCTAGCTTGCGTTGGGCTTCACTGGAACACTGTAGCAAGCCAGAGACAGAGATGTTGGCCAGGGAGTAGGGTGGTGCATTGAAGTGGCAGGCAACGGGTAATTCAGGGTCTTTTTTGCGAGTAGAACGTAGATGTTCTGCAAAGCGGTCACCAAGTCTACGCTTTGTTTCCCCAATGTACAGGAGACCACATTGTGAGCAGCGAATGCAGTAGACTAGATTCTGGGAAGTGCAGATGAAGTGTTGCTTCACCTGGAAGGTATGTTTGGGCCCTTGGATACTGGGGAGGGAGGACGTAAATGGGCAGGTGTTGCACCTTCACCGGTTACAGGGGAAGGTGCCGTTGGGCTGTGGGGAGGTGTTGGGGGTGAAGGCAGTGTGGACCAGGGTGTCCCGGAGGGAATAGTCGCAGCGGAAGGTGGACAAGGGAGGGGAGGGGAATATGTGTCTGGTGGTGGCATCTTGCTGGAGATGGCGGAAATGGCATCTGATGATCTTCTGGATGTGGATGCTGGTGGGATGGTAGGTAAGGATAAGGGGAACCCTATTGATGTTGCGGGAGG
This sequence comes from Ginglymostoma cirratum, assembly GCA_024137785.1. NCBI lineage: Eukaryota > Metazoa > Chordata > Chondrichthyes > Orectolobiformes > Ginglymostomatidae > Ginglymostoma > Ginglymostoma cirratum. Next base: position 31,858,570 of record JAHRHZ010000004.1, read on the forward strand.
GAAGAGAAGGGGTGAGGGCGGAAGTGCGGGAGATGGGTTGGACCTGGTTGAGGGCCCTGTCAACAACGGAGCTGGGGAAACCTCAGTTGAGGAAGAAGGTGAACATTTTGGAGGCTCCCTTGTCGAAGTTGGCCTCATCTGAACATATGCGACAGAGACGGAGGAACTGAGAGAATGGGATGGTGTCTTTAGAGAAAGTGAGGTGTGAGGATGCATAGTCCAGGTAGCTGTGGGAGTCAGTGGGTTTGTAATGGATATAAGTGGCCAGTCTATCCCCAGAAATGGAAATAGAAATGTCGAGGAAGGGAAGGGAGGAGTCAGAGATAGACCAGGTGAAAGTGAGGGCAGGATGGAAATTGGAAGCGAAATTGATGAAGCTTTCTAATTCCAGACGAGAGAGGGAAGCATTGATGTATCGGAGAAAGAGTGTGGGTGGGGGCTGGAATAGGACTGGAACAAGGAATGTTCCACATACCCCACAAAAAGATGGCATAACTAGAGCCCATGTGGGTACCCATGGCAACCCCTCTTACCTGAAGAAAATGAGAGGAGTTGAAAGAGAAGTTGTAGAGGGCGAGGACAAACTCGGCCAAGCGGAGGAGGGTGGTCGTGGATGGGGATTGGATGTGTAAAAGGATTACACATCCATGGTAAAGAGGAGGTGGCTGGAGCCGGTAAACTGGAAGTTTTGAAACTGGTGTAAGGCGTCAGATGAATCATGGTTGTATGTGGGTAGGGATTGGACCAGTGGGGAGAAGACTGAGTCAAGGTAGGAAGAGATGAGTTCTGTGGGGCAGGAGCAGACTGAAACAATGGGTCTGCCTGGACAGTCCTGTTTGTCAATTTTTGGCAGAAGGTAGAAACGGGCTGTGCGGGGTTGGGGAACTATTAGCTTGGAAACAGAGAGGTGGAGATCACCAGTTGAAATGAGATCAGCAACCGTGGTGGATACAATTGCCTGATGTGCCATGGTGGGGTCACGGTCCACGGGAAGGTAGGAGGAGGTATCCAAGAGCTGGCGCTCAGCCTCCGCAAGGTAGAGGTCAGTACACCAGACTACAACAGCACCACCCTTATCGGCAGGCTTGATGACAAAGTCAGGGTTAGATCTGAGTGCATGGAGTGCAGTCAGTTTGGAGGGAGATAGGTTCGATTTGTTGAGAGGCGCAGAGAAATTGAGGCAACTAACATCACATCGACAGTTCTCAATGAAAAGATTGAGTGCAGGTAAAAGGCCAGAGGAAGGAGTCCAGGTGGAGGGAGAGTGTTGGAGTTGGGCAAAGGGGCCTGTGGGACGGGGAGTGGACTCTTGTACAAAGAAATGAGCACGGAGACGAAGACGGCGGAAGAAGAGTTTGGCATCATGTCGTGCCCAAAATTCATTAAGGTGGGGACGGAGAGGGATAAAGCTGAGGCCTTTGCTGAGTATGGAGTGTTCAGCATCGGACAGTGGAAGGTTAGGAGGGATGGTGAATATCCGACAGGAGGTGGGGGAGGAGGAGGAGGACGACAGGAGGAGGAGGTACCCACATATATCCATGATTCATCTGACGCTTTACGCCGGTTTCAAAACTTCCAGTTTACCGGCTCCAGCCACCTCCTCTTTACATAGAACATTAGAACTTAGAATAGTAGAGCACAGTACAGGCCCTTCGGCCCATGATGTTGTGCCGAACTTTTACCCTAAACCTAAGGTCTATCTAACCTCCACCGCTACCTTATACTATCATCCATATTCCTGTCTAATAGCTGCTTAAATGCCCCGAATGAGGCCGACTACACTACCTTCTCTGGCAATGCATTCCACGCCCCGACCACTCTGAGTAAAGAACCTACCTCTGACGTCTCCCCTTTATCTACCTCCTTTCACTTGAAAACTATGTCCCCTCGTAAAAGCTACCTCCACCCTAGGAAAAAGTCTCTGGCTGTCTACTCTATCTATACCTCTGATCATTTTGTACACCTCTATCAAGTCACCTCTCATCTTTCGTCGTTCTAAAGAGAAAAGCCCTAGTTCTCTCAATCTTTCCTAGTAAGACCTTCCCTCCATTCCAGGCAACATCCTGGTAAATCTCCTCTGCACTTTTTCTAACGCTTCCACATCTTTCCTGTAATGAGGTGACCAAAACTGGACATAATACTCCAGATGTGGCCGAACCAGGTGTTTGTATAGCTGGAGCATAATTTCGCAGCTCTTGAACTCAATCACTCTATTAATGAAAGCTGACACACCATACGCCTTCTTAACAACTCTATCCACCTGGGTGCCAGCTTTCAGGGAACTGTGAACATGAACCCCAAGATCCCTCTGCTCCTCCACACTGCCAAGAATCTTTCCCTTCGCCCTGTATTCTGCTTTCAAGTTTGTCCTTCCAAAATGAATCACCTCACACTTTTCAGGGTTAAACTCCATCTGCCATTTCTCAGCCCAGCATTCTATCAATGTCCCTTTGTAACCTAGAACAGCCCTTCGCACTGTCCACAACGTGACCACCTTCGTATCGTCCGTGAACTTGCTAATCCACCCTTCCACTCCTTCATCCAAATCATTTACAAAAATCACAAATAGTAGAGGACCCAGAACAGATCCTTGTGGTACACCACTCGTAACTGAGTATCATGTTGAATATTTTCCATCCACTACCACCCTTTGTCTTCTAAGGGTCAGCCAGTTCTGAATCCAATCTGCCACACTGCCCCCTATCCCATGCCTCCTTACCTTCTGCATGAGCCTTCCATGGGGAACCTTATCAAATGCCTTACTCAAATCCATGTAGACCACATCCACTGCTCCACCTTCATCCACTTGTTTGGTCACCTCTTCAAAGAATTCAATAAGGTTTGTGAGGCATGATCTACCCCTCACAAATCCATGCTGACTATGGATGTGCATGGATTTACCATGGATGTGCAATCCCTTTACACATCCATTCCCCACCAGGTGGGTCTTAGGGCTCTCCGCTTCTTCCTGAAGCAAAGACCTGAACCATCCCCACCCACGACCTCCCTCCTCCGCTTGGCCGAGCTTGTCCTCACCCTCAACAACTTCTCTTTCAACTCCTCTCATTTTCGTTATGTAAGAGGTGTTGCCGTTGGTACCCGCATGGGCCCTATTTATGCCTGTCTCTTCGTGGGGTATGTGGAACATTCCTTGTTCCAGTCTTATTCCAGCCCCCACCCACAACTCTTTCTCCGATACATCGATGATATCATCGGTGCTGCATCCCTCTCTTGTCTGGAATTGGAAAACTGCATCAATTTCACCTCCAATTTCCACCCTGCCCTCACTTTCACCTGGTCTATCTCTGACTCTTCCCTTCCCTTCCTCGACATTTCTGTTTCCATTTCTGGGGATAGACTGGCCACTTATATCCATTACAAACCTACTGACTCCCACAGCTACCTGGACTATACATCCTCACACCTCACTTCCTGTAAAGACACCATCCCATTCTCTCAGTTCCTCCGTCTCCATCCCATATGTTCAGATGAGGCCAACTTCGACAAGGGAGCCTCCGAAATGTCCACCTTCTTCCTCAACTGAGGTTTCCCTAGCTCCGTTGTTGACAGGGCCCTCAACCAGGTCCGACCCATCTCCTGCACTTCCACCCTCACCCGTTCTCTTCCCTCCTGCAACAGCGATAGGGTTCCCCTTATCCTTACCTACCATCCCACCAGCATCCACATCCAGAAGATCATCAGACGCCATTTCCGCCATCTCCAGCAAGATGCCACCACCAGACACATATTCCCCTCCCCTCCCTTGCTCGCCTTCAGCAGGGACCTTTCCCCCCAGGACACCCTGGTCAACACTTCCTTTACCCCTAACACTTCCCCACAGCCCCACAGCACCTTCCCCTGCAACCGGTGAAGGTGCAACACCTGCCCATTTACCTCCTCCCTCCCCAGTATCCAAAGGCCCAAACATACCTTCCAGGTGAAGCAACACTTCATCTGCACTTCCCAGAATCTAGTCTACTGCACTCGATGCTGAAATGTGGTCTCCTCTACATTGGGGAAACAAAGCGTAGACTTGGCGACCACTTTGCAGAACATCTACGTTCTACTCGCAAAAAAGACCCTGAATTACCTGTTGCCTGCCACTTCAATGCACCACCCTGCTCCCTGGCCAACATCTCTGTCTCTGGCTTGCTACAGTGTTCCAGTGAAGCCCAACGCAAGCTGGAGGAACAACACCTCATTTTCTGCTTGGGGACCCTACAGCCCTCCGGACTCACTATTGAGTTCAATAATTTTAGGGCCTAAACTTTCCCATGTCCCAGCCCCCACACCACACACCAGGCTTTGTTACCACATAGCCTGCCATTACACACCCCCTGTTGCTAGTCACTAACAGTCCCCATTAACAACTATTCACCCTCCCAGCCTGATCATTAGCAACTCCTTTGTCTGTCCAACTGTCTTTCTCTCTCCTCGGGCTCTATCCTATCGTTCACTCCCTACCCCACCCACCTCCCTATTTTCTGCATATAGACTGACATTTTCCCAGCCACTATCAGTTCTAGGGGTGGACCCGAAATGTTAACTCTGTTTTCTCCTTCACAGATGCTGCCAGACCTGCTGAGCTTTTCCAGCAACTTTGTTTTTGTCCCACTACTGTCTACCTGCACTCACCGATCACCATCCCACCTATCTTCCTCAGCTCCACCCCTCCTCTCTCTATTTATTTCGGAGCTCCCTTCACTCTCCCCCAATTCTGAAGAAGGGTCCTGGCCCGAAACGTCAACGTTCTTGCTCCTCTGATGCTGCTTGGCCTTCTATGCTCCTGCAGCACCACACTGTGTTATCTCTGACTCCAGCATCGGAAGTTCTTACTATCCCAAATGTTCTGAAAATGTGGGTTCAAATCTCACCATTGCAGGTGGTGAATGGTGAGATTTGAATTCAAGAAAAATCTGGAATAAAAGCCAGCCTAATAGTGACCATGTATTCACAGTTGATTGTCATAAAAATTCATCTGGTTCATGAATGTTCTACAAGGACATAGCTTGCCTGGTCTCGCCTACATGTAGCTCCCATCCCACGGCAATGTGGTGATTGTAGGAATTGAGTGCAACTTGGAGTTAGATCAGATGCCTACCATTAAGGATAACTATTGATATTTACAGGGCCTAACAAGGATCCATTCTGCTTCAGCTACCCTCCACAATGAGGCCCAGATAGCTGTGACCATCTAAAAGTTTAAAATTAACATACTTTCACTTTTCTCTCTGTCAATGTTCAGATCAGCAACTCCCACCCTGGCCAGTGGGCTGCCAATCTTTGAAGTGCTCGAGGGCCTCCCAATGGTCCATCAATGTCAGACGCCCACCCACCATCCTTGATTAGATAGCCAGCCACTCCGAGTCTTTAAAAATCTGGTGGGCATGCCTGGAACACATCATATGGGGTTGGACCCAGAACTAAACCAGCAGATGAATTGCAAATGCAGAATTGAAAATCCTGGCTGTGATATTGGAAATGGCATACATTCTACATCCAATGGATCAGTCTTATTCTGTTTGATTCACAGAAATTTGGATTCCATCAGTTCATATCAGTATCAAATAAGGTGTTTTTAATGAATGATGGAAGAGAAAGTGCTTACTAGATAAGTTGTCACTTCCAAGTTGTCCAGCTAGGAGTGCCTTTAGCTGTTTAATCTCTTCCTGATATTCTCGAAGTAAAGCATCCTTTGGATCTTCATTAATTCTTGGTTTGTTTTTGATATTCTTTGCCCTGTTGGCATATCGTAAAGTGCTAAGACTTTCATCATAATTATTGTCGGCAGGAGATAGACATGCCACCATCAGAGTTTTGGTGTTACCTCCAAGGGAATCCTGCAACATTCGTGTCAGTTTTGAGTCACGATATGGAATGTGTTTTGATCTTCCGTCCACAAGTGCAGAAATTACATTCCCAAGTGCTGACAGTGACAGGTTGATTTTCGTGGCTTCTTTCAATCGATCTCCAGTTGCTCCAGTTTTTGCCTGTCTTTCACTACCTGCCAAATCTACCAGGTTTAATTTTCCCACACGGATACGGTCTTTCCCATTATCATCTGCAAGAAAGATACAGATATGGCAGTTACAGCCAATTACTTTTTCATCATGATGCCCATCTGCCTACAATCATTTCCAAACTGAGGAGGGCAGCAGGCAGTCCATCCCTATTGTCTCTTCAAATTCTATTAGTGAATATCACTACAAGGCTAGAAGTAATTGTTCCTTCCTAGTTAGACTTTAAAGGGTAGTTAGTCAATTATTTTGGTGAATAGCCTCACATATAGGCTAAACCTGGCTAATGACAGCAGGTTTTCTTCTTTAAAGGAAAAAGTGAATCAGTTGGGTCTTTTCTAAAATCCAGTGTTTTCATGGTTATGTTCTGATACCAGCATTTCTTTTGAACAGACTTGTGCTTCAAACTGAATTCACATTCACAAGCTGTGAAAGTAGAACTGCCAACTCTCCAGGGTTGTCCTGGTCTCTCCAGGAATTGAAGATTAACACTTTGGATACTGTTGAAAGCAACCCAAGAGATAAGACGAGATAACAAGGTGTGGAGCTGGATGAACACAGCAGGCCAAGCAACATCATAGGAGCAGGAAAGCTTGACGTTTCGGGCCTAGACCCTTCATCAGAAATGGGGGAGGGGAAGAGGGTTCTGAAATAAATAGGGAGAGAGGGGGAGGCGGATCCTCTCCTCTATCCATCTTCTATCTGCCTCCCCCTCTCTCCCTATTTATTTCAGAACCCTCTTCCCCTCCCCCATTTCTGATGAAGGGTCTAGGCCCGAAACGTCAAGCTTTCCTGCTCCTATGATGCTGCTTGGCCTGCTGTGTTCATCCAGCTCCACACCTTGCTATCTCGGATTCTCCAGCATCTGCAGTACCTATTATCTCTCTCAGGAGATAAGACATTGGGCTGTTGAAAGATAATTTGGCTGTCATATTGTTGCAAGCCAGTCTTCTTATGGCCTCTGAATATTATTGCTATTTTAAAGGAACTGCTTTATTTTCATACAACAGATATCCGGCCATTCAAACCTTATTTAGACACATTTTTTTGTTTCTTTTATTGTCCCTTTGGCTTTGAACCACAAAATCTTTTGGCAATTTAATTTCTGCTACCCTCCACCCAATCACAGAACTTCTCTTTTGTTCTTCTGCCAATCCTCACTCTTTTCAATTGCTCAAACCTATTATATTTTAACTTGACTCAGTAGGGACAAACTATCAGCTCTGTTTCTCTCTCCCTTTTTATTATTCACCTCATTAGGAAATTGAAGAGTAACAGAATCATTTGAATCTGCGGGTGGTGGCCACTGTACTTTTTGTGAGCAAGCCCAGGCCCAAATAAGAGTCCCATGTTCAGTGTTATGAGCCATAGTAAATGGCAGAACCAGCAAATTTCAGTGGCAATGGCTGAAGAGTTAGAAACTTGAAGGCCAATTGCTCAAAGTACAGATGAAAGGTGATCTTTGGGAAGAGGACTTAAGTTTCCTCTAGCATAATTGAAGAAGACAATGGGAAATTAGCTCAGCTGACCTTTTCCTTTAACGTATTGTTCTTTGAAATTGAAAATGGGAGACTTAAATGAGCAATGGGAGATGAAAGCACAAGGCTGCAAGTCATCACTACTGCACATTAGGAAATTGACCTATTAGCAGAAGTCAGAGGATAGGGATAATGAGCAGGCACTAATTTGCAGCACAGATCTGGGTTTGGAGTCTCAACAATTCAGTGTACCCACTAATGACCAAGGTGATGGAATAGAAAGTCAGGAAATATAGATAGTATTGTAAACAGGACAGGTGGAAGTATAAAATTATAATATAGTATTAATTGATTAAGTGAACAGGCAACTGGCAAATGGATTTCAATGTAAGAAATAAGATGATCTAATGATGGCATTAAAAAGGAATTTAAAAAGGGCAAAAAGCTTGAAACAGTGAAGGTTCGAAGAAACTTGGGATGCATGAACATGGATCATGAAAATGTCATCAATAGTTTCAGAGGGTTATCAAAAAATAATGTAATTTTGGCCTTCACATCTCGAGAGTTACTGTACACAGGGGATATAAGGTCTGTTTCTGCTATACAACATTCTGGTCGTTCTATACCTGCAGTACTCTGAGCACTTCTGGGTACGAGACCTTAAGAAAGATATAGTAGCCTGGCAAGAAGTGCAGTGTAGATTTATCAAATAATAAATGGACTCCAAGGATTAAATTACAAAGAGAGGTTACAGAAACTAGGACTGTATTCTTTGAAATTCATAAGGTAAGGGGTGATTTGATTAATTTTTAAAAGATATTAAGTGAAATTAGGGAGAGTCTATTTTAGCTGATTGTAGAGTCTAGGGCAAAGGGAGATAGTCTAAAAACAAAAGCCAGAAATTTTACGAGAGCAATTAGGAAATGCATGTACAAGCAAAATCAGGTAAAAAATCTAGAGATCTAATCTCTTCTGTAAATGGCAATGGGTCGATGTTTTGTTTGTTGATGGTAAGTGTGAGATGAATAGATTTTTTTTTCCACCAGAGGTAACAGGGGATATGAGCAAAGGCACTTCAGTGGGAGTCTGGGTTTCAGATTACTATAATTTCACTGAACTCATGATGGACCAGGCTTAAGGGGTTAATTGGCTTACTCCATTTCCAATGTACATATACGATTCCTTTAACCCCTAGGGAGCAGCATTTCAGTACTAGAGACAAAACTGAGCAAGAGTTCCAAAGAATTTTAGTTCCTTGCTACAATTTTGTGAAGATAAACAATTGCCTTGATATTGTACATTCTCAATCCTATTTCATAAAGGAGTCAGGTTTATTGTAAATAGTGAGAACAGGATGAACAGTAAGAAACATTGCTGTAAAAAAAGGCGACGAACAGGAATTGAAGGCCACTAAACACAAAGATATAGGGGAATGAATACAAAAACAATTAAGAGAAAAGGACAGAAGGATAAACATTTATAAGAAAGAAAATGCTATTTGCTTTAATCTATTTTAATTTTGGAGGAAATTCTGGGAATTGGAAGTTATGAATTTTACCAAAAACAATTCAGAAATAAATCACTGCAAATAAAACATCAATATTCAATGATCTGTGGCTTTTGCATAACTGACCTATTGAACACATCTCCAAGTGAATGGTGAATATAGAATGTGAACGTGATGAATCTTTGTTCATGAGGGTGTATCCCACAGCTCGATTGCCCCAGCCAATATCCATGATTTTCTCACACTCTGAGACACTGTGCACAGTATGCATGGATAGGTCCTTCACATAAATGCCTTTCTCTGGATGCTCCTTAAGCTATAATCAGAGGCATGAGACAAACAGGTTAGAAGCTTGAGGAATCATCGGCCTAGGACTCATCTATTAAATTTTACCATTGTAAGGATCATTTACTGTGTCAAATAATTCAAGACAGCTTTTACTTCTAATTTTGCAACAAGAAATAGGAACTCAACTTTTAAATTTTCTCTATTCCTCTCCTAAAGGTGCCAACTTTCGCTGTGCAAAGATAAAGAACATGCATTTACATTGAGTGATAGTAAGAACTGCCGATGCTGGAGTCTGAGATAACACAGTGTGGAGCTGGAGGAACACAGCAGGCCAGGCAGCAGCAAAGGAGCAGGAAAGCTGATGTTTCGGGTCGTGACCCTTCTTCAGAAGCTGACCCAAATCGTCAGCTTTCCTGCTGCTCTGATGCTGCCTGGCCTGCTGAGTTCCTCCAGTTCCACATTGCATTATGCATTTACATTGCTTTTGGTTCAGGTCATTCCAAGCCACTTCTTGGCAAAATAATTAGTTTGCGCATGTAGTCGTTGTTGACTACCCCTTGATTTGAGGAGGATGTTTATTCAGGATTCTGCTGTATGTCTTCAGGTGACTGAAGTGTAGTAATATGTGGTTGGCAAACACAGAAATCAACTTACATGAAGTAAGACTCAACAAGCAGCAAGAAAAATATGACCACATAATCTATTTTCTTGTTCAATGTCAACTGAAGTACCACTGTTGGCCATGATAGTGATAATCAATGCTTAAGGCAGAAATAAGAGCAAAATACTGCAAATACTGGAAATCTTAAATTTTAAAAAGCGCTGGAGAAACTCAGCAAGTTTGCTAGCATTTGTGGAGAGAGAAAGAGTTAACATTCTGAGTCTGTTAAGTCTCTTCAGAACTGAATGGGTGAGTAAATTGTGTTATTTTATGCCGTAGACAGAAGAAGAGGAGCAACAAGTAGAACAGGTTGTAATGGTGTTCAGAGCTGAAGACAAAGGGGTTGCTATTGTAGTGAAAGTGGAGATGTGAAAAGGAGATAATTGGGTCCACTCTGATGACAGCAAAGTCAAAAAGATACAAACAAGACATATGCTTGCGTGATAACAACGTGTAGAGCTTTAGAAATATCTGAAATTTCAGAAATTTTTCCGAAGAAGGGTCTAGATCCAAAACGTCAGCTTTCCTGCTCCTCTGATGCTGCTTGGCCTGCTGTGTTCATCCAGCTCTACACCTTGTTATGTCAGATTCTCCAGCATCGGCAGTCCCTACTATCTCTGATGTGTGTGTGTGTGTGTGTGTGTGTGTGTGTGTGTGTGTGTGTGTGTGTGTG
>JAHRHZ010000004.1:31869203-31896255 GCA_024137785.1 Ginglymostoma cirratum
GTGTGTGTGTGTGTGTGTGTGTGTGTGTGTGTGTGTGTGTGTGTGTGGGGTGGGGACAGCGTGGGTAATGGCGGAAGGGTGGGAGAGAGAGAGAGATAGAAGGAGGGAATGTAAGAAAGACTGGCAATATAGAAGTCATGCTCTGTAGTTGTGAATTCAATACTAAGTCCTGATTGCTGTAAGGTGCCTTGGCAGGAAATGTGGTGTTGATCTAGCTTGCATTGTGCTTTGTTGGAACAATGTAGCAAGCCTGAGATGGAAATGTTTGCATGGAAGCACAGTATTGTATTGTTTTGGCAAGCAAATGGAAGTTTAGGGTCATTCCTGCAAGAGCAATGCTGTTCCATAAAGTGGTCATCCAGTCTGTGTTTGGTCTCCCTAATGTAAGAAAACTGCATTGTGAGCAGCAAATACAGAAGACGACATTGAAAGAAGTATAACACTACTTCACCTGGAAGGTGTGTTTGAGGCCTTGAGCAGTAAAGAGGGAGGTGTGAATGAGCAGTGTTAGGAATGATGGAGAAATGGATCAGGGTGTCATGGAAGGAATGATCCCTGCAGAATGTGACAGTAGAGGGGAGGGGAAGTTGAGTTTTGCTGGCGGTATCTTGCAGAAACAGACAGAAATGGCTTTGAATGGTCCCTTGATATGGAGTAGACAAACAGGAGGTTGGAAAATCACAGCAACCCAGGCAGCATCTGGAGGATGAGAAGCCAACATTTCAGATACTACCCTTCTTCAAGACTGGATGTGGGGGTGGGGGGAGCTGCAGATAAAGGGTGAGGGGAGAAGGGTAGCAGATGGTGGTGATAGGAGCACACCGGTAGTTAGGAGCACACCGGTAGTAAGTATGACCTGGTTGGTCGATGGGAGGATTGAATCCGGTTGGTGGCTGGAATGGAAGGGAGGAGGCAGGGCTGGTAAAGGGAGCCAGGGAATGAGTGGGAAGGTTATTTGAAATTAGAGAACTCAGTGTTAAGTCTTTTGGGCTGTAGGGTGCCCGGGCAGAAGATAAGGTATTGTTCCTGAAGTTTACAATCTGATTCACTGTGACACTGGAGGAGGCTGAAGATGGACATGTTGAGGGGGGACTGGAGGGGAAGTGGGGTGGGGGAGGTGCGTAGAGTTGAAATGGGCGGGGACCAGGAGGTTAGGCTGGCTGTTTCAGTGCAGGCAAAGATGCTGGGTGAAACAGTCACCTGGTCTATGTTTGATCTCACCGTTGTACACAATACCATGTTAGGAGCATTGGATGCACTAGACTAGGTTGGAGGAGATGCAGGTGAAACTCTGTCTCATCTGGAAGGACTGTTTAGGGCTCTGGAAGGAGGTGAGGGAAGTGGTGTGCAGGCAGGTGCAACATCTTTTACGGTTACAGGAGAAGGTGCTTGGGGGGTTGGAGTGGTTGGTGGGATGTGGTACAAACTGAGGAGTGGCGAAGGGAGTGGTTCTTGCGGAAGGCAGAGAGAGGTGGGAGTTGAAAATGTTCTGTGTGACGGGGTCTAATTGGAGTTGGCGGAAATGTTTGAGGATAATACATTGGATGCAGAGGCTGGTGAGGAGGAAGGTGAGGACAAAGGGAACACTATCTTTATGTTTGGATGGGGGTGCCGTTTAGAGCTGTGAAGCGGAGAATGGAAGAGGCACGGTGGAGGGCTGTCTGGATGATGGGGTGTTGGGGAATAATGTTGTTTGAAACAGGAGGACATCCGGGATGCTTGGCAGTGGAACGGATCCTTGTCAGAGCAGATGTGACAGAGACGAAGGAATTGGAAAAATGGGATGGAGTTTTTTTCAAGATACAGGGTGGGAGGAGGTGTAGTCCAGGTAGCTATGGAAGTCTGTGGGTTTATAGTAAATGCCACTCCATAAAACTGTTGTCAGAAATTGAAACGGAGAGGTCAACCCGGTCACCGTGCATTTCAACACACCCCACTCCCCTCCAACATGTCCATCCTCGGCCTCCTCCAGTGTCGCAGTGAATCAGATCACAAATTTGAGGAACAACACCTTATCTTCGGCGTGGGCACCCTACAGACCAGAGGACTTAACATTGAGTTCTCTAATTTCAAATAATCTTCCCACCCATATCCAGGCTCCCTTTCCACTAGTCGTACCTACTACCAATGTCCACCTATCACCATCATCTGCTACCCTTCCACCCGACCTTCTTTATCTGCAGCTCCCCCTAACCCCACATACGGTCCTGAAGAAGGGTAATACCCAAAATGTTGACTTCTCCTCCAGAGTCTGCTTGGCTTGTTGTGTTTTTCCAGCCTCCTGTTCGTCTACCTTGGATTCCAGCATCTGCAGTTTTTTTGACTCTAACTTTAGATATGGAGACTGGTAAGGTGGAAAGTGAAACCCAGGTTTATCATTCTTTCCTACCCAAGGTTGTTGGGCCCAAAATGATTCATTTAAAACATACACAGATAGAGTCCAAAAATATGCTGACAAAAATGATACAAGTTTATTAAAATTAGAATGTACATATACAAACATATGAATTAGAAGCTGGCATAGGCCACTCTGCCTATATTGGTGAGAGTTTTTGTGACTGATATCAAGCACTGGAGGTAGCGAAATGTGGAGAAATGCTGCTATTGTGTATCTGCCCTTCACACTAGTGGGAAGAAGTCACAGTGGAGGTCGGTGTCAGCAGTGTTGTTCCGAGAACAGATGCAGAGTTGAAAGAAGTTTAACAACCTTACATAAATGGGTTCAACATTCAAATGGCATATCCTACCCACTGCATCAGTAGTCTCAACCACTGCTTATTCACTGCATTTCTGTCATCTGCCAATCAACAATACATCAATTATTACTCAACCTTTCAATTCCTATGCTTTACTCCACACTTGCATACTTAGCATTGTTAAAAGCCTCACATTGAACAATTCAAATACACATTCGGTTCGCAAAAATGACCCCAAGCTTCCACACCACCGAGTTCCCTAGCCAACACTGCTATCTCGGGCTTGCCTGCAGTGTTCCAGCAAGGCTCAGCGCAAGTTGGAAGAACAGCATCTCAATTTCCACTTGGGGACCCTTCAGGGCTCAATATTGAGTTCAATAATTTTATGGCCTGAGCACTTTTCTCACGTCTTTTACCCAACCCCACACCTCAGGCCTTGTCATCACATGGGCTGCTGTCATCACAGCCTGCTTGCTCCTCCATCTTGAACAATAGTTACCAACATCTCCGGGCATGCTTCATGGACAATGACTGAATGCAACTGCACCCCTCCACCAGGACCTTAAGGTGCCCATCGGCAAAGTGAGGTGCCAATTTCCTTCTGCCTGACATACCTCAGGCAAATGACAAGAACTGTGAAGGCAGCTGCAGACTGTGATGCTGCTTGACCTGCTGTGTTCATCCAGCCCCATGCTTGTTATCTCGGATTCTCCAGCATCTGCAGTACCTTTTATCTCTGCAGACTGTCAGCACTTGATTTTGAAGATAGCACTGGTGCCAGGGATCCCAAGAGGATCTGGCAGTGGTGAGCATTTCTGCCTGCAGCTAGTGGGAGAATATGATGAGTGGGGCACTATAGGGGAGTGGTAATGAGACGAGTTTAGGACAACAGCTTCAGAAGATGTACTAAGCCTTGTGGACACAAACCTTACATGAAACTCACCAAAAATGATCCAGTCCATTTCTGTTAAGATTATATAACTAAAAGTCCATAAGTTTTATTCTGTGCATATTCACAAGAGGCTGCCAATGCACTTTTAACAAAAGAAAATCAAACTTTATATTGCACAAAAGAAACAGAAAAAAAATTTACACTATATAACAATTTGACGATACAAAGGTGGGTTGCGTTGTGGACAGTGCGGAGGGCTGTTCTAGGTTGCAAAGGGACATTGATAGGATGCAGAGCTGGGCTGAGAAGTGGCAGATGGAGATTAACTCTGAAAAGTGTGAGGTGATTCATTTTGGAAGGACAAACATGAAAGCAGAATACAGGGCGAAGGGAAAGATTCTTGGCAGTGTGGAGGAGCAGAGGGATCTTGGGGTTCATATTCACAGTTCCCTGAAAGCTGGCACCCAGGTGGATATAGTTGTTAAGAAGGCGTATGGTGTGTCAGCTTTCATTAATAGAGGGATTGAGTTCAAGAGCCGTGAAGTTATGCTCCAGCTATACAAAAACCTGGTTCGGCCACATCTGGAGTATTGTATTCAGTTCTGGTCGCCTCATTACAGGAAAGATGTGGAAGTGTTGGAAAAGGTGGGAGGAGATTTACCAGGATGTTGCCTGGAATGGAGGGAAAGTCTTACTAGGAAAGGTTGAGAGAGCTAGGATTTTTCTTTTTGGAACGATGAAGGATGAGAGGTGACTTGATAGAGGTGTACAAAATGATCAGAGGTATAGATAGAGTAGACAGCCAGAGACTTTTTCCTAGGGTGGAGGTGGCTATTACAAGGGGACATAGTTTTAAAGTGAGTGGAGGCAGATATAGGGGAGACATCAGAGGTAGGTTCTTCACTCAGAGAGTGGTCGGGGCGTGGAATGCATTGCTGGAGCGGGTAGTGGAGTCGGCCTCATTAGGGGCATTTAAGTGGCTATTAGATAGGCATATAGATGATACTTTAAGGTAGGGGTGGAGGTTAGATAGACCTTAGGATTAGGGTAAAAGTTCGGCAGAACACTGTGGGCCGAAGGGCCTGTACTGTGCTGTACTGTGCTGTACTGTGCTGTACTGTTCTATGTTCTACAAGAACTGTTTGAAATAGTCTTATGACAAATATCAGAAATAAAGACTCAACCCTCAACAACAACTTATAAATAATCAAACCTCGGTGAAGGATTATCCTGTTTCAACTTTAAAGTCCTTTTGTCAGTGGGCACGGCTGTAATTAGTTTCTTTTTAGCAAACTTCTGCATTTACTTGATGCTCTTTCTTTAGTCAATGTCTTTTCCTGAGACGCTTAAACAAGTTGCTAACATAGCTTAGATAACAAGGTGTAGAGCTGGATGAACACAGCAGGCCAAGCAGCATTAGAGGAGCAGGAAAGCTGATGTTTCGGGCCTAGAAGCTTCTTCAGACCCTTCTTCTTCATTTCTGAAGAAGGGTCTAGGCACAAAAGGTCAGCTTTCCTGCTCCTCTGATGCTGATTGGCCTGCTGTGTTCATCCAGCTCCACACCTTGTTATCATGTGATTTCTGACCATTTTTCATTTGTACATCGGATTTATAACCAGTGAGAAGGCCAGCATTTGTTATGCATCCTTAATTGCCCTTGAGAAAATGGTGGTAGGCTGCCTCCTTGAACTATTGCTGTACATCTGGGGTAGGTGTATTCAAAGCACGGAAGCACTGCAAATAAAGGAGCTCCAGGTTTCTGATGAAGGATCTAGGCCCGAAATGTCAGCTTTCCTGCTCCTCTGATGCTGCTTGGCCTGCTGTGTTCATCCAGCTCTACACCTTGTTACCTCAGATTCTCCAGCATCTGCAGTTCCTACTTTCTCTGCTAACGTAGCTTGCTTATTTCTTAACATTGATTTTTAAAAGTCCTCTTCCACCATCTTCTGCTTGGTTTCTTTTACTGGTATTAAGCACTTTCTTTCTCCTGCCTTGACTGTTTTAAAGTCTGAAACAAAAACAGAAATTGCTGGAGAAACTCAGCAGGTCTGGCAGCATCTGTGTTTTGGAGATGACTAAACTGTAGTTTAGTAAGGCGCCCTTTTCTTTCTAAATGGCTGGCTTCTCTTAAAAAGAAACCTACACACTCACCTGACTTTTTGGATGGTGCTGTCTGTCTAAAAGGGAACTTATTTCTCGCTGTTTCCCTGTGCCAGAGATCACCTTGTTCCTAGGCTACAGTCCAATTTCTTTCCCTTTTTTTCTCTCCCTTCTCTTTAAAGCACTGATCTTCTACCACTTGTCTTCTAAAGTTTAGAACTATTCATGTCAAAAGATTTTTAAAACCATTTTTAAATGGTACAAACAAATTTTTCATCATATTGGCACACAACTCACAAAACTCAAAAATGAAACTAAAACTATGTCCTTCCCTTCTTAACCTTTGCAATATATAAAGATAAAAGTACAAATTAAGTCAAACATTATTCTATCCACTCTAGAACCCAAATTGCCAAGTAACAATGATAATATTGACTTTCATAATACAGTGGAACACCACAGTGGAAACTTAGACTGTTGCCATCATGGCTCTAAAAACTCTGTTGAAAGTGACTTCTAGTATCACAGAGTCCCTAACAAGATCAAAATGTTTGCTGAGGCATTGCCCCAGAAAAATACCTGTTTCTGTCCCTAACGCTCCATCAGTGTCTGTGGTATTGCCCTCAGCTAGTCTGGCCAGGCCAAGGTAGAGCTGTTAGAAGCTGGGGCCATACTAGGTTGTTGAAATTGTCTTCCAAACCGATCTTCAATCTCTTCAATGGAAGGTTGACTGTTTTCCATCTCTCACAATGCAACCATTGGAGAAACATCTCATCGGAAAACAATGTGATGGTCAGAGATACAGAAAGTGAAGTTTATTTTTGGTATACCAGAAGGTATAGTTAAGCATATTGGTATCACTAAAATAATCTAATCACAGATAACCTGGAAAGAAAGAGCTTGTCAAGTTTGTATTCTACCTTTTTCTTCCCCCAAGTGCTCCTGAGCTTCTCACTTGCTTGGTGATAGCAAGGGCTATACCTTCAAAATGGACAGATTGTGCAGCTGGTAGCATATTACCACAAATCCTGATACCCTATGAGCTGAGTAATACAGGGTTCATCTCTACGGGCAAGGCAGGGAAACTTTGCTTAAAGACACCAATATTCTTGCTTTATAATATTTCTTGTGGTGATGTCATAGGCCTGTTGCGCACAAGTGCATGGTTTTCTGACTGGAATTTTGAGCCATATCTTAAGGGGATAACATTTGTTGCCCAGAGCCAGCTTTTGACCTGCTATGTAGGTGAAACAGAGGGTTGATGCAGAATGAAAGAACCATGACGGGTGCTCAATAGTTGGCATTTATTTGCATGATGCACTGATTGTGATCACGCTTCTGCTGCATTTTGACATGACAAGTAAAAGCTGTCAAGCTCAAATGAGGAACGTGAAGCTAGTGTGAGTTTAAACAATAGCCTGCATCATTTGGATACTGCAGCCTGGCAAATCCTTGCATCCCTCTGTTCATTTCTGGTAAACTCTGGCAATGAACTCACTTACACAGTAATGCAACGCAAACTCTCAGATGTGGTTCACGTCTGCAGAAGCAGCAGCCTGAACAGAGGCCCAAACCCACAAAGGTTAACGCCATTGTCATCTTGATCACCCTAGACAATGGTGTTTCTGCCCTGCTTTGAGGCTGTAGATGTTACTGCAACATTGCAGACTTCATCCCATGATCTCCATTGTGAAGCTACAATGTTCTGAGCATTGGTCCTTGTTGAACTGGAGATAAGAACATTGTTTCCAGAAGACCTTTAGTCTCCTGCCAAATTTCCTTTTCCAGCCACCTCTTCATTAACCCCTGCTGGGACCTTGTCCTATTCCTCCTGGCTTTTCTTCATCACCCCAATCAAGTTTATTCCCAGAGGAAGTCCTTAATAGGTTACTCATATCTGGAAGCAATTTCCATCAGCTACTTCAATTGACAAAAAGAAATTCAAAAAACTAGGTCACTTTTCTTCCGACATAATCATACTTAGCTACATAAAGGAAAGCTCCAAAGCCTTCACAATTGAACCTACAGCCAGTTGGATTAATCCAGCAACTAACATGCACTTCATGATCCCTTCAAACTGTCTCAGTCAAGATCTTTTGTTTTCAAACATTGGCTAAACCATTAAGAGCCTTTTTTCCTCTCTCTTCTTATGTCTGGAAGAGCTCTTACACAGCTGAACATTCTTTATTCCCATCATCAAATTGTCTGTGGTTTTTTTTCATCTTTTAACCGCCACCATGTTTCCAATTGAATAATTAGCATGTAAAGCCTGTAAAGAGCAATGCACACCATCAAAGGTGAGGGAGAGGTAGGGAGAGAGGGAGGAAGCCCCATCAAGGTCCTTTTATTTTCTTTTTATTCTTTTCTCTTTCTACATCCAGAAGTGCTCTGACACACACTGAATGATTAACTGTAAGATCACAAGAAATAGAAACAGGAGTAGGCGTTTTGGCCACTTGAGCCTGCTCTACCATTCAGTTGGATCATGGCTGATCAGACATTCCTCACATTCACTTTCCTACCCTTTCCCCATAACCCCTGATTCCCCTACTATCAAGAATCTATCTCAGCTTAAATATACACAAGGACTCTGCCCACACAGCTCTCTGAGGCAAAGAGTTCCAAAACTCATAACCCTCTGAGAGAAGAAATTCCTTATCTCAGTCTTAAATTAGCACTCATTTATTCTAAGACCACACCCTCTGGTCCTACACTCTCACATCGGGGCAAATATCTTCTCAGCATTTATCCTGTCAAGCCCCTTAAGAATCCTGAATGTTTCAATGAGATCACCTCTCATTCTTCTACATTCCAGTGATTAGACTCCCAATGTGTCTAGTCTTTGCACATAAGACAATCACTCCATCCCAGTGAACCTTCTCTGAACTGCCTCCAATGAAATGAAACCTTTTCTTAAATTAGGAGACTAAAACTGTTCACAGTACTCCAAATGTGGTCTCACCAGCACCTTGTACAGTTGCAGTAAGACTTCCCTACTCTTATACTCCAATCCCCTTGAAATAAGGGCCAACATTCCATTAGCCTTCCAGATTACCTGCTGCACTTGTGCGCTAGCTTATTGTATTGCGTGCACGACTATCCTCAAGTCTTTCTGCATTGCAGCTTTCTGCAATCTTTCTCCATATAAATGATATTCTGTTTTTTTGGTTCTCCCTTCCAAAGTGAACAACTTCACATTTCCCACATTATATGTCATTTGTCAACTTTTTGCTCACTTACTTATCCTATCAATATCTCTCCGTAAAACTGTTTGCATCTCTCTCACCCATCTGAAAATTAGGCTACAGTATATTCACTTCTTTCTTCCAAATCATTAATATATAGTAAACAGTTGTGGTCCCAGCATTGATGCCCATGGAGCCCCACTGGTCAGGCGTTGCCAACCTGAAAAAGAATCCCTTATCCCCACTTGTTGTTTCTTGCCCATGAGCCAATTCTCTATCCAATTCACTATCTCCAACACTGTGGGCTCTTCTCACGTAACCTTTTGCGAGGTGCTTTGTTGAACGCCTTCTGGAAGTCCGAAAAACAATATATTTGCTAGTTTTATTCTACCCACTCTGTTTGAAACTTCCTCAAAAATTTGTAGTAAATTAGTCAGCCACAATTTCCCTTTCATGAAGCTCTGCTGACTCTGCTTGATTAGATAATGATTTTCCAAATATTTTTATATTACTTCCTTAACGATTGATTCCAATACTTTTCCAACAATCGCTGTTAGGCTAATTGGCCTATGGTGACCCACTTTTTGCCCCCTTTCCTTTTTGAATTGGGGTGACACATTATCAGTTTTCCAATCCTCTAGTACTTCTCTAGAATCCACCAATTTTTGGAAAATTACAACCAATTCAGCCACTATCTCTGTATTTACCACTTTTAGGATCTTACAATGCAAGCCATCAGGGCCAGAGGACTTATCTGCTTTTATCCTCATTAGTTTGTCTAATGCTGCTTCTTTAGTGTTACTTAATTTCTCCTCTGTATTCTTTGGTATTAATAGGATGTTCAAAGCATTTTCCACTGAAAAAACTGATGCAAAATACCAGTTTAACTCCTCTGCCATTTCCTTCTTCTCCAAAACTGTATCTAAGGGGCTGTCTCTATTTTCTAAGGGGCCTATGTTTATTTTGACCACTCTCTACCATTTTATATATGTAAAGAAGCTTTAGTCAGTTTTTATGTTCCTCACTAGTTTGTCATCGTAGTTTATTTTCTCTGTCTTTATTATCTTTTTGGTCTAGCTTTGCTGGATTCTGAAGTTATCCCAGGTCTTCAGGGCTATTACTGACTTTAGCTTTCTTATATGCTTTTTCTTTCAACTTAATACTGTCCTTAACTTCCTTGGTTAGCCATGGTTGGTTTATCCTTCTCTTAACATCTTTCTTCCTTACAGGGATGTATTTTTGCTGAGAGTCATGGATTACCTCCTTAAATGTCTGCCACTGCTTCCATACTATCTTTCCTGTTAATCCATCTACACAGTTCACTTTAGCTAACTCTATCCTCATTTAATTGTAATTCCCTTTATTTAAGTTGTTTCTGATCCAAATTTCTCACTCTGAAACTGTGTATTGAATTCTATTACATTATGATCACTACTTCCGTGGGGATCTTTTAATCGGAGGTCATTTATTAAACCTGCCTCATTACCCATTACCAGATCCAAGGTAGCTATCTCCCTGGTTGTGTTCATGACATATTGCTCTAGGAAATTATTCCTAATGCATCCTTTTAATTTGTTGTCATATGTTATTAACCCAACCGACATGAAAATTAAAGTCACCCATAATTATTGCTCTGTTCTTTTTATATTTTCCTGTTATTTGTTGATTTCTAGCCTTTCCCATAGAGTGGCTACTGTTTGGAGGTCTGTACACCACTCCTACCAATGCCTTTTTTCCCTTGCTGTTTTCTCCCCATCACCAAATCACCTGTGGTATTCTTTCCATCTATTAACAACCACCAGTAAATCCATCAAGGTCCTTCATGTCAATTAATATTGTGTTCAGCTGTGCTGAAGTTAAGACTAGATGTTGGGTGGAGTTATGTAGCTTGAGAAGTTCGGTTGAAAATCCCAGGGATAACTTCCAATTAACACTGTGTGTTGATCTTCATCCCCTTACTGTTAGGGGTCATTAAATGAGCAAGCACTTCTACCAATAAGATATCCTGTACACCAATTGTGTGCACATCTTGTTCCTCATTTTTGTGCCTTATGTGACAGTGTCATGCAAATGCAAAAACTGTGAGCGCACAGAAAAAGTTAGCCCCTACAAGCTTTACAGTAGTATGATGAAAGTTATTTTCTTCCTGTATTTTATAAGTCTAACAGCTGTTCTTTGTTGGGGGGGGGGGGGGGCCCCGCCCCCGAGGAGGCTCATGCGCAGTAGAAACATTATCATGGACCAAATGCACTGAATGGCCTGTTTCTTTGCTGTAAGTTTCATTTAAAACTAAAAATAAGAAGTACCCTTTTCTAGTCTGAAAATAATTTGAAAGTAAACTGCCCATTCGCAGTCTTTCCTGGAAGTTTGAAAGTTAATTACAGCAATTCCTCTTTATCTCATAACAATATTAGCTGAGTTCTACTTGCACAATTCTAAACAATTATTGGGATTCCCATGGTATGTCTCAGAAACTAAGCATTCCTGTGCTGAATTGGCAACCACAGAGCCTAATTAAGGTGGAAACCGCACACGCAGGGACAGTACAGAAGCTCCGTTAACATCACACCCAAGAAATAAACGGTACTAGGATTAATAAATAATAAGCAAGTTGAATTCATGTTACTGCTTTGTTCTCTGCTACACAGGCATTAGCTTGAATGTCTCTGGATGTGTCTTTTACATTTCAGATTGACAGTTCTTGACCTCTAGAACTAACAGCAAAGAATTTAACATTTTGAAGGACAGTATTTTCCATTTTGTATGCCAAAGACATACGCAGAATACTAAAGTAATATGGTGTGACTTAATCAAGGGTTTCATGTATAATCAATTTCACAGTGACGCACTGATAAAGGGGCAACAGAGGTGCCTGCTCACACTATTGGTACAATCTTGAAGTAGCGGAGCAACCCTGTCTGGGAATTCTTCGATCCTCATGAGGTTGAAAGGGAGACAGAAAGAAATGTTAGGCTCCACAGGATTTAAAGGATGGATATTTAATATCTGGAGCAATATGGTAGGTTCACAACAGAATTATCATCAGGCCGTAAGAAGCTCCTTGGAAATACTTTCCAAATGCTGCAAAGACACGAGTGGTTGGACAAAAGTTTCAACCCCATCAGAATTATAGGGTAAACCTCACGGAATGAAAAATTAATAGCTCTGACAGGGAACACAAATTTCTACCTCACTGTCAAAACCACACCTATTTTTCACACGCGTGGCAGTACATGAAGAGCAGCAAGAAAATTAAATGGCAGGTAGCATTCGATGATTCAAAAAGAAAGACTCTGATACAATCAACCAGGAGGTTGCCTAGTTCAGTAAGAAAGCAATCCAAGAACTTTGTGTCCTGTTTCAACAAAATCAACAAATATCTTCTCAAGAACAAAATTAAAATATTGGCCTGGTATGCTTCTGAACAGACTTCATTTGTACTAGGTACATAAATATCTATTGTAATTCATTTTTAGATCTGCACATTAGTATTTACAACAACTCATTCTTTCTGTTACTGGACTTCTCCTGATTCTCTCTATGTGTCGTTCTTAAGCTCACCTTAGTGTGACCTATGGTTATGAGTGCTCAGCTGTAAAATAGTGTGCTAAGCTATTTCAGATCAGGAAAGTTCTCTTCTCAGGGTTTCAGAGTCACTGGAGAACTCCTCCACAGGTTGTGTCATCACTGCAGGTGTGTAACTACCTGATACTTAATTCATGACATTTACAGATTGGGTATCTGGCGAAGGCTAATTGCCAAGTGTGCATGAGTTTTGTTTATTCATTTGGAGGTGATGGTAATGTAGTAATAATGTCACAGGACTAGAAACCCAGAGACTCATATCCCAGGGTGGCTGGTAGAATTTAAATTCAATTAATAAATCTGGAATTGATAGCTTGCCTCAGTAATAATGGCCATGAAACTACCATCAAGTGTCATAAAGACCCATCTGATTACTAATGTTCTGGTCTGGCCTACACATGACACCAGATGCACAGTATTGTGGTTAACTCTTAACCTCCTGCTGAAATGGCACTTTAAGGTACTTAGTTCAAGGAGATTTAGGGATTGGCAAGAATTGATGGCCTTGTCAGTGATGCCCACATCCCATGAATTTTTTTTAAAATTCACAATGTGAATGTTACTGGCAAGTCCACCATTTAATGCCAACCATAACTTACCTTGGGAAGGTGGTGCTGAGGCCATCATAATACATTGCTGTCTGTATGGAGTAGGTCCTCCCACAGTGCTGAGAAGAACTTACAAGAATTTTTTTAGCCAGTGATGATGAAAGAACTATAATATACTTCAAGATCAGGATGATGTGGGTCATGTAGGATTTTTATGTGCCTGCTGCTCTTTCCTTCTTGAAGAGGTTGCAGGAGTCAGAATTGCTGCCAAAGAACCTGTAGCAAAGTTTTTGAGAAGATTTGTAGCTCGGGTTGTGGATAGAGTTGCAGACTTGCTCACAGAGCCGGTGTGTGCGATTGCAGACATTTTGTCACTCTGCTAGGTAACGTAATCAGCGTGCCTCCGGTGAAGCGTTGGTGTTCTGTCCCGCTTGTTATCTACATGCCTCAGTTTGCTGGAGTGATTGGCATCACTTCCCATTCTGTTTTTCAGTGGTTTGTATAGCGGGTCCAGTTCAATGTGTTTGTTGACAGAGTTCAGTTGGAATGCCAGGCCTTCAGGAATTCCCTGGCATGTCTTTGTTTGGCTTGTACTATTATGGATGTGTTGTCCCAGTCGTATTATGCTTTTTGGGTATCCATTCCTGGGTATCCATTCCTGGAGCGCTTATACAGAGTTTTTAAAAGGAATGGATATCCATTCCTTTTAAAAACTCTGTATAAGCGCTCCAGGAATGGATACCCAAAAAGCACAATCCGCCCTTACCTCCGTGACAACCTCAACCTGTAGCAAGTTGCTGCTGCGCACCTTGTAGTTGCAACACACTGCAGACAATGTGGGCCAGTGATGGAGGGAGCAATGTTTAAACAAGTGGATGAGGCAGATTGTATTGTCCTAGATGGTGCCCAGCTTCTTGTTGGAACTTCAATCATGCAGGCAAGTGGAGTACATTCCATCACACTCCTGATTTGTACCTTGTAGATCATGGAAATTCTTTGCAGAATCAGATGATGAGCCACTAGCTGTAGAATAGCCAGCCTCTGACACTGTATTTACTTGGTTGCCCCAGTTGAGCTTCTCAATGGTGAATCCCAGAATGTTGATGGTAAGGGAATGATGATGGTATTGCCATTGAATTTCAAAAGGAGATAGTAAGATTCTTGTTGGAGATGGTCATTGCCTGAAAATAGTGTGCTACCACTACCACAGTCTCTTATTAGTCCAAGCTCGAGCGCTCTCCAAGTCTTGCCGCAAGGGGCAGCAGGAGTTGTCAATGAAACTGAAGATTGTACAATCATAAAATATCCTAATTTCTTACCTGAAATTAGAGGGATGTTCATCCTGAATCCACTTTGATCATGAGATTAGGAGGTGAAATAACTGGCCTCCAACAACCATGATCATCTTTCTTCATTCAATATGATCCAGCGAGTGGGAAGCACAGCCCTGACAAATCCCTTTGATTTCACTTTTACCAGGGCTACTTGATATCAGCCAAATGCTCCTATGATGTTTCGTGTGATCTCTGGAATTCAGCTGTCTCGTTCATAGTTGTTTTAAGGCTGTAATGAGTTCTCTAGACAAGTGGTCCTTGTGAATATCAAACTGAGCATCAGAAAATGAATTATTGGCAAGGAAGTACCACTTGATAGCATTGTAGATGACACCTTTCATGACGTTGATGATGAGTGAAAGGAAGCAAATTGATAATTGGGTAGGTTGGACTTGTCTTGCTTCTTGTGAACAAGACATAACTCAGCAATATTTCATTTTGTCAAATTGATCATCCCTGAAAGTTGCCACCCAGGTTGATAGGGTTGCTAAGAAGGCGTGCGGTGTGCTAGGTTTTATTGGTAGAGGGATTGAGTTTCGGAGCCATGAGGTCATGTTGCAGCTGTACAAAACTCTGGTGCGGCCGCACTTGGAGTATTGTGTACAGTTCTGGTCGCCGCGTTATAGGAAGGATGTGGATGCATCGGAAAGGTTGCAGAGGAGATTTACCAGGATGTTGCCTGGTATGGAGGGAAGGTCTTATGAGGAAAGGCTGAGGGACTTGACGCTGTTTTCGTTAGAGAGAAGAAGGTTAAGAGGTGACTTAATAGAGACATACAAGATGATCAGAGGATTAGATAGGGTGGACAGTGAGAGCCTTTTTCCTCAGATGGTGATTGCCAGCACGAGGGGACATAGCTTTAAGTTGAGGGGTGATAGATATAGGACAGATGTCAGAGGTAGATTCTTTACTCAGAGAGTAGTAAGGGCGTGGAATGCCTTGCCTACAGCAGTAGTAGACTCGCCAACTTTAAGGGCATTTAAATGGTCGTTGGATAAACATATGGATGATAATGGAATAGTGTAGGTTAGATGGGCTTTAGATTGGTTTCACAGGTTGGCGTAACATCGAGGGCTGAAGGGCCTGTACTGCGCTGTAATGTTCTATGTTCTATGTTCTATGATGTCAGTTTTGTAGCTGTACTAGAACAGTTTGCTTGCAGGTGTGACTAGTTCTGCGGCATAGGTCTGCGGCACTGTAGCCAGGATATTGTCAGAGCTTGTCACCTTTGCTACATCCAGTGGGATCATCTGTATCTGTATATCCCATGGAATGAATTGAGATAGCTGAAGACTGGATTCTGTGATACTGAAACATTGGTAAAAGCCCGAAATAAGTCATCATTCAAAACATAAAGATGACAACAAATGCTTCAGTCCTGTCTTTTGTGCTCACATGCTGGGCTTCCCCATCATTCAGGTTGAAGATGCTCATGGAGTTTTCTCTTTCCATTATTAGATTAATTGTCCACCATCATTCAGTACTGTATGTTTCAGGACTTCTGAACTCTCATTATTTGAATTGCTCTATAGCATGTTATTTCTCTGTTTAACATACACCTGGTCCTGTGTTCCAGCTTCGCCAGGTTGGCAATTCATATTTAGGAGTTCTTTGTAATGCTCCAGGTCTCTTTTCATATATTCTCAATGAATCACAGGTGGTCCTCAAACATGACGGTTGTTAAGTGTGTAGTAATTATAATAAAACTAATGATAAAAAGTTGAAGGGTGTTGAATAATTAAGTACTTTAAGTACATATAAAGAGAGACTCTTCTCCTTTAAAGAGTGCTTCATTGCTTATTTCTATTCAGTTGGTACTTGAAAGAAACTAAAGTGAGACTTGCGTTCCATGACCGTACAGATCACAGGGGTTGCAGGACATTATCGCCATCCAGAATATTTTTATTTGATAAGTTTCTTTCACATTTTTGTTTTTGTTACAATATTTGATATCTAAATTGGCAAGCCTGACTAGCCAAGAAATGCAGGTACGAATACAATGTTTAAATGATGTTTGGATAGATACATGAATAGAAGGTTTGGAGGGATATGGGTCAGGATTGGACAGGTGGGACTGATTTAGTTTGGGATTATGTTTGGCATGGACTGGTTGGACCAAAGGGTCTGTTTCTGTGCTGTATGATTCTATGACTGTACAGCCTCTTGAACTGGAACTTTTCACAATTATTTTTCATTCGATGTGGAGGTGCCGGTGTGGGACAGGGGTGGACAAGGTCAGAAATCACACAATACCAGGTTATAATCCAGCAGATTTATCTGAATACACACGCTTTCGGAGCTTCAGTTCTTCTTCAGGTGTTAGTGAGAGAGGTTGGTATCAGACACAGAATTTATAAGTAAAAGATCAAACATTCACACCATAGATGAGGACGTACTAAACAAAGCTAAGGCACTGTTAAATCTTTAATCAGTTAGAAGGTTTTAATTGATTAATATGCATATGTAAATCCTCAAATTCTTTTCAAATCATGATCCTGAGAGAACTAGAACTAAAGGTTTTATCAGTGTAAAGGGGGAGGGGGGGAAGAGAGAGAGAGAGTGAGTGAGTGTGAGTGTGAGAGAGAGAGAGAGAGAGTGTGTGTGTGTGTGTGTGTGGGAGAGAGATTATGTTTGTGTATGAATGAGTGTGTGAGAGTGTATGGTGTGGTGGGATCACCTGTAGTGCGACATGAACCCAAGATCCTGGTTTAGGCTGTCCTCATGGGTACTGAACTTGGCTATCAGCCTCTGCTTGGCGACTCTGCATTGTTGTGTATCCTAAAGTCCGTCTTGGAGGACGTTTACCCAAAGATCCGAGGCCAAATGTCATTGACCGCTGAAATATTCCTCCACTAGGAGGGAACATTCCTGTCTGGCGATTGTTGCTCTTTGTCCATTCATCCGTTGTTGTAGCGTCTGCATGGTCTCGCCAATGTACCATGCCTTGGGGCATCCTTGCCTGCAACGTATGAGATAGTCAATATTGGCCAAGTCACTAGTATCTGCCATGCACGTGGTATGTGTTTTCCCATTTGTGATGGTAATATCCAAGTCGAAGACCTGACATGTCTTGCAGATGTTACCATGACAGATTGGTATAGTGTTGTGGTCAATGTTGTCCTGAAGGCTGGGTAGTTTGGTGCAAACAACGGTCTGTTTAACAATGGTGGCTGTTTGAAAGTGAGTAGTGGAGGCGTGGGGAAGATCTTGGCGAGGTGCTCATTGTCATCAATAATGTACTGAAGGCTGTGAAGAACATGGCGTAGTTTCTCCGCTCCTGGGAGTACTGAACGACGAAGGGCACTCTATTGGACATATCCCGTGTCTGTCTTCTAAGGAGGTCATTATGGTTTTTCACTGTGGCATGCTGGCACTGGGGATTGATGAGTTGAGCATTGTATCCTGTTCCAATGAGGGCATCCTTCAACACCTTCAAGTGACTGTCTTGCTCCTTCTCATCCAAACAGATTCTGTGTTTGCATAGGGCTTGTCCTTAGGGCTTGGCTGTTTTAATATGTTTCAGGTGGAAGCTAGAGAAATGCAGCATCATGAGGATATTCGTAGGCTTGCGGTAGAGTGATGCATTGAGGTGTCTGTCCTTGATGGAGATGCATGTGTCCAAGAATAAGACTGATTCTAAAGAGTAGTCCATGGTAAGTCTGATTTTGGGATGAAATTTGTTGATAGCGCTATGTAGTTGTATCAGTGATTCCTCACCAGGAGTCCAAAGGAAGAAAATGTCGTCAATGTATCTAGTGTATAGCTTTGGTTGGAGGTTCTGTGCAACAAAGAAGTCTTGTTTGAACTTGTGCATGAAAATATTGGCGTATTGGGGTGCAAATTTGGTCCCCATGGCTGTTCCCTGTGTCTCGATGAAGAACTGGTTCTCAAAAGTGAAGACATTGTGGTCGAGGATGAAGTGGATGAGTTGTAGGATGATATCTGGAAATTGGCTGTTGGTTGTATTGAGTACTGAGGCTGTTACAGTGATGCCATCATCGTGGGGGATGCTGGTGCAGAGTGCTGAAACGTCCATTGTGATGAGGAATGTTTCTGGTTCATCTGGTCTGTGGGTGCTCAGTTTCTGTAAGAAATCTGCAGTGTCGCAACAGAAGCTGGGGGTCCTTGTACAATGGGTTTTAAGATGCCCATGACATAGCTAGACAGGTTCTCACACCGGTTCCAATTGCCTGATATGATGGGACATCCAGGTGTGTTGCTTTTCTGTATCTTTGGAAGGCAGTAGAAATCCCCTACGCGGGAAGTACAGAGGATGAGAGTGTGTAGGGTACTGTGAAGGACTGGGCCAAAAAAATCTTGACCGGTCTGTTCAGTTGATGGGTGTGTTCTTTGGTTGGATCGACAGGTGGTTGTCTGTAGTGTTCCTGGTTGTTCAGCTGTTAGTACACTTTCTTGCAGTGGTCCGTTTTATTCTGTATGACAATGGCTCCTCCTTTGCTGGTTTGATGACAATGTTGCAATTGGTCTTGAGAGCACGGACGGCGTTGCGCTGTGCCTGGGTGACATTTTGCACTACCATACGAGTACAACTGGTAAGTCTGGCGTTCATGCATTCTCTGATGGCTTGAGCATACCTGTCAAACCCTAGGCAACAGCCCTCTGGCAGGGTCCAATTCGACTCTTCTTTGCCCACTCCCCCATGGATCCCTGTGTCAACTGATCCAGTTCGTTGGTTGTCTCACTGGGCTCGCTGCCAACATCTTGGAAGATTTCCCGGAGTCTCATTCATCTGGTGAATTCCTTTGTGTGTGCTGCGAGACCAATGGAGTCCATCTTGGTAGTGGGGCAGAATTCGAGACGTCAGCTGAGAACTTCAATGTTGTCCGGTTGAAAGGTGTGTTCAGATAAGTTGACGATTGATTTTCCCGTGGTGGTACTGCCTTCAATTGTGGTACCAGGGGAGACTTGGTTATTGCTGGTGGTGATGCCAAGTTTCTCCAGTTTCTTGTTCTTGGTGTGCGTATGGGTCATGTAGTTCTGTTACCTCGTCTGTTTGGCAGTATCTAGTAACTGTGCTGCTGTATCTTGAGCACAAGCTGAGAATATGGACTTTTATCTTGATGTCAAGGTCACAGCACTTGCTGTGGAGTTGGTGCACGAGATGATCGAGGAGTTTGTGAGAGGTGTGATGGCAAAGTCTCTCAGTGTAATCAGTGTTGTAGATAGACTTGAGTGGGTTCGTGATCTGTAGTCCTTTTGGGACATTTTGTGCTTTCTTGCATTTCTGTAGAAACTCGATGTCTGTGTCGATATGTGCGATCTTCTTGGAGATCTTCTCCGCTTTGAGCTGGCTGTTGGTGGTGTCAATGATAGCCATGATGTGGAGGTGCCAGTGTTGGACTGGGGTGGACAAGGTCAGAAATCACACAACACCAGGTTATAGCCCAATAGATTTATTTAAAAACACAAGCTTTCGGAGCCTCAGTCCTTCTTCAGATGTTAGTGAGAGAAGCAGTATCAGACACAGGATTTATAAGTAAAAGATCAAACATTCACACCAGAGATGAGGATGTACTAAACAAACCTAAGATGCTGTTAAATCTTTAATCAGTTAGAAGGTTTTAATTGATTAATATGTACATGTAAATCCCCAAATTCCTTTCAAGTCACAGTCCTGAGAGAATAAAGGTTTTATCAGTGTAAAGAAGAGGTGACATTTTAGGTCAGACAATGCATGTTAGGTGTGAGACCTTGTTTAGAATCTGTTTGTGTTTTAGTTTGCAGTCAGACTGGTTTCATTTCTAAAGTAGGCACATATAAAACACCATACTGACTGACTGTCTATAAATTGTTTCGGAGATAGTAGGAACTGCAGATGCTGGAGAATCTGAGATAACAAGGTGTAGAGCTGGATGAACACAGCAGGCCAAGCAGCATTAGAGGAGCAGGAAAGCTGACATTTTGGGCCTAGAAGCTTCGTCAGACCCTTCTTCTTCATTTCTGAAGAAGGGTCTAGGCATGAAATGTCAGCTTTCCTGCTCCTCTGATGCTGATTGGCCTGCTGTGTTCATCCAGTTCCACACCTTGTTATCATGTGATTTCTGACCATTTTTCATTTGTACATCGGATTTATAACCAGTGAGAGGGCCAGCATTTGTTATTCATCCTTAATTGCCCTTGAGAAAATGGTGGTAGGCTGCCTCCTTGAACTATTGCTGTACATCTGGGGTAGGTGTATTCAAAGCACGGAAGCACTACAAATAAAGGAGCTCCAGATTTTTGACCCAGCATGTCAGATCCTTACAACTCAAAAAAATCACAAGTTTAATATAGAGATTTGTCGCAAAAGATTTCTAATATTTTAAGTCAACTTATCTTGAGACAAAGCTTATGTAAATTTTGACTTTACCTCCAGCTTCTGTTTAGTGTCTTTGCCCAGAAGGTCTCGGATCTCTTCGTTGTAGATTTCCAAATATGACGCCCTCACCAGGAACTTTGTATTTTCTGTACACTGTGGGTGAACATACAACGGCAGTGAAACCGCTTAAATGCTTACATTTTGCTGCAAAGTAATCAAAGTACTGAATTACATCAAATCTAAAAGTAATAATGTTGAATACAAACTAGAACCATAGAATCCCTACGCTGCTGAAAAAGGCCACTCGGCCTAACAGGTCCACACTGACTCTCCTATCAGCATCCCACCCAGCAACTCCCTACCCTATCCCTGTAACCCCACATTTCCCATGGCCAATCCACCTAACTCACACATCTTTGGACTGTGGGAGGAAACCTTATTTCATTTACGAATAGCTAAGAATGTTGATACTGTATAAGGGGGAAGATAAAAAAAGAGAAAATAACTGTACTAATGGTAATGTCCTGGGGAATGTTGCCAGATGAAGAGACTTTGGGGTGCAGGTTCATAGTTCCTTGAAAGTAAAGTCACAGGTAGACAGGTTAGTGAAAAAGGCATTTGGAATGCTTGACTTTATTAGTCAGTACATTGAGTATAGGAGTTGAGATGTCATGTTGCGGCTGTACAGGACATTGGTTAGGCCACTTTTGGAATACTACATTCAGTTCTGGTCTCCCTGCTATAGGAAAAATGTTGTTAAACTTGAAAGGGTTCAGGAAAGATTTAGGAGGATGTTGCCAGGGTTTGAAGGGTTTGAGCTATGCAGAGAGGCTGAATTGGCTATTATT
Source organism: Ginglymostoma cirratum (assembly GCA_024137785.1). NCBI lineage: Eukaryota > Metazoa > Chordata > Chondrichthyes > Orectolobiformes > Ginglymostomatidae > Ginglymostoma > Ginglymostoma cirratum. Next base: position 31,890,711 of record JAHRHZ010000004.1, read on the forward strand.
TTCCCTGGAGCGTTGGAGGATGAGGATTTACCTTATAGAAGTTTATAAAATCATGAGGAGCATGGATAGGGTGAATAGTCAAAGTCTTTTCCTCAGGGTAGGGGAGTCGAAAGCTAGAGGGCATAGGTTTGAGTTGAGAGGGGAAAGATTTAAAAGGGACCCGAGGGGCAACATTTTCATGCAGAGGGTGATGCGCATATGGAATGACCTGCAGAGGTGGTGTTGGAGCCTGGTACAATTACAACATTTAAAAGGCATCTGGATGCGTACACAAATAGGAAAGGTTTAAGAGGGATATCGACCAAATGTTGGCAAATGGGTTTACATTAATGTAGAATATCTGGTAGGCATGGACAAGTTGGACCGAAGGGTCTGTTTCTGTGTTGTACAACTCTGACTCTAACTATAACTAGTAGAATAAAATGTACTTTTTGAGGTCATTGTCCTGAAGTCTCTTTCTCACAAAATCCAGGACCGGTATCAGTTATTCGCCATCCAGTTTTACTTCCTTTTTTATGGAGAGTTGTCTCATTACTGGATATTAATGAGACGATAACAGAGTGAAGTCCACTATGGTGAATCCCAAATACACACTTGTGTCATGCCTCATTTGTGAATCATTGAAGTCCATCTGACTATGCCATTACTTATTCTCTTTAAGCATATGTACATCACTAAACATTTTAATATTAAAGTTGAACAGAATTCATTTTATTGACCTTTAAAACACTGGGACATAAGATAAACTCTACAAAACTAGGGCTATTACTGGAAAAATGAGAATGCGTGACAAATTGCATTACACCACAGACTCTTTTACAACATACAACACCACAACAATTCAATAATTAACCACAAGAATCCAAATTTACAAACACTGAGCTTAGCTTAACTACCTGGATACTCTCAAATATATGTTCAAAAGCCCTGGGAATAACTCCTCGTTGCGATGTTGGCTGAGAAATGCCTTGCATGGTGAATGACTTCCCGCTTCCTGTCTGTCCATAGGCAAATATTGTTCCATTGTAGCCTTCAGTGACACCCTAGAAAAGAATGGAATTACTCACAATTGAACATTGTAAATATGAAGGCATAAAACGGTGTCTTGATCAAATGTGATATGGAAACAAAGAAGACTTTTTAAATTTAGTGTTATAGAGCATATCCCCAAAAAATTCTAAACTTTATTTAAAAAATATTGTCTTTTGACTTCCCTTCCTTACTTTCTTAAAATCCACTTCTTTCCTCTCCTTTCATGTCTCTCTACTGAGAGTATTTTTCTGATATCATGGGATGATTATTTCTATGTTAAAAATGTCAATTAAATAATAAGTTGAATGAGCAGCGAGGTAGGAATGGAATTAAAGGTATTGTTTAGAGTTTCTGCTGGGAGTAGAATACAATAGTTTCAGCTTTGCCAAGGATGAGTTGAAGACACCTAGGAATTTAAGACTATTGGAAGCAAATTTTTCTTTTTCTAACTAGCAACTAACTGGCAGGTCTGTCAGGTTGTTGCTAAAGATAACACAGAGAACATTTTCGTTAAATTATGGATAGGCATGAAAACAAAGAAAAAACTTGCATTTATAGTGCAACTTTCACAACCACCAGACTTCTCAAAGTACTTTAAAAATAAGTGCTATTCTGAAGTGCTATTCTATATCCGTTGCTTAAAAAGTGGATAAATAATTTGAGAAGTGATAAAATTCTAGGAAGTAACAGTGCTTTTGTGATGGTTTTCTGAAAAATGTGGTGACCTTTTCACTTTTGCTGAATGTAGATTTAAACACATACTAGACTGTTAGACACAAAACATTTATTTTCACCAGTGTTTTATGTTACTGGAATAGAGGCAAATTAAGTCAAGAAAAATCTTTTTGTCTAGCTGCCAATTAGTAAAAAGATAATGGGGCAATTAAATATAAATAATTTCTCTGTGAGTTTCAGCACTCTTAAACACAATGTTTGACTGGAGATTCTTCCGGATTACTGACTTCTCCCCGCCTTCTCTGTCAATCTTTCTCCTCCCCTGTCCTAAGATACCACTAGTCACATCCTGCCATTTGTTCCATCTTATTGAGCCTACTATTTAGCTCCTGCCAGTCAGCCAATTTCCTAGTCAGGTCAATAACTTGCCTTCAATTCCCTGAGCTTGAACGTTAACCAACAGTCTACCAAATGGCTACTGAGTTTCTATATAAATAATATCCAGACTACTACTACAAAGGAAGTTCTTCTAGATCCCAGTCCTGTGTAGGAAAAATATCTAATTTCCTCAAAACTTAAAGTTTATTCTGTTGTCCACACAGGTGAAATCCTAATTTCTGCTAGTTTCCAAGATATCATTGACCAAAATGAAGCAGCATCAAGGTTTAGAGACTGTGGAAGCAGTAGTATCATTCTCTACCCTATGTGTATTAAGGAAATCATCATTTCTTCGTCTTGGGAATAGCCTTCAAAACAGTTTTCACTCTTCCTTTCATTGACATGATTTGTTTCAGATATTCTTCATGGGAGCTAGATGTGCTTCATTGTTTTGAACTGGTGCTTCAGCCTTTTCCGGGTGTACAAAGCAGAAGAAGAACATTTCAGTTTGTTGTCTTCATCCTTATGGGTATTTGATGGTTCAGGTCTTAAAGTTTTGTCTTTTGAATCAGTTCTTCTTTGATCAGTCTTCACTGCATTTGCCTTCAAGTTGTCATCAGTGTCACATCCAGACACTGGCATTGTATTAGTTCCAAGGAGAAAATAACGGAGTACACATCTGTCACTTTCTCAAAATGAGCCAAGAACACGAAGATTAGCAAAAAGACTTGGATGGTGTGAGGAGCAATTGGATAAAAATGTAATTAGTGAAAGAGCAGAAGGAAAGACTTGGTGGGGAAATGTAGTATAATGGATTCATTGCTGTTATGCCAGTAGCTAGAGTGCATTATCAGAGCTATCAGATCACATGGAACTAGAATTTAATGGAAGAAGGTTCTAATGTAATCCTACTGAATCATGTGTCTGTAAGTTGTGAAAATAGTTAATACATTTTCAATAGTTTGTATTAGTATGGCTTCCAGTCCTCAGCCCTTTCGGAATCCTGTTATGATATTTCTACAAATACGGGAAGTCCTAAATAGTATAAGTTTTAAGGAAATTGTTAATAATCATGAAATGCAATTGTGTTTACAGAAGGAGTTGGCTGGCTTCATAAAATAAAATATTTACATATTAATTGAATTCATTGCAGTAGATTACATTCATACTGTATGACATTGTTTGCAAAAAAATAAGCAAGCAACCAGAGCGACACTAAACATCCCCTCCAACATGAGATGTGGAATTACAAATTGCCATGTTTTCAGTATTCAGGAGCAAACATACTCTAAAGATCTTTTACTTGGTCACTAGCCAATGACACCTTTCAGGTCCAAAGTAGATCCAAATAGTTGTCAACTTTCGTTGTCAAGTCATACTAAGTCACACAGCATGGAAACACACCCTTTGGTCCAACTCGCCCATGCCAACCAAGTTTCCAAAACTAAACTAGTCCCACTTGCCTGTGTTTGGTCCATATCCCTCTAAACCTTTCTTATTCATGTACCTGTCCAAATGTCTTTTAAATGTTGTAACTGTATCTGCATCTACTACTTGCACTGGTAGTTCATTCCACATACAAACCACGCTCTGAATGAAAATCTGCCCCTCAGGTCCCTTTTAAATCCTTCTCCTCTCACCTTAAAAATATGTCCCCTAGTTTTGAAGTCCCCCACTCTACAGAAAAGACCTTTGCTATTCACCTTATCTGTGCCCATGATTTTATAAACTTTAATAGGGTCACCCCTCAACCTCCTATGTTCCAGTGAAAAATGTCTCAGCCCATCCAGCTTATTCTTAAAACTCAAACCGTTCAGTCCTGGCAACATCCTGGTAAATCTCTTCTGAACCCTCTCCAGCTTACTAATATCCTTCTTATAGCACGGCAACCAGAACTAGACACAGTACTCCAAAAGGGGCCTCACCAATGTCCTGTACGGCCTCAGCATGATGTCCTAACTCCTATACTCAATGGTCTCAGCAATGAAGGCAAGAGTGCTAAATGCCTTCTTAACCACCCTGTCTACCTGTGATGCAAATTTCAAATAACCAAGTACCTGAACCTCTAGGTCTCTCTGTTCGACAACACTACCCACGGCCCTACTGTTAACTGTGTAAGCCCTGCCCTTGTTTGCTTTACCAAAATGCAATACATCGCATTTATCCAAATTAAACTCCACCTGCCACTTCTCAGCCCCTTGGCCCAAACGATCAAGATCACTTTGTAATCTTAGATAACCTTCTTCACTGTCGACTATACCATCAATTTTGGTGTCATCCGCAAACTTACTAACCCATGCCTCCTAAATTGTCATCTAAATCATTTGTATAAATGACAAACAAAAGTGGACCCAGCACCAATCCTTGAAGAACACCACTGATCACAGGTCTCAAATCCAAAAAAGCAACACTCCACCATCACTCTCTGTTTCCTGCCGTCAAGCCAATTTTGTATTCGGTTGGCAAGGTCTCCCTGAATCCCATGTAATCTAACTCTACTGATTAGTCTACCATGCAGAATTTTGTCAAAGGCTTTACTAAAGTCCATGTAGACAATGTCTACCACTCTGCGCTCATCAATCTTTTTGGTCATGTCCTCATAAAATTCAATCAAGTTTGTGAGACACGATTTCCCACTCTTTAAGTCGCGCTGACTATCCCTAATCGGCCCTTGCCTCTCCATATGCATGTAAACCCTATCTCTCAGAATCCCCTCCAACAATGCACCCACCACTATTGTCAGTCTCTCAGGTCTATAATTTCCAGGCTTCTCCTTACAGCCTTTCTTAAATTAAGTCATACCATTAGCCACCCTCCAGTCCTCTGGCACCTCACCCGTAGCTGTAGTAGATACAATATTTCCGCTGGGGCCCACAATTTCTTCCTTAACTTCCCACAATGTCCCGGGATACAGCTGATCAGGTCCCGGAGATTTATCCATCTTTATGTTTTTTTTAACACCTCCAGCACTTCCTATTCTGTAATGTGGACTGTTTTCAAGACACTGATATTTATTTTCCCGAGTTCCCTAGCCTTCATTTCTTTCTCCACAGTTAAAACTGATGCGAAATATTTGTTTAGTACCTCTCCCATCTCCTGTAGTGCCACACATAGACCATCTTGGTGATCTTTAAGGGGCCCTATTCTCGCTCTAGTTACTCTTTTGTTCTTAATGTACTTGTAGAATTTCTTTGGATTATCCTTAACCTTATCTGCCAAGATATTTCATATCCCCTTTTTGCCCTCCTGTTTTCCCGCTTAAGAGTGACCATACACCCCTTATACTCTTCAACAGATTCACTTGATCTCAGTTGTCTATACCTAATATATGATTCCTCCTTATTCTTGACTAGATGTACCGGATGGCAACCAGCGCCCACAGAAAATTACATACAGCAAACCAGGAATAACTTAGGGAGGAGGTAAAAGGTACTGCAGATGCTGGAGAATCCGAGATAAC
>JAHRHZ010000004.1:31896655-31918785 GCA_024137785.1 Ginglymostoma cirratum
GCCTAAACCCTTCTGATGAAGGGTTTAGGCCCGAAACGTCAAGTTTTCCTGCTCCTATGATGCTGCTTGACCTGCTGTGTTCATCCAGCCCCACGCTTATTAGGGAGGAGGTAGCTGTTTTTTTCTGAAACCAATAGGATCTGTAGTTGTACAATGTATTTTAGATACGAATAACAACATATGAATTTAATTGACAAAGGTGGCATTTGCTATTTTGAGTATCATAGATTCATTAACATTTTAAAATAATATAAGTAGTTACCTGACAGGGGCATTTGTGGCATTGGATCTTGTCAGGTGATACCTCTTATAGAATCAGACATTTACAGCACAAAAGGAGACCATTTGGCCAATTATGTCCTTGCAGGTCAACAAAGCTCTGACCACACTAATTCCATTTTCCAGCTCTTGGCTCATAGTTCTGAAGACAATGTCAACACAATATGTGAATATTGCTTAATTTTTATTATTTTCTGACTCAGCCACACTTTCAGCCAATACCTTCCAGACTTCCACCACCCTCTGGGTGAGGAAAATTCCCCTCACCTCCCCTCTTACCCTTCTACCCATTACCTTAAATCTATGTCCTCTGGCTATTAACCCTTTTACTAGGGGAAAAAAGGTGTCTTCCTAGCTACCCTATTTATGCCCCTCAATTTTATATATCTCTATCACATCCCCTCACAACTTTTACTCCTTCAAGGAAAACAATACCAGCCTATCCAATCTTCCACAACTCTGATCATCTAAATCAGGCTGAATCCTAGTAAATTTCCTCTGCACCCTTTCTAATGCAATTGCATCCTTCCAGAACTGAAGTACTCCAGCTATGCCCTAACATGTTATACACTTCCAGCATAACCTCTCTGCTCTTTAATTCTATTCCTTGGCTAATGAAGACAATTATTCCATATGCATTTTTATCCAACTAATCTACCTGCCCTGCTACCTTCAGCAATCTGTGGATACGCACACCAAGATTCCCCTGATCTTCAGTATTTTCCCAGTTCCTACTATTCATAGCACAATGCCTTACCTTGTTGGCCCTCCCCAAGTGCATTACTTCACAATTTTCCAGGTTGAATTCAATTTGCCACTGCTCTGTGCACCTGACCAGTTCGTTGATATCCTTCTGCAATTTATGGCTGTCTTCTTTACTATTTACCATACTGTCATCTTTTGTGTACTCCACAAACTTCTTGATCATACCTCCTAAATTTAAGTCAAAATGATGTCCAATCACAAACAGTAATTGTCCCAGCAGAGAATCCTGTGGAACCACAAGAAACAGACTTGAGTGTCAGAAGCATTCCCTTACCATTACCGTCTTCCTGACCCTCTGTCAATTTTGGATTCAACATGCCACCTTGCCATGGATCTCATGGGCTCTAATTTCTTGACCAGTCTGCCATGAAAGACCTTATCAAAAGTCTGATAGATCACATCAATTACATTACCCACATCGACACTCCTGGTTAGGTTAGCAAAGAAATTGAGCAAACATGACCCATAACAAATCAATATTGACTATCTCTGATTAATTCATGCCTGTCCAAGTACAGACATATTCTGTCCATCAGAATTCTTTCCAATATCTACCCCACCACTAATGTTAAACTTCCTGGCCTGTAATTTTCTGGTCCCCCCTTTTTAATTTTGGGACAATGTTAGCAGTCCTTCAGGTGTTTGGCACCTGTGGTCAGAGAGGATTTGGAAATTTCACAGGGCCCTTGATATCCCCTCACCTGTTCCCTCAACATCTTGGGATATGTCTCAACTGGGCCTGTGGATTTATTCACTTTTAAGACTGCTATACCCATTGGTACCTCCTGTCTATGCTAATTTCCTCTAATATTTCACAATATTAGAAATATGATGTCTATACCTGCATCATCCTTTTCCATTGAAGACTGACACAAAATACCCATTGAGAACAGTACTCATGTTTTCTGGGTCCACCAAAGATTACCTCTCCGGTCCCTAATGGTCCCTACATTTTCCATAGTTTTTCTTTTGCTCTTCATACAGTTTGGCTTTTCCTTTATTCCACCTTCTCAGGCACTCTTCTAGCTTCCCTAATTTCCTTTATAATTTCCCCACTGCACATTTTATACTCCTCTGAGACTCCACCACATTGAGCCCTTGGTATTTGCCATAAACGTTTCTTAATCCTAACTTATATGTCATTTATTGTGGACCAGGCCAAACCACCTTCAAATATAACAAGGAGATAAGATAAAAGCTAGCTTCTAGGTTATTTAAAGGCAAGTGGAAGGTGCTATGTTCCATATCTAATTCAATTGGTTACACTACTTGGCTTGAAGCAAAACACACTTTATTCTTACCCTATAGTTACAATACAAACAAAACAAAGAAGAGTTTTAGCTCTAATGGAAAACTTAACAGAATAATAGATTATTTAATTACTAAACAACAACTGTTTGAATATAGGACCATCCCATAAGTGCACCCTTGGCAAAGGCAAATTCAGTAAAATAGATTGTCTCACATGCAATTCTGGTAGCTTTTAGCTGTAACAGAGAAAGGAACAACAGCTTCAAGATCCCAAAAACAGCTGAAAACTAAACTAAAATGCTTGGTCTGTGAGACCCCGACTCCACCAATTCTTCTTCTATTGTTCCAACTTTAAAAAAAAAGTCAAGGCCTTAAAGCTGTTTATTTTGTTAGCTGGAAGAGATGGCTCATCACATTTAGCTCAAAACCTCACTTCAAAAACAAAATGAAATACATCTCTTAAACCATAGTATTATCACACTCCTGACATCTAGGTTCTCTGTTCTTACTGCCACTATTTGTCGTTATGGGGATGTATTTGCCCTGCACTCTCACTATTTCCTCCTTGAATGCCTCCACTGCTCTCAAGACAGTTTTACTGTATGTACCTGCTCTCAGTTCACTCGAATGAAATCGTATCTTACCTTAGTAAAATTAGCCTCTCCCAAATTTAGAAATTTTATTCCCAAATCATCATTATCCATGTCCATAACAATCACTATCTCCAAAATGCTCCCCTACTGATAGACCTTCCTCCTGCTTACGTACTGGCTGAAAATGGTCACTCTCACTGCTTTCCAAGGGCAAAAACTGTTTTTGCAAGTGATATGTATGGGATTCTCTTTTTATCTGCCTATCTGTCTCATGGTTATCCATTCTCTTTCTGCTTGCACTTCCTTAAGTTGGTCCATTAACTTGTTTTTATTGCTTCATGGGACTTGGGTGTTTATGTCAGTGCCTGTGTATCGTTGGAGCGGGAGCATGCAGGGTCTGCTGGCATGCTTGAGGCCTTCTTTGGCAGATGGGCATTGCAGGGGCTGGAGTATATTGTCAATGACCAAAATAACATTTGAATTTTGATTATATTGATTTAAGATTTTTAATGCCTTTGATTTTTGTTGCAGTGCGACCCCTCCCCCACTTAAGGCATTGGCTCAATTTACTTTGGCTTAGTATTTAGTGCCCATCCTGATAATGATGATGATGGAAGGGGAGGAAGGCTGCCTACTTGTACAACTGTAGACTTTGGGGTGTAGTTACACTCCTGTGCTGATTGAGGATGGAGCTTCAGGATATTGATCCAGCAACAGGGTCACTGGTTTGTTCTTCACTGTTAAGCGTGTGGGTGGACCAAGCTGTGTGTAAATTGCTGCCCTTCGCGGTTCGGTGATGCGACCTCCCCTCCTTTCCCACGTCCTGTTCTTATCTCTTGTGGTCTGCTTTACCTCCACCAGTGGATAAGCGATCTCGTTGTACAGTTGCTCCGTGGTACTCTCCATGTAATAGACACCGTCGAAAGTGAACTGTTTGGGTGGCTCTCCGAGGACCCCGGGTTTCTGGATGAAGCACTGGCCGCGGGCAGAGTCCATAGACACTACCACCTTACAGTTCAGGTCCTTTTCTCGGCTGTTGCTGGGTCTGCAGCGTACCACAACTCGCACTGTTTCCAAGGCCATCGTCCTCCTCTCCCCAGCCTGATGCAGTGTTTAGTTTCTTTATCAACGGCGTTCCCCCTTTATAGGTTCTCCATCCCAGCAGTCCTTCACCATTCCTGGAACTGTGATCCAGCAGCCAAGCGTCGGTTGCTCGGCAACAAGCGGGTCCACCGACGACACCAGTTTCCGGCAGGCTGTACGTCACTTCCGCATTTGGTGCATGCCAACCGTTGCTCTGGAGACAGAGCAATTGGGAGCATCGATCAGTGTTCGGTGACGCTCTACCTTTATAGATAGATTAAGAGAGTTTTAGTTTTACATTCTAAATCTGTTCACAGATCAGAACAAAACGTGAGTAGCTTATACAATGTCTCAGATAACAAGCATGGGGCTGGATGAACACAGCAGGTCAAGCAGCATCATAGGAGCAGGAAAACTTGACGTTTCGGGCCGAAACCCTTCATCAGAACTGATGACAATGTCTCAGCCACTGGGCATATCCTCACTGTTAAGGCTTTTAGCAATTGACCATGCAGTCCAGTGGCTCAGCTCTTCCATCAGCCATTCTGCAGCCACTGGTATATCACTGTCTAGGAATATCAAGACAAGGCATCCCAAAACAGTTTATTAATGAAAAGATTTTTGAACGTGCCCTTTATTATTTAATGTAGTGCCAAGGGAAGATATGATGGGACATCTAATGTGAATGTAATGGCAGGGAATGGTGGATCCAAGGAGACTAAGGGAAGTTATTTCACTGTAAAATTGATCATCACAGAAAACCTGGAGCAAAGAGTCGAGAATGCATCCTCCCTGCTCCTCTTCCTCCTCCTTCCCTCAAATTGAGCTTCTGGATTCCTGCAGGCAATTGATGCACTCTCGTTATGGCTATGCTGTGCAATATACAGCAGAACACCTGAACACCCTCCTCCTACATGTACATAAGGACTCCCAACCCAAACCCCAGTCCAGGCATTACAAGCATTGCTTAAGCATAGCCATTGCCTGTCCTGTAAAATTTCATTACTGCTTGGCTCTTTCTCATTGTGGTGGAACAGGTGGATCATCAATCACACATATGGGGTTATCTTTGTCCTCAAGCAGCCAGGCTCCATCAAAGCCCAAAGATGCTGGAATAGCTAACTGCTCAGGATAGCTGTTATCAGAATAGTAACCAAAAACGTGGGGGCGGCACAGTGGCACAGTAGCTAGCAGTGCTGCCTATCAGTGCCAGGGACTTGGGTTCAATTCTAGCCTTGGGCGACTGTGTGGAGTTTGCACATTCTCCCCATGTCTGTGTGGGTTTCCTCCGGGTGCTCTGGTTTCCTCCCACAGTCCAGAGATGTGTAGGCTAGGTGGATTGGCCATGCTAAATTGTCTGTAGTGTTCAGGGCTGTGTGGGTTATAGGGGGGTGGGTCTGGGTGGGATGTGCCAAGGGTCGGTGTGGACTTGTTGGGCTGAAGGGCCTGTTTCCACACTGTAGGGATTCTATGAACATTGTTCTATGAGTTGTTGCTGTGCCTCTCCCCGTTGACAATGAGGCATTCAGAGCCTTGTACATGAAGGCTACAGCACTCTACACCATCAGTAATACTGATAAAGCCATCTACCCTTTTTTCCGGCCTCCCCTTAATGAGGAGGATAAAGCGGGGGTTTTATTCAGTTTGCATGCATGTGTGTGCGTGCGCTGTTTTCCTTCAAGATTTATTTTTTCATATCTGGGGCACGGTATTGTGGGGGAGGGAGGAGGCTGATTTGCTTTGGGGGCAGTCATCTGTGAGTTTTGTTTCCACTTTTCTCACATTGTTTTATTTACTGCAGGTGAGTTGCAGTTCTTAAACCATTTTCTTAAACCACTCATCCTTTCTGAAAAATTATGGCCAAGGTGGATGATGTACTTACAGGAGTTTGAGATGTTAGTGATTTCTGCTGGGAAAGATCCGGAGGCAACTGTGACCTAAAAGCCACTAGCATCGCTGACCTCTCCCTGCTTCAAGACTCCAAATTAGATTGAGTGAGGTGGCAGAGTTATGTGACACCTCTTTGTCCAATCTGAGCAGCCTTAGCTAGGTAAAGTGCTCTTGGTGGATAGCATTGTTTGTGAAGAGCCCTTTCCCCCCCTCCTCTGCACCCTTTGATGCATTTGCTGAACATGTTGCAGACCCATGGCAATGCAACCACAGGCCCCAACAGTCACTAATTCCAGGTAGGACTGCTGTTTAAAATACCTCAGAATATACACCACTGAATTTCCACTAAATTTGTCTAAGTAGAAGTCAAAAGCACTTCACCTGCAAGTTGGTGTCTTAACTCATTAAATAGGACCAGTAGGGTCCATTATGGCCACACATTCATCCGGTTCTGATCAGCACTGCAGTTCAGTCTGCCATGTGTAGACCAAGTTTGTTAAAAGAGCATCAAATCATCTGAAACTGTCATGATAGCATGGGCATGGCTATCACGCATAGGTAGAGATTGTAAATCCAACTGCATGCCCACAGTCAACTTAAACAAGAAGAACTTGAGAATGCAAATGCTTAATGCATTTATCTGTGATCTTACCAAGTAATTTTTATTTAAGCATTCTGCTAAGATTTTTTCAAAATGTGAATTAAGATTCAATGGTTTCAGCAGCTTGTAAATAAAACAGTATAATTAGTCCTGCAGAGATAAAGGCTGCAGGAACAGCAAATCATATTCAGCCTGGGAACCCTGCAGCCCAATGGCATCAATGTGGATTTCACAAGCTTCAAAATCTCCCCTCCCCCAACCGCATCCCAAAGCCAGCCCAGCTCATCTCCACCTCCCTAACCTGTTTTTCCTCTCACCTATCCCCTCCTCCCACCTCAAGCCCCACCCCATCTCCTATCCACTAACATCATCCCGCCCCCTTGACCTGTCCATCCTCCCTGGACTGACCTATCTCCTCTCTACCTCCCTACCTACACTCACCTTTACTGGCTCCATCCCCGCCTCTTCGACTTGTGTGCCTCCTCTCCACCTATCCTCTCCTCTATCCATCCTCTATCCGCCTCCCCCTCTCTCCCTATTTATTTCAGAACCCTCTTCCCCTCCCCCATTTCTGATGAAGGGTTTAGGCCCGAAACGTCAAGTTTTCCGGCTGCTATGATGCTGCTTGACCTGCTGTGTTCATCCAGCCCCATGCTTGTTATCTCATAATTAGTCCTGCAGTTTGCTTTAAATCTCATTTTTTAAATCACAGTTTGGGTGGGCTGTTCTATTTTAAGCCAATATCCCACTCAATCCAAATGTATGTGGTGAGAATTTTAATTTTGAGACTGGAATTTGCACAAATTTTAAAATTTAGTTGCCAAAGATAATGCTACTCAATATCCTTTGGTGGACCTCGAATTTAATACAGGTATCTATGCAGCGCCACCAAGTGGAGCAATAGATGTTCACCTATTCACTGAGTGCACAATATGTAATGGACACCTGTCAGAGATCTTGGAAATAGGCAGCCCCCCCATTCTGGGTCTGGGTGCTGAAGGGTGGTAGGTGCCAGTGAAGGAAATCAGAACTTATTAAATTACTATAGTATCACCAGATTCACTGGCAGCTAGTCTTATTGCTTCTGTCTCAACAGTAGTTGGTTTGCTTGGTTTACTGATACCACAGGAGATTTGACTTGTGCAGCAATCTTAATATTTTCTTCACTCACGTCCAGAAAAAGACTAGCTGCTGGAAGTTCACATGCTCTTTATTATGGAATTTCTGCAATGAATGCTATTATAATGTAAACAACCTAAAAAGTAAAAAATATACATCTTTAACACAAGATTGTACATTCAAAGTCAGAAAGCACAATATAGAGATTTAAATAGAACAGATTTGTTTTGTTTTTTGAGAGATCATAAGGACAGTGAAGAACAGTGAGAATGAATTAGTCGTAAAGACCCTGTATCATTAAGACCACATCTTAATAAAAAACATAACTGGAACAAGTTTGGACTTATACTCAATATTTGTATTCTGTTTAGGAACTATACATAATACCAATGTGCAGAACATAAACAAATTCTTTAGTATCGCTGTTTCTTGACCTTAATTTAGCATCATAGCTTTATTAAAAGAAAGGCAAACTTGCTAAGATTATCTAATGACTCAAGTCAGCTTCAAACCATTTGAGATTCTCACTGCAATACTTTATGATTTCATGATCATCTTATTAAATCAAAAAGGACACTTCTAATACAGCAATTAATTAAATTTGTTGCACGCAGACTGAAGCAGAAGAGATCACGGTTGGTGCCATAATCTGCATCAAGGTGCAAAACAGTACCTCTGCTTTAAAGGTAGGGATCAGTACATTTTCAATTTCCACTCTTGTATATTTTCTTGAGGCTAACTCTGATACTTGGTCTAAGTGCCTGTAGTTACTAAAGCTGACCAGCTGCAATAAATTTAAAGTCTCTTTGGATTGATTGTTCAATGTTTCAAGCTGACTCCTTGTTCATAGCACTACGATCATTTTACTTAAGCACAAGTAATTCTTAATACAGTGCAATATTAAAACAGTTACAATGTACAAAAGAAAAATAAACTCCCCCGATAGTCTCTTGGGTAGATGATGAGATGTGTTCCCCATAATCACTTATGTGTCTGTAACTATCTGATTTTTACCTTGGTCCTTCTGCCACGAGAATGTCCGGACCCACTAGAATGTACTCCAAAACCTAGAGAAATCTACCAACTAAAGGCACAGCATGTGGGATCTCTTTTTTTTAGCCTAAGCACAGGCTTTTTTAGTACTTTTTTTTTGTTTTCATTCATTCAAATTTCATTTTAAATTTTTATTTTTGATGACAACAGTTCAGGACCTTGAGGACCAAGAGTTCTAAATGTAAACAAAATCTAGTTTTTAAAATCTAGCTTTTCCTTAATTCCAACAGATGAAAAATAAATCCAAAGTAATAGACTTGTTTATGAGCAACCGTATTATTAAACTGCAGTCTAGCAAAGCAAGTAGTAAACAAGTATTATATTTGATTATATTTCAGCAACTTCTGAAGTTTGCACATTCTCACATGCACAGAAAGAAATTGGATAAAGCTGTGGGCAGTTCTAAGTCTCACCTCCTCTCTCCTAGTAGCATCTCACTGAAGTCAGCAAAAGTCTAAAATGTATTTTTGCAGAACAGCAGCTGAAGAGAAAAATCTAGGGTCATTTAGATCTTGCAATTGATCATTCCTCAAAACATTTTCATCAGCTAATTTGCTTATACAATATCCCTTACTTGGCTTCAAGCTTAAAGTTAACCATTATTCTTGCACAGATTGGTATTACATTTTAGTACTTTGGACAATATTTCCACAGGAAGTGCTTTATTTATTTTTTGTACTGTTTGTAAGAACAATGCATGTTCTCATCAATTATTTAAGAGGCGCTAGATCCAGATGCTAAACAGAGATTAGAAATTTGGTTGCCCATCTGGGTGAGCGAAGGATACCAAAGCCTGTGTTTGAAAGTTCTTTTACCATCAAGCTCTTCCAAACCAGGAGAAACAAGCACACAAGCAATGAGGTTAAAAATATTGGAGGATAGACCCTCTTTACTACATTAATTAAAAATACGTCACTGATGGTGGTGTGTTTCTATTTTGTATCTTTATGCCATAATGGGTGGTATTAATTGAACTTTTCTAATCTGATCATAACTGTCTGTGCATTTGCTGTGAAGTAAAGCAATTGAATGATTTGTATCAAACTTCATCTCATTAAGTTCTAGCATGGTCTGCCCACAGAAGGGACTAAAGGGACACACATGCGGTATATATAAGTATCCTGTTTGAATCACAGGACAGTGTTATTATTACAACTTCCCACATGCTATTGAGATCAAGCCCTATAACAGTAAAGTCTGGGACCGCTGCAGCAGTGTCAGATGTTACTGAACATGAGACAATATCTGTGGTGGATTCAAATTTATTGTATTAAATTTTCCTCAACCAGTCTGCACATCATAACAGGCAGCCAGCTTCTTGATATGACCTGCAAAATGCAACCTTATCAGTTTTTGGAAATTCAACATCATTAATCTGAAGCAATCTGTCTGTCCTCTGGTTTGCTCTGGACTGGGTGCAAACAATAGTGTTCAGTAGAATCATGTTCTTCATAGCAGTGATTTACCCTTGAAACACTTAGGCAACAAAAGAGACCATCTTCATTTGCTGTGTAATGTTCTATCAAGGCTTTTATGCTGGGAAACGTTAGTGTGTTCAATTGCTGGAAAAGAATACATATAATATGTTATAAGCTATTATGGAAAAAAGATCATTTCATAATTTTAAAAGATTTTATAATCATACCTGCAAGTAATAGTTGCCTTCATCATTTTTACAGATAAGGTAATTTATCACACCAAATGGGGTCCGCATCATTAGTGTCCAACACTGTAGGGGGCCAGGATTCACCCACAATAAGAAGGCTCCCATTACATCACGTTTTAGCAGTGCTGTGGCATAATCCCTTTACAAAAATAATAAGATATGTGAAAAACAAACGCATTTTTGAAGTTTTCCAGAAAAACTCCTTTTTAATATGTAACTTCAGCTAAGCACTGAAAAAAGTTTTGCTTTTCAAGCAGTCATTATTATTTGTTCAGAAAATAGATTGGGAGAGATTGTATGGTGGGGGTAGGGGAGTGGCATTTGACACCAGGAGCACTGCCTTTATATACATCAACAACCTAAACATTGGTGTACTGGGTACAAATTTAAAATTGCAGCTGACACAAAACTTGCAAGTATTATTAACTGAGGGGACAATGGTAACAGACATCAAGGCGATGTTTTGGTGCTAAATATGATACAAGCATGATGTAAAGAGTACAATTCCAAAAAGGGTGCAGGAACAGAGAACCCTGGGGATATATGTGCATACTGAATGTGGTGGGTTATGGTTGAGAAAGTAGTTAAAAATACATCTGATTACAGGGCTTTATAAGTAGAGTGAGAACAGACAGAAGCAAGAAAGTTATGATTTTACCTTTTTAAAAACACAGACTTGGCCTCAACTGGAGTATTGTGACAATTCTGGGTACTACACTTTAGGAAGGATGAAACGACTTTAGATAGGTCTCAGAAGTGATTTATGGGAATGGTTACAGGGATAAATAATTGAAGACAAAACAAAAATCTCATAGGGCTCTGGGAAAAGGGTGAGAATTGCAACTTGCTAAATTGGTCTTACAATGAGCCAGTGTGAATATGACAGGCCAAGTGCATTCAATTGTGCTACAGCCTTTCTATGATTCCGCAATCTCTATCTATGTCTTGAATTGATGATAATCATTATTCTGCCAAGTATTATTCAAAACTTCAGTTGCACAAATAGCAATCAGAATGTGCGATAGCAATACAATCAATCAGACAATAACATTCACACGTGTACATAAACACGGACATCTGCAAGATGCTCTCTAATTTGCTCTATCTTCCACAAGCTTCACTCTAAGCGTATACCACCAAGGGATAGCATTGAAATCCATTTAAGGGCATGAGGTTGCAGTACTTACCTGCTAGTGACCGTGACATGCTAGAAAGGTTTGTTCATATGAACAATTGAGTGACAGTTATGTTGATTCTTCCTTTGGAACCAGGAATTATACACAAGGTAGTCAAATGGTAAATCTGGACGCAACACTTTATCGACAACGCTCACAACTCTGTAAGTGGTTCTAGACTGACCCAAAGTCCCACCTGACCAACTCTCTTAAAGGGGCAGCAGGACCCCCAACTACATACATAACAACAGTAGAATAGTGTAATATTACTGGACTGGTAATCCAGAAGCTTACAATAATACACTAGAGGCATGAGTTCAAATTCCATCTCAACACAGTAGGAATTTAAATTCATTTAATTAATCATAATGAGAAACTGGTCCAAACATGATGATGATGAAACTCTCAAATTGTTGTAAAAATCAATCTGGTCCATAATTGTCCCACAGGGGAGGAAAATGACCTCCACACCCAGTCTAGATGAAATATGGATCCAGACCCACATAAATTTGGCTGGCTCTTAACTGTCCTCTGAAATGAACCAATAAGTCACTCAGTTATAGATGGCTTGTGAAGGCCTACTCGAGGGCAGTTTGGGATGACAGGAAATGTTGATCTTACATGCCAAGTTCACATCCCAAGAACATCTTCCTAAAAAGAAAGTGCCATCAACCAACTTTTGGCACTGAAGATTAACTTTTATATATGTAAAGTCTCATTCTTTCAGGTTTGAATTATTGGTGGAGATATTTAGAATAGTAAAATTAAAATAAAATTTAGTAAAATTGTTCTTTGTTTCTTTTGTCTCTCTCCAAATGCCATCTTTATTTCTAGCCTTTTAAATTTTCCATACAATATTTGATTTTACATCAAGTTAAACATTCTAACTTAAACTTCCTGGTTTACACTCTGTGCAAGGTATTTACACATTGGCTAGAGAACTGGAGAGAGCTCTGTATTTTTGCCTCCTGTGAGGAAGGCCTGCCAAACTGTGCCAAACAGGCACTTCCCCAAATGTAAGGACCTTACAGAGAGCAAAAGCCTCTGCTGTTCAGTCCTAATGCAGGCAGTGGACAGGTGGCAGAGCACCCTTGGAGAGGCCTAAGATTACTGAAGGGCCAAGAGTAAAAGCAGTAGTGGGGTCAGCATCAAGGGATGTGGGTGGCCCTTGTCAGGTCACTTGTAATGCCAGCACCCTGAAAGCAACATTAGCCTTTTGGGCTTCCCAAAGTAGTGTCTGTTTTGCCTGCCACTGGCTGCTACCAGCAGTGGAAGAACAAGGCATTAATTACCTTAAGGGCCTCAATTAGTCAGATCAGGAGGGTCATCCATGCCCCTTCGTTCCCCCAACTTAGTTAAGACGGCGATAGGAAGGTGGCAGGGTTCCTGTCTGGTATCCACTCATCACAAATTCACCTCGGGGAGGGCACTGAATGCCAATCTGTATCTCTTGGTGAGTATTCTTTGTGACAATATCGCTTGCACTATTTATGCAGATTTCTTTTTCTCTTGGAGTGCACTGGACATGACAATGAGTTGCCACTAAAAGCCCATGAAAATTCTGGATAGCTGCAGCGAATGCCATTCATGCACCTTTGACTACAAAATTGGGATCACTAATTTCACTGTTTGTTTCTCATTTAATTTTAATGGATTCAGGGGCTACACATTTTAGAATTTTAAAGTTTGTACTCAGTTACTTTGAGCACATTTTATTCAGTTTTATTTTTGATATATTCATCCATTTTGCTTCTGGTTAGACATATGTGTGATCCATGTTTAGTGCTTGAATTTTTATCCTTATCCAATTCACTGCTTCCTTTTAGTAGTCAACTTCTCCCAGAGGACCATTCTGGCTTTTACCGAATACTCGGGTAACAGGCCTTTCTTATTTCTCAGGGGTAGGCAATGCAATGAGCTACCACTTTTACAAATTGTGTGAAATTCATTGTTTTGAGTACATGGAGATGCAACCTTCTGTATGCCCAAATACATTTATGTCTGGGTAGCATCAATACATGCAGTCTAACTGGCAGAGGTGAAACCAGGATTCTGAATTTGGGCAAATAAGTGCTGACAATGCCTGTATTGTCTGCTCTGGAAAAAAAATAGCATTGTGTACTCAGATGGGCCTGGAAATAGAGATACTTAAAGTTGGTAAAATTACAAGTTAGTAAAGTTGTTGGAACTTTTTATATTTAGAAGTATTTTCCAGTGTTATTGGAGGCATTTTATTCCATTTAGCAGGAGACATTTCCAAAACCTCAGGAGGGGTGGAGGATCTGATCATCTGTCTACATAAAGGCTGCAGCATATGTAAAGAAGCATGACAAAGCTGCTGGCTTTGCAGCATGACAGGGAGATGTAGCAGAATCTGCACAGAACGTGCTCCGCAGCATCCACTTTACTAAGTTGAAGCTAGATTCCTTCCAGCTGTCTGACAGGCCATGAATGAACCCAGCGTTTTTGTATATATGTTCATTCAGCACTTTCCTGTAAGCCATTGCATCAAGCTCCTCATCAGAGTCCTCTGCAGCAATATATGTCTGTCATCTCACCCTCTGGTAAACTAAAAAGCAAATCATTTTTACTCCACCTGCTTTCAGCACACTCATACCCAGTGACTCACTATATGCTGATCTAAACTGTATACAAGACTCCAATGTAAGTGCAGTGCTAGGGTCTGTGCTGGTGGTTGCATTTGTCAGATTATACAAAGGAGTCTCTTCATCACTGCTGCACTGTTGTCTCTGCCTTCCTCTTGGGCTGCTGTGGATGTGCAAGCAGTGCTGTTAAGTCTAATGGAAAGGCAAAATACTCATTTGCTGGAAGCCTAAAAGTGAAAACAAAAAGTGCTGAAAATATTCAACAGCACAAGCAGTATCTGTGGAGACAGCAGAGTTAAAGTTACAGATCAACTCATTTGATTATCTGAATCAACTGACCTCCTGAGTATTTCCAAAAATTCCTGTTTTCATAATAGTAGTTTTCAAGTTTCTGAAAGCAAGAAATCAGAAGGCCAAGGTTGTTGTGGAGAAAGGGGGTGGGATGAGAAGCAAGAGGTTCCTGGTCACACCATTAGCAGTCTGTTCATACGAGATAGCAGAAGATTTAGATTTTTTTTAGATTTAGATCTTTTATTGTCACGTGTACTCAAGTACAAAAGTACAGTGAGAACTGTAATGTCGCCACACAAGGTGCCATCTTAGGTACAAGTACCTAGGTACAGAATCGTAAGAACAAGGTAGAAAGAAAGAACAAAGTTAGAAGTTAAACAAAAATAAAGAAATGAAGCTAAAAGTCAAACAGTGGTCTTTTGAAAGTGCTTAGCCACACTTGGACCACACTTCCTTCAGGGGCTTGATCTCCTCCTAATTGCCATGTTTTCCCCACACAGTCCATTCCAGGAGTCCCGTGGCAGGCCCACCACGCCACCACCGAAGCAACTGTCGCTTCTGTCGATCCACCATTGAATATCAATTCAGGCCAACCGCATTGCCACAGCTAACCAACGCAGACCGCAGATGCTACCTTCTCTGTTGACCACAGAAGCTGCCCTGCTATTGAAAGCTGATCCACCGCCACTGCCTCAAGTCCTGCACTAGGCCCACCAACGTTGAAGGCGCCTTGCTCTGCTGCCATCTCTCGCCACTGCGCCCACAATTGCTGCCATTGTGAGCTCCCTAAAGGCTTGTTCCCTCCATGCTGGGGCTCCTCTCCCCAATGAGCAGACCCCTGCCACCGCTGCCCCATGTACTTGGGAGATCGGGCCCGCTTGCATCCTGCCGAGGATGCTGAAATGCACTGTCTTCAGCTGCCACGTAAGCAGCCACGAGGAACGACCAAATCCACTCTGCTGCTGCAGCCTCCTGGAACCTCCTTCCTCACCCGAAGCCTGAATTAGGTGTTGAGCCATCGCCAGGACCGCCTCGACAGAAGCCAGCGGGAACTCGAACTCGCCTCCACCTTCGGTGCCGTGAACCTACGCTGCTAGAGCTACTTGTCGCCGCTGATGCTGTCGCTGGAATGGAGCTCTTCACCAAGAGCTAAGTAAAATAAAAGAGGAAAAAAAGAGTTAAGAGAGAGAGAAAAATTAAAGAAATGAAAAGAAAGCAGACGGAGTAGGTGAGCTCTGGGCTCAGAAACCCTACTCCGACGTCAGATGGTGTGCAGGCTATTGAGAAGGGGAATAAGTCAGGATATACCTCGAGGTTTTCATTGATATCAATTGCTGTGGGCCCCATCACAGCCATGATACAGAGAAACTTTTGCTTTTTAAGGTTCAGAAGATGAAGGGGTCATTATTCCCTACTGGATGTTCTCTGTTCCCTTCTATTGTGTGCTACTTTATCTTGCACGAATGAGGGCAGGATGTCAGTGGTTATATAGCAATGTGTTCGGGTGACGCACCTGCTCTAGCTCAATACATGGAGGTATGTGGAGGCAGAGAGAGGTGGAAGTGTGACTGGCAACATGTGAGGGTAAGGTGTTACTTGGATGTTAGGTTTGAATCCTGAGTGCCAGGGAGTGTTGCTGTGTGACAACGGAGTCTGGTGAATTAAGCAGCACCAGGGAATGGTGAAGCAGTGAGTAGATGTCTTGTGATGAAGCAATCAATGATGTTGACCACCCGCATGAGGTCATTAGGTTTCTTGTGGTATTACTGCCAGATTCTCTGGTTCAATGCCGTTCCTGGACACTGGCTCCCACTTTCTTCTAAGAATATTCCTTGAAGGTGTCCTAGAAGGAGTGCAATGAAGACTCACCAGACTGTTTTGGGATTGGCGGAATTGTCCTTTGAGGACAGATAAAAGAAACCAAGCCTATGTCCTCTAGAGTTTAGAAGAATGACAGAGGATTGCATTGAAACGTACAAAATTTTTACAGGCTTGACAGGGTAAATGCAGAAAGAACGTTTACCCTGGCTGGTGAGGTCTAGAACCAGAGAACATGGTTTCAGAATAAGAGATAGGCCATTTAGAACTGAGATGAGGAGGAACTCTTCTCAGAAGATAGTGAACCATTGGGATATTTGGAATTCTCTATTTCAGAGGGCTGTGAAGATTCAGTCATTGAATATCTCCAAGACAGAGATTAATAGATTTCTGGGTATTGAAGATATCAAGGGATATGGGGTCCGTATTGGAAGATGGTGTTGAGATAGAAGCTGAAACAAGGCATAGTTGCATGCCAGAGCAGGCTTGATAGGACAAATGGCCTACTTTTGCTCCTATATACTTTGTTCCTAGACTCATATCTAAAAATCAGGGTTGACAAATTTTTCACTACAATTGAACCACCTGTTTAGAATTTTAATTCAACTTTATGGGTAAATATTTATGGGATAGGGCAAAGATAGTTTACTGCTTTCTTCAAATGATACTGGAAGGACAAAATCTTATCTTGAATCACTCCCAAGTATATAGGATTAGCATTATGTTTTAGTCCCTGACCATCCATGTAGATTTGCAGTTCTGGCATTGTGGGGTGGAATACACTGATGATGTTTTTAGAGGGGTTCAATCTGGCGCACGATGTGCTGTGGTAGTCTGCGATTTTTGTAACGTCTTCATTAATGACCTGGTCTAGGATGCGGAAAGATGGAACATATGGCACAATAGATATTAACTGCACAGGATAACGCATGAGATGTGGTTGTTGGCAGATCAGTGTCATATATGTTGAACATTATTGAGAATAGCATTGATACCTGTGGTAGTCCATTATTCAGTCATATCCATGCATTTCTCACTTGTCCAAGATGGACTCTAAATCTGTTGCAGAGGGTTGTTTCAACAACTGTCCCAGGTTGGAAGTACTTTAGTAGACTTTAGGAGCAGGTAGAGTATCATAGTATTAGTATCATTGGAATTTGTAAGGTTCAGTGGCACTGTGCAGGTCTTTATGTTCTTCCAGAAGCCATTTTCAAATAGGTGGTGAGTGCCAGAACTTGTGTGATATGCTGCACCCCATTTGGAAACCAGTTTCGTTGACCTTATTTACAGAGATATCTGTTGCAGGATAAGACACTCAAAGATGTGAAAGCACATAGTAAGCATCACTCTCCTAAAGGAATATGAATCAGCTGGTGACCTTGAGGTAGCAGACTACTTCATTGAGTCTCTTAATGTTACATGCTGTACTTGATGAGAGGGAATTTCAGCAGAGATCAAATTCACTCGTTTCAATTGGAAGCAGTGGAGCCTGATTTTCCATCTTCTAGCAGCCCAAGAATCACCTGTACTAAACGGCCCACCAGTCACTGTGAACCATGTTGCAAGTCATCTGCTGTAAGAAGCAAGAACATCGTTGGAAAAGAAAACAAGATGCATCATCTGTAATACACTGAAAAAAAAAGCTACACCAGCAATATGTAGAACATCCTTTCAAGATTCCAGAACTGGAGAAAACATGAAGGGGCTTGCAATGTGGCAAAGCAGTGGGATAATCAAAATTCCTGCAATGACTTTGCCCTTGTGCTTGTGCCTAGCTTTGTTTTAATTAATTCACAGGATGCAAGTGTCACTAACTAGACCAGCATTTACTGTCCATACCTGACTGCCAGAGCACAGGTAAGAGTCAACAACATTGCTATGGGCCTGGAGTCACACGTAGGCCTGACCAAGTAAAGGATTATATTGCCATTCCGAAACCTGGAAAAGATGTCACTCTGGAGGCCAGCTATTAATCAATTAAGCTCTATGAAATGTTGCTATAAATGCCTTATGGCTAAGGTCATGACGTTTACAGTGTTAATGCCTTCCTCTTTGTGAATTTATTTCACTCAAGCATGAATTTCATTTACATTCACCTTAAACCCACAATTCCTTTCACTGGCAAAAGTAAACACCTGTTCGGTGTATGCATTAGATCATAATTATGAATTATAATGTTAAATTGCTTAGTTTTGTAGAATTACCTTGTGGCTAGGATAGTATACAGAGAATTTTCTTGAAGAGATGCTTGCCATGGTTGTGGTTGGAATAGGGATAATGGGCTGAACAGCCTGTTCTTGTTTCCTGCTTTATCATCTTAGTTTATAAGATTGAAGGTTGTCCAGAATCATCGAACAGAAATAAAATTCACCTTGGGCTTTTTTATATTTAAAATCTAAAGGATATTCATTCCATCAAATGTTCTGTATATATCTGGCTACTGCTCAAATGACAACCCAGAGTTAAGGAAAACAGCTGGATTGTATTAGTTAGAATGTTCCACCCATTCGTCCAAAGATTAAAACATTTTATTGCCAAACTGAATAATTCTCGTTTCAGTTAGAAGTATTTCCTCTCCTACTGATTCATCAGCTGAGACAGGGAGCAGGTGAGCCACTCTCAGGCCTTTAACAAATCAATTATCGATCTAGGGTCTGGGAAGTTTGGGTAATATGACGATGGCCCTTCATCTAATTTGTTTCCACACCCAGTGGAAATGTGCCAGCACTGGTAAATCATGCAGAGAAGTAAATGGCCTGAAACACAGTAACAGTGTTTTTTCTATACTTTGTACCGCATTCCATTATGATTCTTAGAAAACAGTCAACTTTGACGTTTTTTCCAAAAAACACAAACAGATTGGTTTACAGCTGTGATGAATCAGCCTGTCTGAACAAATTCAGAAGTGTTTGATGTTCGTGCTTCCTGGTAATTCTAAGACAGTAATGGCATAAAACTACCCCAAATATCAAATGGATCCCGACTGACCTTGCCCCAACCCATTTTTCAAACACAGAGAATGCTGGAGAAATACAACAGATCTGGCAGTATCTGTACACAGAGAAACAGAATTAACATTTCAAGTCTGGTATGATCCTTTTTCAAAACTGAAAGATGTTGGAAAATGACTTTTTCAATACTTTTGACAGAGAAATGAGGCCCATTGCAAAAGGTGGAAGAGAAGTATGTAGAATAGTTATAAATTAAGCTGTGAAGGGAACGAATTGATCCTCTCTACTAAGTTCAAAGTTAACAAGATACAAACAAGACTGTAATAGAGTCATATAGCACAGAAATAGACCAATGTGGTCCAATTTGTCCGCGCTGACCAGACATCCCAATTTGACCAAGTTCCATTGCCAGCATTTGGCCCATATTCCTCTAAACCCTTCCTGTTCATGTACCCATTCAGATGCCTTTTAAATGTTGTAATTGTCCCAGCCTCCACCACTTCATCTGGCGCTCATGCCAGACACATGCCACCCTCTGTGTGAAACAGTTGCCCCTTAGGTCCCTTTTAAATCTTTCTCCTTCTCTCACCTTAAACCTCTAGTTTTGGACTCCCCCAAGCTAGGAAAAAGACCTTGACTATTCACCTTATCCATGCCCCTCATGATTTTATAAACCTTTATAAGGTCACCCCTCAGCCTCCGATGCTCTTGGGAAAAAAGCCTCAGACTATTCAGCCTCTTCCTTTAACTTAAATCCTCCAGTCCCAGCAACATCCCTATAAATCTTTTATGCAGATGTACGAAAAAGATGGACTACAGACATAAAGTGGTCAGTTTCTGAAGTAACTGAATTTAATTTGACGTTTTGAGGCTGTAAAGTGCCTTAATGGAAAATTAGTGTTTGTTCCTCAGGCTTGCATTGTGCTTCATTGGAACATTGCAACAGGTCCAGGACAGAAATGTTAGCAATGAGAGCAAGACTGTTTATGGAAATGGCAAGCAACTGGAGATCAGCATCATTCCTATGTTCACAAAATGATCACCTATATCTGGGCTCGGCCTTGCCAAAGTAAAGGAATCTGCATTGTGAGCAGCAAATGCAGTGAACTAGACTGAAAGAAGTACAAGTGAAATACTTCTTCCCTGGAAGATGTGTTTGGTGCCTTGGACAGTGAGGCGGGAGTTGGTGAATGGGTAAATGTTACACCTTCTGCGAAAAGGTGCCATGGAGGAGTAAGGAAGCATTAGGAAAGATGGAGGCTGGACCAGGGTGTCACAGAGGGAGCAGTTCTGCACAGAGTGGAGGGGAGGGGTAGTGGCGTCCTACTGGAGGTGGCAGAAATGGCAGGGGATGATCCTATGAATGCAAAAATTAGTGAGGTAGAAAGTAAGGACAAGGGGAACCATAGTGTTGTTCTGGGAAGGAAGGGATGGGATGAGGGCAGAACTGCAGGAGATGGATTGGACACAGTGAAGGCCCTGTCAACCACAATGTAAGAAAATCATCAGTTGAGGAAAAGGGTCATGTTAGAGGCAGCCTGGCAGAAGATGGCATCATCAGAATAGATGTGACAGAGCTGGAGAAACTGGAACATTTGGAATAGAATCCTTGCAGAAAGCAAGGTGTGAGGCGGCGTAGTTGAGGTAACTGTGGGAGCGTGGAAAGCCTATCCTCAAAAATGGAAGCAGCAAAGTCATAGAGTCATAGAGCTGTACAGCACGGAAACAGTTCCAACTTGTCCATGCCGTCCAGATATCCTAACTAATTCTTGTCCCATTTGTCAGCATTTGGCCCATATCCCTCTAAACACTTCCAATTCATATACCCATCCAGATGCCTTTTAAATGTTGTAGTTGTACCAGCCTCAACCACTTCGTCTGGCAGCTCATTCCATACACGCACCACCCTCTGTGTGAAAAAGTTGCCCTTTAGGTCCCTTTTAAATCTTTCCCCTCTCACTTTAAGCCTATGCCCTCTAGTTTTGGACTCCCCTACCCCGGCGACCAAAGACCTTGTCTATTTACCCTATCCATGCCCCTCATGATTTTATAAGCTTCAAGAAGGTCACCCCTCAGCCTCCGAGGTTCCAGCCTATTCAACCTCTCCCTATAGCTCCAAAACTCCAACCCTAGCAACATGCTTGTAAATCTTTTAGATGGACCAGGTGAAAGTGAGAGAAGAATGGAAATTGGAAGCAAAACCTCACCCTAGTTTCATTCCTTTCCACTCCCGAAGGCAGTGACCAGTCTCCATTGCAATGGCACAACCTATAGAACAACAGTCTCCCCACATCTTGCCCAAGAATTAATATTTTATGTGTGACCATAAACAGTAAATACTAGTCGGCTTTTTCACCACAAATGGCTTCACAACTGAGCACCTCCTGTCTCTTCATTCCTGTATTCCTTGTTTGTATACCAAAGCATGAACTACATTTCCACACTGAACAGTTAGACAGCTTGGACACTTTGTGTACTTCAAAATGTAGGAATGAGTTTCTATCTGTCTTTATAAAGCAAAATGTGTATGTCTATTTTTTGGCAAATTCCCCCAAGATCCTCAGACCAAGTTCAATCAGAACCTGACTGGATAATACCTTGACCAAGGGGAATGTCGCATGGAAGTTGACATCTAATCATTTCACCACTCCCACCGGTCTGGGGAAATTGGGGGAGAAAGCCTTCTCCTGGCAAGAGTCCTATGGCCCCTAAACTGTATCCCCACTAACGCAGTTTACCAATTTTAACCATACATTTCAAGAAAGAATACAAAAAATATGCATCTTAAATATTTGAGATAAAAGGTACTGCAGATGCTGGAGAATCCGAGATAACAAGCATGGGGCTGGATGAACACAGCAGGTCAAGCAGCATCATAGGAGCAGGAAAACTTGACGTTTCGGGCCTAAACCCTTCAGGTTTAGGCCCAGAACTATAGCTACGTTCTTCTTGGAAACATCCAATGTTTTCGCTTTAACTGCTTTCTCTG
>JAHRHZ010000004.1:31919185-31932440 GCA_024137785.1 Ginglymostoma cirratum
TTCCTCCTCCATCTTAAATATTTGTCATTTTTCATATTTAATTTGTTCTTCCCACATTTTTTTGGTTTCACGTAAGTCATGTTCTGATACATGACACATTACTACTTTGTAAGGTATAGCAACAGGTGACACGCAGAACCAGGAAAGATGAAAAGGCTGGAGAAAAGTGGCAAATTGTTGACAGAAAGTTACAAGACAAAAATTAGAAAAAGGGAAGATTAAGAGGCTAGAACAAAAAGGAAAGAGTTTGCATGTATGATAAAGTATGATTGCAACTATTAAGTGGGATACCTGACCCACTGAATGTTCATACATGAAGAATGACAAAATCAAAAAATTTCAAAAAAGAAGCTGAGAAGGATCACTAAGAAATCTCTTCACATTGACTTAAGAGTGAAGGTGTTCTTAATGTTGTCTGTCATAAAATATTTAATGTTTCAATCAATATTGAAAATGCAGACAGTGACCCTACAAATATGAAGACTTGTGTACAAATGCTGTATTTGATACGGATGATGAAATATTCAGAGTATTAAAAATGTTGAGGAAATAGATGCAGATGTAGATTTTGATCCTTGGGATTTTGAGCATGGCATTGAAAATGTACAAAATCATATGGTAAAAATTGTAAATTTAATTAAACTACAGTCAATTCAAATAAAATAAATGAGAGTAAATTCATGATGAAAATAAATTTTTTTGTCCAATAATGTTTTGAGTACAAAATTTTTATGTACATTTAGTTATTTGAATGACATGGGATTAAAATTGTGAAATAATTGTGTGAAAGAAGGTAATTAAATGATTTGTTGAATGAAATCTGTTAGTGTAAGAAATGCTTCAAATAAATTGCTTCACAAAGGCATTTTCAGTTTTCGTACCTATCTCATTTATCCTAAATGCCCATAGATGAATATCTCAGTTTATTAATTCAGAAAAGCATTTTATCTTATCTTTAGAATCTTATTTTTAACTTTTATCCCTTTCTCTCCTGGCTTGTGTGTATATATGTATACACATATATAATTTCAACTGGAAAATCACATGTATATACACAATCGTATCTATATACTAAATATACTTTTGCTACTTAAATCTTGAGGGTGGGCGAACAGCTAGGAAAAATAATATGATTTCTCATGATAAAGTACTAAAATTATACAACAGCCGGATTTTACTGTTGTAATGACATCAAAGCTGTCAGCAATTGACATCATCACAACAGCGAAACAGAGCAACTTCCACCATTCACACACACAGTTAAATATGATTTCCTTTTCCCCCATAGAGTGCACTGTTGAGGTCCTCATGGATAGAATTCACTTGAATATGTATTAATTTCACTTTTATGATTTAGTCTTACTACAAAAGCCCTCAATCATCATGTATTATTGAATGAAGTGGACAAGAGGGGTAATTTTCTGGGCCCTCCTGGGACTTTTAAAAGGGCAGGCAGAGAAAGTTAATTGGTCAGGAGTCAAAAAAATCAGTTTCCTGACAGCGGGTTTAAGATTTCCTGTTAACATCTCAGAACTTTTCAGGCAGGTCAGGTTTCCTGACCTTCATGGTTGGGAACCTATTTTGCCTTCACGAGGCTTGCATACTTATTAATATTCCAGTCTGCTGGAATTATGTTCATGGAAGCAATTTCACTATCCATAAATGTGAAGCAATTCTGTTTACAAATTTGACCATATACAAGATACGAGGCATGGACATGGCAGGACAGATTTCTTACTCCATGCTGAGGTGAGTGCAAATTTCTTCAGTTATTTGGCTCCTTCACAACCATGCAATATAAATGGGTAGTGCTCAGAATGAAGCCAGACTGAACCAACAACTACACCTACCCAAGTGAGGCAGCCACACTGACTGAGGCAGCCAGTTTGGTCAGGGATATGATCGCCTATGTGCAGGACGGGGGGGGGGGGTGTGG
The DNA here is from genome assembly GCA_024137785.1 of Ginglymostoma cirratum. Classification (NCBI taxonomy): domain Eukaryota; kingdom Metazoa; phylum Chordata; class Chondrichthyes; order Orectolobiformes; family Ginglymostomatidae; genus Ginglymostoma; species Ginglymostoma cirratum. Next base: position 31,921,122 of record JAHRHZ010000004.1, read on the forward strand.
TGGTGGATGCGTGTCTCGTCAGCCTGGACCAGGAGAAGGCCTTTGACAGGATATCGCACATGTACATGAGAGATGTCTCCAAATTAGGCTTTCGGGAGGAAATCTGAATTTGGATCTGACTGCTCTACATCAACATTGTTAGCACAGTCTCAATCAATAGGTGAGAATCACAAAGCTTCCCAATAAGATCTGGAGTCAGGCAGGGTTGGCAACTCTCACCTGCCTTGTTTGTATGCTGCATAGAGCCTTTGCCGAGTCCATCAGGAAGGATGCGAGCCTGGGGGGGAAGTGACTGTTTCGGGCAGCAGTGGCCTGCAGGTCAAAGTCTCCCTGTACATGGATGACATTGCTGTTTTCTGCTCAGATCCACAGTCAGTGAGCAGACTCTTGAGCATTTGTGACCAGTTTGAACTGGCCTCCGGTGCCAAGGTCAATAGGGGCAAGAGAAGGCCATGTTGTTTGGGAACTGAGCTGACCGATCTTTTTAATTACAAATACCCAGCACCTTCAGGTAGTCTGTCTTGACAGTGAAGGTGCTGGGTATTTGTTCGGAGGGGCTGGGGTATGCAGCAAAATTTGGGAGGACCGTGTCACCAAAGTAAGGCAGAAACTAGGCAGATAGGAACACAGGTCCCTCACCATTGCAGGAAAAAACCTGGTCATTGAGTGCGTGGTACTCTCAGTGTTGTTGTACGTGGCACAAAAACAAAGTTGTTGGAAAAGCTCAGCAGGTCTGGCAGCATCTGTGAAGGAAAAAACAGAGTTAACGTTTTGGGTGCGGTGACCCTTCCTCAGAGGTTCCTCAGAGCAGAACGCTTCAAGTAGTTGGACCATCCCGTACCACCTGTCCTTAGTGGAAAAATTTGCGACGATAAACATCTATGACTACAAGTCCATCAGCAGTGGTCAGCACATAGCGTCCTCGAGACCCTTCGGGAAGAGAGGGTGGATCCTGTCGAATGGTTCCCTGTACAGACTGCCAGTCATTTGGCAGAATGCTTTGTCACCAGAGTTTTTCAACAAGCTCCAGGACATTGCTCGGTTGGTGGTGAGAAGGGCTCTGCCTGTGAGATTCTTCATGCACACCTGCACTCTCTGCACCACTGTGCGCTGCCCTCAAAGTGGCTGTGGAGGGGATGAGACTGTCACACACCTCCTTCTGGAATGTGTCTGTGCAAAGGAAGTCTGGAGAGAAATGCAGTGGTTTTTGTCGAGGTTCATCCCGAATAGCTCCGTGACGTGGGACTCTGTGCTTGTCTGTTTCCCGGGACGCACCTCAAAACCAACATCAGCTGTGCCTGGAGGACCATCAACGCAGTGAAAGATCCGCTTTGGTCTGTCTGAAACTTGCTGGTTTTCCAGTTGAAAGAGTTGACCCTGACTGAGTGTTGCAGACTGGCTCTTTCCAAGGTCCAGGACTACGTGCTGACTGATGCAATAAAGCTTGGGGTAGCTGCTGCCCAGGTGCAGTGGGGAAAGACCACTGTGTAAGGTCCTTCTGCCAAAGCAAAGCAGGGGGTCCATTCAGTAACCAGAGCCTGCTGATGCCTCAGCTAAATGTCAAGAGATTACTTGTAAATATACAGAAAGACGAATGCCAATGTTTATTTTATTCTCTGTAAGTAATGACAGTATAGATCAGAATGGCTACATTGACTGTATATGTACATAAAGATTTCCTTCTATGAATAAAGTATATTTTTGCAATTAAAAAATGGGTAGAACTCAAAGGTGAACCGTTCATTGGGGCTGTATTCTCATTCCATGCAAGCCTTTGGTGAAACCCGTCAGATGTGTACCTTCTCCTGGCTGTGATAAAAGGTCAGTGAGCTGATGTGCATAAACCTCTGAGGATTGTAGCACCTTCTATGTTTAAAGTCTGAACATTAGCAGAAATTTGAGAAGTAATACTACTGTAGAGCCTGTAGTGCTACAATAGTAACTACAATGAAGTGACAGACACTGACTACACATTGAAACATCTGATAGACATGTCTGGCACCCAAACTCCTGTTTTGCAGTCCTCTACAATGGTAACATTACGATGCTAACTCACACTCGTAATGGCATGAAACACTAAGCAGGCACTGGTACCTATTCAGGACAGCGCAGATCATTGATCCTGTTGTGGCACTAAAGCCAGGTTCTCTGACTCACCCATGGGTATTGAGCTCCGCAGTCACCTCTGTCTAGTCTGCTTTTGTCAGTTAGGATATTCTCTTGTTACCAATCATTGAGAAAAATAACTTCTCTCTGGCACAGCCAAGAGTACCTCTAGGGTAAAGTGTAGTGCTGCTTTTGGCTGGTCTCTGACATGTTTGACCTCTCCAGAGGTTGAGTGATGTTCTTTAGTTTCAGTCACTGAAGTACTGTTTAAATATGGTGCTGGATGATAGTGACCACAAGGTCCCAGTAGGGGGCAGAACATCCAACCCATAAGCTTTGGCATTTTCCATGCACGTGCATACATAGTAAACTGAGGAACATGTATGGGAAAACCCTGCAAGGCTCCAGCAGAGGTCTCTCCCACTTTTCATAAATGCATGACAATAAGTCTTAGAAGAGAAAAATCCACCTGAAGTTTTTACTAACATGCTAACACTGTAATTACTGCTGAGCAACTTCTTTGGCCTTAAAAATTATTTGAAGTCTGTGAAATATGAAATTGCTGCATTATGATAAAAATTCCATAGATATTTATTTTAATGGAAAAGTTATTTTTAACATATATTTTTGATATTCCAATTTCTTGCTTAATCCTATGTGGATGTCGCAATATTTATTTTACTCTTTGTAAAATAATTAAATGAAATTCCTGTCGATGAGACTTGTTCAGTGTTACTTGGACTGCTTGATGATGTCATTCTTACAATGCACCTGAAGATCCCGTGCAGTTAGCTCAATAATCAATTTAATGTCAGCAAAAATGAAATCCACACCACAGAAATCTCAATATTTGTGGAAATCTATGAGATCAGTCGTGACTGCTATCATTTTGCTGTGGATTGCAAAATCTAGATGAATGGAAAGCACCTACAATTACTCTTTTATTAAATTATTAATTTAAACTAGTTACCTGATCTTCTTGTACTTTTCACATGAATACGTTAGCATCCATGAAAAATAACAATATTGTGAAACAATGCTATATAAAAATGACTTTACGAATTTACTCACAGAAAACTGTTAACTAAATTGATAAAAGACTAGTGTTACATTCCAATTGCTTGTAATCACAGTCAAAGATGGCTGAACATTTACATTATTGTGCCTTCGACACTCCAAAGCCATTGAAATGGAGACAACCTGTTTTCAAAACTTCACTAGGAACAATGCCCTTGAAGGAGTATAAATAGAGGCTGTTTCCTACCCCATTAGCAAAGCTTCCAAACAATCATCTGAACATTCAACTGGTAAATACTCAACTGGATGCTAGGCAAGTGTAATCCACTGACCATGACTATATTTGGCCCACTGGACAGTCGAAGAGAGTGAAAGAGACAAACAGTTATGACAGAAGCTAGCCAACCCTTTGGATGTTTAAGTGCCTGTTCTCTCTGCAAGCTACGGGACAAACAAATGAGATGCTGAAGAAACAATACTCTGACTGGGGTTTCTCTCTGTCTTTCTCCATCTAATTCGCAACACTTGAACTCTGTCTGTTGACTTTGACTGTTCAGGTATGGCAGAAAAATAACTTTTTAAAGAACTCAACCAGTTGCTCCAGTTTAGTGTGGAAAGACTTATGGTGTTAATCTTGCATAAAATCTAGGATTGCTTGTCTGTAATTTAGCATTTTACTTACATTTATTGCTTTAATTCTAAAGTCCTTTAGAGACTTGGGGGCAGAGCTCATCAAGTAAATCAAGGCTGCTTGATTGGGTAAGAGTAGCAAATTAAGTAACTGGCTGAACTGCTTTTTGTAACTGTTTGATAGGAGAATTATTTGAAACCCAGTGGTATAATTAAGAGAGGTTAGGTACTCTCACTGGCATTCTGGTGAAGAGAGCAGAAGTTTGGTGAGAATGAGTTAGGTGAGAAGCAGAAGGGGGTACTCTTTTCCTTCTTATTTTTCTATCGTCAGCCTCAAGGAGACCCATCTGGTTCACTAAATAAAAATCAAATGAACTGTGGATGCTATAAATCAGGAACAAGGACAAATTTGCTGGAAAAGCTCAGCAGGTCTGGCAGCATCTGTGAAAGAAAAAAACAGAGTTAATGTTTCAGGTCCGGTGACCCTTCCGATGACAGTTCTGAGGAATGGTCACCAGACCCGAAATGTTAACTCTGTTTGTTCCTTCACAGATGCTGCCAGACCTGCTGAGCTTTTCCAGCAAATTTGTTTTTGTTCCATCTGGTTCACGAATGTCCTTTAGGGAAGGAAACCTGCTGTCCTCACTAATCTAAGCCACATGTGACCCCAGGCCCACAGTAACTTGACTCTTAACTGCTCTCTGGGCAATTAGTGATGGGCAATAAATGCTGGTTTGGCCACTGATGCCCACATCCTGTGAATGATTAAATTTCAAAAAGTTGAAAGACTGGGTGACGGAGTGAGGTTTAAAAACATTCAAGATTGACATTAACTGGAAAGCACTGTCCTGTCAAGTAGGACTGGAAGCCAGCAAGACTGGGGAAATATTTCAACTGTCCAGTCTTTAACTTAAAACTCGATCTATAGTTTAAAATAATGTGGTTATAGTACAAGGAATAACGTAGGATCCTTGGTATATATTTAGTACTCCTTAAACTAGAGGAAGTAAACAGAAAGAAATACTTTAAGAAATGTGCAATATGGTGTCAGATGTCCAGGGCAGTTATCCAGCTGCAACAACTGGAAAACCATGTTATGGATATAGAGCAACAGTTGAAGTCACTGTGAATTGTCTACAAAGCTGAGATCTTCATGAATAGCACCTCCAGATTTGGCACCAAGATGGTATGTGGCCTCCTCATCACTGAGTAATGACAAGACATTTTGAAGGGAGCCAGAGGTTGTGATCCATGTCTGTATCAACGACACAGGTAAGAGGAAGAATAAGGTTCTGCAGAGATAGTAGGAACTGCAGATGCTGGAGAATCTGAGATAACAAGGTGTAGAGCTGGATGAACACAGCAGGCCAAGCAGCATCAGAGGAGCAGGAAGGCTGACTCTTCTTCAGAAAATGAAATAAGATTCTGCAAGCAGAATAAATCAAAATGCAGAACTTCAAAGATAGTAATCTCAGCATTACATTCCATGCCACTTGCTAAGGAGATCTGGAATAGGAGAATACACTAGGTGGATGCATCAATGGAGATAGATGTTTAGATTCTTGAGACATTTGGACTGATTTTGGGTAAGATGGGATCTGTACATGATGGACAGCTTGCACTTGTGCAAGATCAAGACCATTGTCCTTACATAGGTGTTCACTATTACTGTGGCGAGAATTTAAATTAGAGGGCAGTGGGATGGGAAACTATGCATGAGACAAAAGTGAGGAAACAAAGACGAAAATGAAAGACAGAAAAGTAGAAAGCAAAAGTAGAAGACAGGAAAGAAAGAGCTAGCAGCAAAAAAAAAGCACAAAAATTCCAAAGATCTGTTCTAAGGTACTGTCTCTGAATTCTTGAAGCATAAGCAAAAGATAGACAAATTAGTAGTACAAATAGTTGTAAACAGCTACAATATGATTGTGATTAAAGAGACCTGGCTGCCGGGTGAGCATGGGTAGGAACTAAATATCCAAGTATATTCATTCTTTGGGAAAAACAGGTAAAAGGATAAGGAGATAGGGTGGCATTGTAAATAAAGGACAAATTCAGTGCAATAGTGAGAAAGGATACTCATGCAGAAAATCTACATGTAGAATCAATCTGGGTAGAGCAAAGAAACAACAAAGGGCAGAAAACCTTGGTGGGAGCTGCCTCCAGAAATTAGAGATTTAAGCAAGATGGGTGCTGCTGGTATTCATTGGTGAGGTCAATCAACGCATGACTGGACAAACCATTTTGGCAACAATACTATGGTAGATAAATTTCTAGAGGGTGTACACAGTAGTGTTTTCGAAACCAGTACATGGAGGAACTGACCAGGAAACAGCTATCCGAGATTTGATTTGATACAACGTGAAAGGTTAATTAATAACATTGTTGCAAAAGGTCCTTTAGGAAATAAGTGACCATAACATGACAGAACTCTTCATTGGGAGTAGAAAGTGAAACAGTCCATGCTGAAACAACATCATATATTTAAATAAAGGAACATTCGAAGGTCTGAGGAGTGAGTTGGCTGCAATAGATGGAGTAACCTCTTTAAAAGGCATGGTAGTGGGATAGGCAATGGCTAATATTTAAGGACTGAATGCATTAATTGCAACAGTTACACATTCTTTTCAAATGAAAGCACACAACTGGAAAAGTGGTCTAACCATAGCTAACAAAATAAATTAAGGATAATATAAGGACTGAGTGCATTTTAGAATTCAGCAAAGGAGGACTGAGAGACTAATTAAGAGGGGAATAATACAGTGTGAGAGTAAACTTACACAGAACATAGAAGCAGACTGTAAGAACTTCTAGAAGTATGTAAAAAGTTAAGTGAAAACAAAATGTAGGCCCTTTACAGAATTAAGGAGGAGAATTGATAATGGAGGACAAGGAAAAGGCAGAGTAATGAAACAACTGCTTTGGGTTCTGTTTTTACAGAAGACACAAATGCTATTGAAGCAAGGCCCAATTGAGAAGGAAAACTGAAGAAAATCAATAACAGTAAAAAGTAAACTGCTAGAGAAATTAATGTAACTGACAGCTGATAAGTGTGCAGAACCTAACAGTCTACATCTCAAGCTATTAAGGGAGGTGACCATGGAAATATTGGGATGTGTTGGTTGAAATCTTCTAAAATTATGTATGTTTTGGAACAGTCTTGGCAGACTGTTGGCAGACTACCTCCTTAGCTAAACATCAGTCATAGGGAAATTACTGCATGTAATAACAGTACACTTAGTAAATACCAATGGGAGCACACAAAGTCAATATGGGAAATCCAGTTTGGCAAACCTACTGAAGTTTTTTCTGATGACATAACTAGTATAATAGATAAGGGAGACCCAGTTAATGTGGCATATTTGAATTTTCAAAAAGCTTTTGATAAAAGTCCTACTTAAGAGTTTCGTATGCAAAATGAAAGCTCATTGGATTGGGGGTGATTTATTGGTATGGATTGAAAATTGATTGGCAGTGAATACTGGGGTATATAAGGGATCAGTGCTTGGGCACCATGTATTCACCAGGTATTCACAATATACATCAATGACTTGGTTGAGAAAATTAAAAGTAATATTTCTATGTTTGCTGATGATATAAGGTAGGATTATGAATGGTTAAAAGGACTTAAAGAGGCTTTAAGGTGATTTAGACAAGCTGAGTTAGAATAAATGCATGTCTGATGCAATATAATTTGGGATGGATCCAGGCTGGGTTCAATGGTCCTGCTAGTTCTGAGGTCAAGACAGTTTAAAGATATAGAAGGATGAAATACCTGTTCTTCTGAGATATTAGCTATTGGATTAGAAACATACCAGCGCGGTTGCTCAGTGGTTAGCACTGCTACCTCATAGCGCTAGGAACCCGTGTTTGATTCCACCCTCGGGTTACTGTCTGCGTGGAGTTTGCACATTTTCCCCGTGTCTGCATGGGTTTCCTCCGGGTGCTCCGGGTTCCTCCCACAGTCCAAAGATGTGCAGGGTAGGTGGATTGGCCATGCTAAATTGCCCATAGTGTCCAGGGATGTTTAGGTTAGGTGGGTTAGACATGGGACATGCAGGAGTAGGGGAATGGGTCTGGGTGGGAGTCTCTTTGAAGGGGTCGTGTGGACTTGTTGGACCGAATGGCCTGTTTCCATACTGTAGGGATTCTATGATAACGTGGATAAGTGTCAAGTTATTCTTTTCAGTAGGAAAAAGACAATGGCAGAGTATTATTTAAATTATGGTGGATTGGGAAAGACTGGTGTACAAAGTGGACCTGAGCTTTCCGTATACCAGTTTCTGAAAACAAGCATGCAGGTATAGCAAGCTGTTAGGTAGGCAAATGGTATGCAGGGATGTCCTACTGCAACAGTATACAGCCTTGTTGAGATCACAGCTGGAGGATTTTCTGCAGCTTTGGTCTCCTTACCTAACAAAAGAAATATCTGTCAGATTGAATCCTGGGGGTGGCAAGTTTGTTGTATCAGGAGAGATCAGGTCAACTGGGTTTGTATTCACTGGAGTTCAGAAGCATGCGAGGGGATGAAATTCTAGCAGGGTTGGACACACTGGATTCGGTTATGATGTTTTCCATTGTTGGGATGTGCAGAAAAAGGGGACAAGGTCTCAAAATACAGGATAGACCATTTCAGACTGAGATGAGGAGAAATTTCTTCACTCAGAGTGTGATGACCCTGTAGAGTTCTCTACCACAGAAGGCTGAGGAGACCAAGTCATTGGATATGTTTAAGAAAGCAATAGATTTCCAGAGATTAAATGTGTCAAAAGGTATAGGGAGAGAGAGCAGGAGTATGTTGTTGAGGTAGTAGATCACCATGAATTGTGGAGTGAAGTTGATGGGCTGAATAGCCTACTCCAGCTCCTATTTTCAATGTTTCTAATCCAATAGCTAATATCTCAGAAGAACAGGTATATCATCCTTCTATATCTTTAAACTGTCTTGACCCCAGAACTAGCAGGGTCACTGAACCCAGCCTGGATCCATCCCAAATTATATTGCATCAGACATGCACTTATTCTAACTCATCCCAAATTATCAGCCAATGGGAATCTTTAATGGACTTTAAAGTGTCACTTAATCTATCCTCCCACTCTATAATCTATTTGCCTGTGAAAACTTTGATTGTGTGTAAGCATCAAAGTCATCAGAAGACTGCAGGTTCTAGTCCTGTTGCAATTGCTTTAAGGGCCCTCTTGTGGCACAGAGGTGGTGTCCCTACCCTTGGACAGTGAGTCCCAGGTTCAACCTGTTCCAGAGGTGTGTAATAACATCTCTGAACAGGTTGATTAGAAAACAGGTCAACGTCACAACCTAGGTCAAGTACAATAAATAATATTCTTTGTTTCAAAAGGAAAGACTCAAGGAAGCCAGTCTGTGTTATTTTCAATTGCAACATACACAGTTATAAATTCACGGACTTGGCAAACATATCCTAAGAAAAAAGTCAGGTTGCAGTCCTGTAGCAATCAGATGTGAATTGGGGAAAATTCTTGTCCCTCCTGACCTGGTTGCAACAAAATCACAATGGACTTTTTAAATTTCTGTAATCATTAATGTCCAAAACATGGTCTTCAAAATTATATGTTTCCAATGATACACAGAATGTAGCTTTTAGAAAATACATAGAATGGATTTCCCTGCAACAGGGAGAGAAAAACGACTTCTCTCTTAGTAGAAAATAGGGCTAGTGTCTAAATTTACCACTTTTTTGGAAGAAAGCTTTCTGCTTTTAATGATTTATTGAAAAAAAAATCACTCATGTTTATATGAATCCTTGGTTTGTGATTTCACAACAGGTTGTAAGCAGTGAAAATCCCCACAGATGGGAAATTTAGATCAACAACTCCATAGCTTGGGATTACAAGGAAAAATTGTATATCTCTTTCTTAAACATAGATTTGAAATTTTTATTTTATTCTAAAAATATCTTATAGGCTGATTCTAAACTGATTTCATACAACAAGCAGACAGATGGTATAGTGCAGGAAAACAACTTTTTGCCACAGTCGAAGATCAGTACTTCACTTTCAATTGGATTTGCTCACAGGTTTCAGCTGCATGTGACAAAAGGAAGTTGTCTTCAAAGTGATAAAATGAAATGGCGCTGCCAGAAATGTGAATAAAGGGAAGGGGCGAAGACCTGGCCTGGTTTTGGATAGAACACTTCCCAACCCTTGGGTGGATGGCAACATCAAGAAAGGACCTCATGCTCCCAACCTCTCCAAATTTCCTTGCTCCCAGCTCCCACTTCCAGCTTCACCAATACCGCCTGCGCTTACTTTTTGCCCTACTGCAACTGAAGTCCAAACCTCTTGTCAGTGCCACATGCAATGATGGAGCATCACTGCACACAGGTCGTCACTAGCACAGATGTTTTCTGAGGCCAGCCTTGGTGCAGCCAGGTGAAGACACTGGTCGCATCTGTGCATACAAGGTACCAATACTGCATTTTGGACAAGCAGATAGCTTCAATTATCCTCCCCACACAAGCTTTGGTGGTACCTGGAATACTGTGTGCAGTTTTTACCTCCAAATCGATAGAAGAATATACTTGCCTTGGAGATGATGCAGTGAGAGTTTACTAGATTGTTTTCTAGAATGAAAAGGTTATCCTATATGACGAGGCTGAGTAAATTGGACCTTAAATCTGTGCAGTTTAGAAGAATGAGAGATTATCTCATTGCAACGTACAAGATTCTGAAAGGGCAAAGACAGAGAAGTTATTTGCTCTAACTGTGGAATCTAGAACATGAGGCACAGCATGATAATAATATTAATAATAACAACACAGATAAGGGGTTGACTGAGAATTTGTGAAGAGAAGAAATCTCTACACTCAGATGATTGAGAAGTTTTAGAATTCTCCACTGCAGGGAGTTGTGAATCCTCCATCATTGGACATACGCAAAGCTAGGGAGGGGCAGTCGTAGTATGGCGCACTGACCTCTACATTGCTGAGGCCAGGCGCCAACTCTCTGACACCTCCTCCTACCGCCCCCTGGATCATGACCCCACCCCCGAGCACCAAACCATCATCTCCCAAACCATCCACAACCTCATCACCTCAGGTGACCTCCCACCCACCGCCTCCAACCTCATCGTTCCCCAACCCCGCACCGCCCGCTTCTATCTCCTCCCCAAAATCCACAAACCTGAATGCCCTGGTCGACCCATTGGCTCCGCCTGCTCCTGCCCCACCGAACTCATCTCCACCTACCTAGACTCCATTTTCACCCCCTTGGTTCAGGAACTCCCTACCTACGTCCGTGACACCACCCACGCCCTCCACCTCCTCCAGAACTTCCAATTCCCAGGTCCCCAACACCTCATTTTTACTATGGACGTCCAGTCCCTATATACCTGTATTCCCCATGCTGATGGCCTAAAGGCCCTCCGCTTCTTCCTGTCCCGCAGAACGGACCAATCCCCCTCCACCGACACCCTCATCCGCCTAGCCGAACTCGTCCTCACCCTCAACAACTTTTCTTTCAATTCCTCCCACTTCCTACAAACAAAGGGTGTGGCCATGGGTACCCGCATGGGTCCAAGCTATGCCTGCCTCTT
>JAHRHZ010000004.1:31937440-32031204 GCA_024137785.1 Ginglymostoma cirratum
CTGGCTCCATCCCCGCCTCTTCGACTTGTCTGCCTCCTCTCCACCTACCCTCTCCTCTATCCATCCTCTATCCACCTCCCCCTCTCTCCCTATTTATTTCAGAACCCTCTTCCCCTCCCCCATTTCTGATGAAGGGTTTAGGCCCGAAACGTCAAGTTTTCCTGCTCCTATGATGCTGCTTGACCTGCTGTGTTCATCCAGCCACATGCTTGTCATCTCGGATTCTCCAGCATCTGCAGTACCTTTTATCTCTGGCCTAATCCTGTTCCTATTTTGCAAATATTTAAGTTCCTTTAACAGAGTACTATTTGCATCAGAGTATTTGGCAAACCTTTTTTTAGGTTTGTTAACTAAACAGGTTAACATCATTCATATCATTATGATATTGAGTTGCAGTCAGGTTGACACAGATAGATTCAAGATAACAAGGTGTGGAGCTGGATGAACACAGCAGGCCAAGCAGCATCTTAGGAGCAGGAAAGCTTGATGTTTCGGGCCTAGATCCTTCATCTATCACAGATAGATTCATGCCTTTTGACAGGAATAGTCATTACATCATGAAAACAAATCACAGAATGACAGAAACTGTAATTTAAGATAAAAAATCTAGCAGTGAAGTCTCACATGTGTGCTAAAACACTAAATAAATGTCTTAAAAAATGATGGTTTGTTTCATTAAGTCCAAATCCTACATTCTGATACGGCCTCATATCAATGCGATGTCCTCCTTTGTCAAAAGTTTGAGAGAATGGAATATTCCAATCTTTTCTGTTCGGTGCACCTCTCCATTCTACTATAGAAATAAAGCAATTTCACAGCGTAGCAATGATAAGTTATGTTGCAACAGACATTATTGATTATTCTTCTCTCTTGTCATCTCTATATCTTACTAATATCCTTATATCTCTATTCACTTTGTTCCACATTAACATATTGTATGATCTGATCACTATTGTATTATTTATTTTTACAAATAACTCAAAATGTTTTGTAAAATTTCCTATCTCTCAGTTCTTTCTCAGCAAATGAAGTTCCTAATATCCAAAATACAGGTTTAAAGAAATTGCCAAACATTTTACAATAATACAATTATGTTAATCCAGTAAGTTATTTTGTTGGATACTGCCTTCATTAAACAGAGTGGGAGAAGAAGAAATTGTGTCATGGTAGCTATTGTATTATGTACTATAAACTTCATAACGTAGATGAGACAATATTTCTACGCAGTGATGTCCAAATTTCAATTATCTGACCTGTTGACTGTTGTAAAAAGTAAGTGCTTACAAACCTAAAACAGATTTTTATTACCACCACAGGGCTGGATTTTATGCTGGGGGATCAAGCTGGCAAGCTGTTTACTGGCTTGAGTTGGGCCTTCCACTTTATCAGGATTAACTTGCAGCCCCAAGATTTAGCCGGTTGCTCTCTGGTCCAACTGTGTTGCCAAGAGCAGTGACAACTGCTGAGACTGCAAACAGTCCCAAAGTGTGTGATTTGCAATACAGCCAGGATGAAAGGCAAAAGCAGGGACATGATGGAGCCAGGCTGACAGGCTGCAGTGTGGGGGCTTGGGGTGAACAAGGGATGAATGATGTGAAGGTGGAGGTTAACCCCGTGGAAGGCCTCCTTTGGGCACAGGGAGTCAATGAAGAAGGCATCCCCCAATCCTTGGCCTAGCCACCAGTCCACTCAGTTAAATGTGGCGAGCTGGACAGTAATGTCGCTTTCACCCGATGCAGGTACAATCCCAGTGGTAGTGGGAGGGGAGTCTAGCCCTAGGAGGAACATAAAATTCAGCCCATAACGTGAAACAGATAGAAACAGACTCAAGCAGCAGGCCTTGAGAATGAGATAAACTCTCTGATGACATAATTGGGAAGATGGGGAAGGGTTGAATGGGAACTGCTCAGACTCCAATCTCAAATATGGCCTGGTACTGTTAGTAGATGGTTCATCCATCGCACCATGCCAATATGTCTCACTACCTTGCACCAGAATGGAATTGTAAAACAGGATCATGGAATAGTTACAGCACCAGAAGAAGGCATTTGGTCTGTCATGTCTGTGCGATTTCGACATAAGCTTGAAACAAAAGAGAAATAGAAGAAACAAACAGTTAAGGGGGAAAAAACCCAGTAAGAGAGGAGAGACTCAGAGCAACATAAAAACAAGACAACAGTACAATTAAATATTATGACTGCACAATGTCCAATACATTGGCAAACTCAAATAAAAAACCTCAATGCTCACCTGATGAAGTATTAAGTTCTGTACATACTCAAATAAGGAGCTGAGCCCTATTTGAAATTCCATCTGCAAATGCTGGGTCACCCTGAACATAGCGTGATTTAGTAAAAGAAAGTCCTAATAGGACACTTGCAGGCCACACCTTACAAGTTCAGTATTCAAAATATAATTGGCTGTTGTTTTTATATTAATTCAGGGGACATGGGTGTCACTGGCTTGGCCAGCATTTATTGCCCGTCCCTGATTGCCCTTGAGAGGTGGTGGTGAGCTGCCTTCTTGAACTGCTGCAGTCTACGTGCTGTGGGTTGACCCAATATACTGTTAGGGAGAGAATTCCAGAATTTTGACCCAGCAACAGTGAAGGAACAGCGATATATTTCCAAGTCAGGATTGTGAGTGACTTGGAGGAGAACTTGCAGGTGGTGGTGTTCCCATGTATCTGCTTGCCCTTCCAGATGGAAATGATCATGATTTGGTGAATTTCTGCAGTGAATCTTATAGACAGTACACACTGCTGCCACCGAGCGTCTGTGGTAGAGGGAGTGGATGTTTGTGGATGTGGTGCCAATCAAATGAGCTGCCTAGTCCTGGATGGTGTCAAGCTTCCCATCCAGGCAAGTGGAGAGTGGTCCATCAATGCCTGACTTGTGACTTGTAGACGGTGGACAGGCTTTGAGGAGTCAGGAGGTGACTTACTTGCTACTGTATTACTGGTCTGACCTGCTCTAGTAGTCACTGATTATCACCAGTCACACACTGGTCAAACTGCAACATAGAATGGAATTTTCCCTTCCATAGAGGTGGTAAGGGAGGTGCTGAGAAGGGAAAATAATTGGGTGAGTTTGTCCTGGAGAGAAACTTACCCCATTCTTACCACATCTGCATTTAAATACTAGGCAAGAAATGTCCATGGGCTGCTTTCTCAACTCGCCAGCAACTAAGACCCCTAAGTGATCAATTAATAGCCAATTAAGGGCTGCAACTCACTATTCTCCCATTATAAGAAAGGTGGCCAGATTCCCAACATGGTGACCTGCCTGTTAAGATTGGGGCAGGTCTCCTATTGCCCTAATCTAGTGGCAGTCAGAGGCATAGAAAGTGGGCAAAGGGGTGGCATCTGAAAGCCAATCCCCTGCCTTTGCCTCGAATCTCCCTGACCATCCTCTCCTCGCAATCCCTACCCCAAACAAAGAACAGAAACCTTCTCTCCATTGGATCCCCTCCATAGTAGGCCTCAACCAGTGGTCCTCAATTTGACAAGATGCCTCAGAGGAATAAAAATTCACCAATGCATGCCTGTGAGCTCTTAATGACAAATTAGTCACCGCCCAGATCTCTTGTCCCCACACATCGTCCAAAAATGTGAACTGTCAGTTACGTTTCCCTGCCAGCGACTGTGCAGAGTCTACCCCATTGGTATAAAATAGACTAATGGCTCCATCTCATCCAAACCAAGCCACATTCTAATTCACCCCATGGTATTCTTAACTACCTGAACAGAATATATGACTAATATAAGCATTTTATACTGCAAAATGATCATGTGCTGGAATTTTTATTTCACCATGTAATCCATTGAGTTCATTTCTGCAACTGCTTTTTACAGAGACTGCTTGGATTTATAGCCACTTAAGCATTTGAAGAATACATACCATATATTTCTTATCGTAAAAAGCTGATCTTTAGAAGAATTACTATTGTCATGACATACTAACCTGGGTAGTCCAGCACTGGCCCAAACTGTATCCATTAATACTTCTTCATGTTGCAGTGGTGCGAGTGCTTTCCAGGATTCCATGAGTTCATCTCCCAGGCTGCAACTATCTGTAGAAAATATAAAACATAAATTGTTTCTGTGTTGACATTGTTGGAGCTATGTCTTTTTTTTCCGATCTAATCTTGATTTTAAAAACGAACAGCTTCCAAACATCTATTTTAATCAATTATTCAATAAAGCACAAGTTGGAAAACCACCAGACTGAACTAGATTGGGTGGGGGGGGGGGTGGTGAAAGTTATGTGATCAATTCTGACTTTGTGCCAACTTCATTTATGAGGATCAGGTCATAACAAAGAGTACTTCATTTGTATATTGACCGTGCTTAAGTAAACTGTTTAAGTGATAGGTTAGAGAGTTTTTGGACAAAATTCACCAGCACCATCAACTGAGGCTGATTCACCTCCGGGAGTGCACTCTGCAGCTATTCAATTCTGGTACAGCCAGATGCTTGTTTGGGGATCACTGTGTGTTCCAGAAGCAACTGAAAGTGTCCTATCATGATGCCACACAGCCCCATCAGCTTATGAAATGCCCATTTACTAGGTCACAATCTCATAGCTCCATTCTGCAAATTTCATATCACTAAAGATCAAGTGTTCAAATCCAAGAGGAGCCTACTATTAGTGTTACTTTAAGGAGCACACACTCAAATTGCAGAACAGGTAGCTTTGAAGAATTTCTGCAATTTTAAACTGTCTAATAGTTGTCTGGAATGATTCATCGAGGATTGTCAACTTGACACTGGTCACTGCAATTTCTCTGCCCCCACCACCCCCCTTCATCCATTTCAACCTATCTCCCTCTGAACTGACCGCGCTTCATGCTGTCAGATCCAACCCTGACTTTATAATCAAGCCTGCTGACAAGGATGGTGCTGTTGTTTGGCATACTGACTTCTACACTGCAGAGGCTAAGCACCAGCTCTCAGATACCTCCTCCTATCTCTCCCAGCTTATGACCCCACATGGAACACCAGGACATTGTGTTCACAACTGTCACTAACCTCATTTCATCCAGTGATCACCCTGCTACTGCCTCCAAGCTCATAGCCCCCTAACCCACACAGCCCACATTTCCTTCCCAAAATCCACAAACAATACTGCTCGGACCGACCCATTGTTTCTGCCTGCTTTTGCCTGACAGAACTCATCTCCACCTACCTTGACTCGACTTTTGTCACCCCTTGTCTAGTTCCTTCCTATTTACATCTGGGATTCTTCTGATGCTTTACATCAGTTTCAGAATTTACAGTTTGTGGGCCCCAGCTGCTGCCTCTTTACCATGGATGTGCAATCCCTTTTTAAGTCCATTCCCCCCATCAGTCTCATGGCTCTCCACTTCTTCCTCGAAAAAAAGCCTGAACCATTCCCCATCCACCACCACTACCCTCCTCTGCCTGGCTGAGCTCATCCTCACTTCGAGCAACTTCTCCTTTAACTCCTCCCACCTTCTTCAGGTCCAAGGGGTGGCGATGGGTACCCACATGGGCCCAGTTGTGCTTGTCTCTTTGTGGAGTACATAGAACATTCCTTGTTCCAGTCCTACTCTGGCCCCCACTCACAACTCTTTCTCTGGTATATAGACAACAAGATTGGTGCTGCTTCCCTCTCTCATCCAGAACTGGAAAAATTAATTAATTTTGCTTCCAATTTTCACCCCTCTCTCAACTTCACCTGGTCCATCTCTGACTCCTCCCTTCTTTTCCTCGATTTGTTTCCATCTCAGGGGACAAACTGACCACCAGCATCCACTATAAACCCAGCAACTCCCACAGTTACCTTGACTATACATCCTCATTCGCTGTGGAGACTCTATTCCATTCTCCCAGTTCCCCCGTCTCCAGCACATCTGTTCCGATGATGCCAACCTGACAAGAGGGCTTCCAAAAGTCCATTTTCTCCCTCATCTGAGGATTCCTCACCACCGTGATTGACAGGGACTTAAGCCGTGTCCGATCCAACTCCTGCACTTCAGTCGTCACCCCCTCTCTTCCCTCCTATAACAGCAATATGGACCCCTTGTCTTACCATCCACCATTATCTACATCTAAAAGATCAATAGCAGCCAATTCTGTCACCTCCAGCAGGATGCCACCACCAGCCACTTCTCCCCCTCCCTCCATTGTCAGCCTTCCATAGGGACCATTCCCTCCGGGACACCTTGGTCCACTCATCCTCCATTCCAAACACCTCCACAATTCTTCCCATGCAATTGCAGAAAGTGTAACACTTGCCTATTTACTTTCTCAGTCCTCACTATCTAAGGCCCCAAACACACCTTCCAGGTGAAGCAGTGATTTACCTGCCCTTCACTCAATCTAGTCAATTGCAGTTGTTGCTCACAATGAGGTCTCCTCCACACTGGGATACCAAACGCAGACTGGGCAACTGCTTTTCAGAACACCCACGAACTGTCTGCAAAAATGACCCTGAGCTTCCAGTTGACTGCCATTTCAACACACCACCATGTTCCCTGGCTAATGTCTTTGTCTTGGGCTTGCTGCAGTGCTCCAGCACAATCTGGAAGAACAACACCTCACTTTCTGCTTGGAACCCTGCAGCCTTCTGGACTCAATATTGGGTTCAATAATTTTAGGGCCTGAGCAACTTCTTCCATGTCCCTACCCCAACCGCCACACACCAGGCCTTCAGGTCATAACATGGGCTGCTACAACTTACAACCCATTGTCAGCTACTAATGGTCCCCATTGGTACCTATTTGTTCTTGGAACTGGATATCTTCATAATCCTTGACAGGAGGTTTTTTGTCATGGCAGCCAATGTATCCAGCCATCTCAGTGTGCATGCCCATCAGAATGAGTATGCCCGTAAATGTTCTCCTGTATGACATACCATCAAGGTCTTCATCTGAGTCCTTTGCAGTAAAACTCATCAGCAACCTTATGTTGTAGTAAGCTGAAATGGGAACTATCCTTTACCATTTTCCTAGTTACAGCCCACTTGTACATGTGCTAACCCCAACTCTGATCTAGCCTTTAACTGAGCTGGTGGCAGTGAATGTCTTCCTTTTAGCTTTATTCTTTCATGAGATGTGGATGCCACTGGCAAGGCCAGCATTTGTTGCCAATCTCTTGTCCTTGAACTGAGTGGCATCCTAGTCCATCTCAGTGTGCAGTTAAGAGGCAACCACTTTGCTGTTGACCTAGAGCCACATGGAGGCCAGATCAAGTGTGGAAGGCAGATTTTCTTTCCTAAAAGACATTAGTGAACCAGATGGGTTTTTCTGACGTTCAATGGTAGCTTCAATTCCAGATTTATTAATTGAATTCACATTCCATCATAATTGGGCTGGGCTTTTGGATTATTACTTCATTGATAATATTACCATTCTGCTGTCATCTGCCCCAAGTTCAAGTGACAATGCTTCTTCAATGGAGTGGCATTGCTTTTACTCCTATTGTTTGAGCTGCTGCGGTTGGACTGGTGGCAGTATTACATGTATGAAAGCAGAAAATCAGAAGGGAGAAGTTGGGGTTAAGGAAGGAAGGCAAAGTGGAAAGCAAAACGTCCATTATGACACCATCAGCTCATACTGCCAGATGGTAGGGTGAGGATTAGCCGGGTGTTGAAAGGGGACACATGGCAGAAACATATCATCATGAATGTTTCTTAGTATTGCTCGACATCTCAGACTCTGTCACTGTGTGGTCCACAATGTGGAGAACTAGATCTTCCATAGGGCTGAGGAGGTGCAGGCATCCTTGTCCCTGTTAGCTATGCTCTGTTCCCTTCTACTGTCTTACTTCACTCCCTTCACCTTGTCCTGCAGAAGAGAATGAAGCATGCCAATGTCTACTGTGTTTGGATGATATGCGTGCTATATGCGAGAGGCCATTGGTCCGTAGGTTAGGAGTTTTCAGGGTATGTGTTTTCGTTGTCCTTAACCATCCACACAAGACATCTTGTGGTATTGCTGGCAGATCCTTGGAGCTCGATGCCTGGAATTAAACTCTGGCACCCTGCTTTCAATCCATTCCGAAGATTGTTCTAGAGGATCTCCTGTCCCACAGAGCCATCACATCTCTTTTCCTGTCCACCACCACCATCAAAGCCTACATTGTCACATCTCTGTCCTGGTTTGCCATTGCAGAAATAGTATTCATCAGCAAATCCCAGTTATTCAAGTACAGCTTCCATTTAAATGAAACAGGCTGCCTTTAGAAAAGAAAGGTTAGCTGCGCTATACATTAGTAGCACAACACTGCTGGGTCCCCTACTGAGTACAGAGAGAAGCTGAGGTTTGAGTACCAAATTTACATGTTGCCACATTCACCTAGAACAAGTGCAGGCATTGCACAAACATACTTTTGCCCTTACCATTTTGATTCTCTTTAATTACGATTTGTGATTATAATAAAAAAGGCAGTTTCCATAAACTGATATGTGTCTCCTAGTCAAGAACTGACTGACAAAGGGTCACTAGATTCAAAAGGCTAACCCTATTTTTCACTCCACAGATATTGTCAGACCTGCTGAGTTTCTCCATCACTTTATGTTTTTGTTTCAGATCTCCAGCGGCCGCAGTTCATTTGTTTAATTCCTTCCCATTAAGCTCCTTCTCATTATTAATCACATCTACCATTTAGATCAAGGCATTTTAGTATATTTTGCTTTGAAAGGCCCCCTTTCGTGTTATAAAAATTCCAAATACACCATGTAACACAAGTATTTTTCAGTATAAAAATTAGTTATACAATTAAACATACATAATTATTTACTTAAATATGATGCTGGTGCTGTGTAACAATTTTGTAAAGGTATTATAAAGGCAATTTTAAGAAAAAAATGAGTGGAAATGGGAAACATTTGACCAAAAAGTAGAAAATCAGGCTTGGGGACTAAATGCAAAGGGGAAATGGGGCCCAAAAGACTAGTGATAGGTAAGACAAAACTGTAAAACGAAAGCAAATTATGCAAAATAATCCAATTAAAGTACAAAAATATTTGCAGGGACCAAATCCAAAATGGGAAATGGTCAACCAAATTGCAGAGAATTGTAAAACCAAAACATATAGAAGTTAACTAAGAAAAAGAGGAGTAGGGGTAAATGGCTAATTCAAAACTGCGATTAATGGTCTCAAGTCGGAAGTGAGAAAAAGCTTTCCTGAAAAACAGTGCTGGCCTATGTGGTTGGGGGCCTGGAGATACATTAGCTAATAATTTCTCATTGTCACTTTCTGAATTCACAATCGTTTTTTGTCAATCTAGCTTCAGATAAAATGTATTTCATACAAGGATTTTAGAGTTTGATGAGTAAGTGATTTTTGATTCCATTTCTGGGAGAACTAGTGAGTGAATATAGAAATAAACAGAATCACATTAAATGATGATCAGGGGGGGGCAGAGAGGAGCTGAAATAAAAGAATAAATCAAAGATAATCATAACAGTGAAACATTACTTCGGTGTATAAAAGTCAGCAGGCCGGAATGAGATGAGGACCATAAAAAATGTTAATGTGACTAAAACGGTAAATGAGATTATGTCTGATGGTTTGCTAATTAGCTAATTCCATCTGCAGTCCAGAAATGAAGAAACAAGGAGTGAGAGATGTTGAATCATTATGAATGAGCTGACAAATGTTATGGAAGTAAACTGATAGATTTAAAATGGGATTATACATGATGCCCATCTTCAAAACATTTTGAAAGGACAGACACTGAAAACTGTCAAGCCATTTGTCTAGAATAAACATCAGGTTGAGTAATAAAATTGATTATCAGAAATTGTGAATTGCCTATATGATAGGCTGGGAAACCATTATTGTTTCAGAAAGAAAAGAGCCTGCATGATCAAGCCCATGTTTAAGGAAGAGAAATCTCTTGCAACTCTATGGAAATTCTCATACATAGGAGAAAATTAGTGCAGGATCCACATGACATTAAAGGGGCAACTACATGAGATGACGACTTCAAACTCTAGCTACATTTAATTTGCAATCATTTAGTTGTCCATTTGCTATGCATGCAGAGTGAACATGCTTAGAGTTCAAATGCTGCAGAAAGGCAATTTACAAATTGAATGATGATGTAGTTCGTGGAAACGACTTGAAAAGAGGCCAACAATGGCCAAAGGCAAACCATTAATCATGCAACTTTCAAAGGTGCTGTGGGAACTCCGAGCATTGCTGAATTATCTGTCATGTAAGTTTGACAATGATCTGTACTGAATGTAATGAAAAGTTGAATGAGTGATATAGATGAGGAAATGTAAGGGGGTGGAGTACAGCAGCCACTGTTTTTTATGTAATATGCTGGTCACTCAGCCGGCACATCCCTTCCACTAAATTGGTGCACATGCTGAACCAATTTCACCTCATGCAAACACCTGGCAAAATGTGGTCAGAGATGTAATTCTAGGATTGGGCTTACCAAGGACCCACAGAACACAAGACACTAACATGGAATTTCCTAGGTGGACAATCATACTCATCAGTGAGTGAGATGATGGCACATGCTGAGGGCTGAAGTTGAATGAATAAGGAAGACATGGCCCCTATTATTGGGGTGCAGCATGTCACATTACATGAGTAGCGTGTCCAGTGCTAATTTCCAGTGTATACCACAAATGTTTCTCCTGAGATGTGTCTTTTGCTCCTTGTGTTTCCAGCATAGGTTATATCCGCCAACAATGCCGCACCCTCCCACAAGTGGGATCTTGGCCATTGTCTTTCTAAGATGGTATAAGCAGTTGCAGTAGGACCTGGGCCAGTAGTGAGCCCAGGAGGCCGAGGAGCTCTTAGCTCAGGGAGAGGTCACTCTTGCAGGCCGCAAGAGACACAGAGCTTTTTGGCCTGACTCCGTTGACTGGAGTGGGACCTGAGCATTGAAGGAGTGGAAGAATATCCTGTCCTGGTGGGTGTGAAGGTGACAGACACTTTTGATTTCTAAGCAACTGGCTTCTTCCAGGGACCAGTTTTGGATTCTCTCAATCATGCATTTATTCATGCATTTGGGCAGTACCATGTCTCAGTGGTTAGCACTGCTGCCTCACAGCACCAGGGACCTGAATTCAATTTCAGCCTCTTGCTGTGTGGAGTTTTCACATTCTCCCTGTGTCTGTGTGGCTTTCCTCTGGAATCTCCAGTTTCCTCCCACAGTCTGAAGATATGCAGGTTAGGTGGACTGGCCATGCTAAATTGCCCCATAGTGTCCGGGGATGTGCACACTAGGTGGATTAGCCATGGAAAATGCAGGGTTACAGGGATAGGGTGGGCCTGGGTGGGATGTTCTTTGGAGGGTTGGTGTGGGCTCAATGGACCAAATGGCCTGCTTCCACACTGTAGGGATTCTATAAATGCATGGGGACAGTGGTTGATGCCATCTGTGCAGGACCATACAAGTTCATTTTGTTTCCCAGTGTTGAGCAGGATTCAGGAACATAGTTGGCTTCCCACGGGAGCAGGCTGATTAATCTCCAGGTGATCTGTGAACACAATTACCATTTACTGGAAATGTATGCTTGCTACCCTGGCAGCTGCTACCACTCCTATATCCTCTCAAGCATCTGGTGCACTTGAGGGTTGAAGTGCTTTACGAGGCTGGTTACGGTGGGACAAGGGCTTCGTCCTGCAACTATTAAACAAGCCCCTGACTGATGCAGATAGCAGATAGAATGCTGCCCATGCTTCAACTAAGGCCATGGTGGAGCAGACAATGGGGCTACTGATGCAGTCCCACTGCTTAGACTAGTCTGGGAATGGACCTTCCAGTATAACCTGAGTGTGCTGCATCATTCTGCCATGCTGTGTTTTGCACAATTGGAGCAGACAAAGAGGCAATGTGCTGGATCATAAGTTCAGGCACCACAATCCCGATAGGCCCTGACTGACATCTGGTTCCTGTATGGGGTTGCATGGGGTCCGGGGTGTACTAGCTAGATGGATAGAGAACTGGCTGGGCAACAGAAGACAGAGAGTTGTAGTGGAAGGGAGTTTCTCAAAATGGAGAACTGTGACCAGTGGTGTTCCACAGGGATCCATGTTGGGACCACTGTTGTTTGTGATATACATAAATGATCTGGAGGAAGGTATAGATGGTCTGATTAGTAAGTTTGCAGATGACACTAAGATTGGTGGAGTAGCAGATAGTAAAGGGGACTGTCGGAGAATGCAGCAGAATATAGATAGATTGGAGAGTTAGGCGGAGAAATGGCAGATGGAGTTCAATCCAGGCAAATGCGAGGTGATGCATTTTGGAAGATCCAATTCAAGAGCGAACTATATGGTAAATGGAAAAGCCCTGGGGAAAACTGATGTACAGAGAGATCTGGGTGTTCAGGTCCATTGTACCCTGAAGGTGACACCGCAGGTCGATAGAGTGGTCAAGAAGGCATACTGCATGCTTTCATTCATCGGACGGGGTATTGAGTATAAGTTGTCAGGTCATGTTACAGTTGTATAGGACTTTGGTTCGACCACATTTGGAATAGTGCGTACAGTTCTGGTTGCCACATTACCAAAAGGATGTGGATGCTTTGGAGAGGGTGCAGAGGAGGTTCACCAGGATGTTGCCTGGTATCGAGGGTACTAGCTATGAAGAGAGGTTGAGTAGATTAGGATTATTTACATCAGAAAGACAGAGGTTGAGGGGGGACCTGATTGAGGTCTACAAAATCATGAGAGGTATAGACAGGGTGGATAGCAAGAAGCTTTTTCCCAGAGTGGAGGACTCAATTACTAGGGGTCACGATTTCAAGGTGAGAGGGGAAAAGTTTAAGGGAGATATGTGTGGAAAGTTCTTTACGCAGAGGGTAGTGGGTGCTGGAATGCGTTGCCAGCGGAGGTGGTAGAGGCGGGCACGATAGTGTCATTTAAGATGTACCTAGACAGATACATGAATGGGCAGGGAGCAGAGGGATACAGATCCTTGGAAAATAGGCGACAGGTTTAGATAGAGGATCTGGATCGGCATAGGCTTCGAGGGCTGAAGGGCCTGTTCCTGTGCTGTAATTTTCTTTGTTTTTTGTTCTGTAGATGAGAGCTGGTGAAAAACACCATCACGGAATGCACAATAGTCATTGATCATAATGCCAGTATTTGGTTTGCATTGTAGGAACAAACCACAGTCTCTGTTAAGTTCTCTTAAATTAAGTTTGTGTTCCCTTTTGGTAGCTGTAAATAAAAGCTCATGTCTGCCTACCTGCATATAATGTTCTCCTACTGGACAATGATAAGTTGCGGTCTCCGGTGGGCATTGGGCCAGAATAATGGTCAGGTACAAAGGGTATTTATATGGACAGGTAAACTGCATGGTCTGGTTAAACAGCGACAAGTGAGAAAATGGAACTTTACTTGCAAGGGAATGTTAGCTGTGTCAGCTATGTGCCATGACCATCATAGCTTAGTGGTTGCTGTGCCATTATGCTATTGGTGAGGGGCAGCACAGGACTGCCAACCTTGTCTGGATGCACATTGGCATTTCAAAGATGGTGCAGGCACAAGAGATGCTAGTCTTTCAGCAGATACCAGTAAGTGTCAAGTTGTTCCAGGAATGACACATTGTAAAACGGGGCTTGAATTGGATACAAGGGACACCATAGGGGCAAGGTAGGCAGTTAGTGAGGCACATTTGGTATGAAACAGCAAGAGGTTTTGCTGGGCCTTGCTACAAGAAACCCTCTAAAGAATATGATGCAACTCACTATTTGCCAGAAGAACTAAGATCTGACCCTAAAAGTAATAATGAATATCCTTCTGGATGCCCCTACTTTAAACTGCCCAACACCCAGGTATTGTAAAAACAAATTCTTATACTTACAGCCATCTGCTAGTGCTTGTTGGAATTGTCTCTTGAAGGTAGAACTTCTGTAAGCTCCTGACCTGATCCCTTTGTTACGTATCGCTTTCTTTCGCACTAATGTGAGTGAAGAGAATGGACAGTCTTCTAAAGATTTTTCAAAAGGCTCCAGTTCTTTTGATTGGACCTAAACACGTAATCAAGTAGCCATCAGTTTAATTTGCATTTTATTGAGTGGTTGAAGAGTCATAACAGCAGCCTTTGCTTCGGCATTTTGATAGTATGATTAGCAGATTACAGGAAGAATGAGTGTGTGGAAGAGGTTTACAGTGATATTTCTAACCTGTTCAGGATTCATGGGGTTTACTTCTGAGAATCCAGAAGTTATTTCCAATAATCATCTTTAGCAATAATGTACTAGTGCTTTTAAAGGGGGTAAAATCATAAATAATTTTGTATATGCTGACGGATATCATAGGTTGCTAAATCTCACATTTATTGAGAAGGTACATTTATTAACTGTACTAAACGTACTGACCCGACAGTTCAAGGGAGCTGTCACTGCAGCTATCAGTGGAGCTGTCAAATTGTTAAGGTAATTAAGCTTCTTGTCATTTAATAAAAAAATGGAATGTTAAAAAATTGAATACTTGCAATTTACTTTGTTGATAGAGGCCTGAGGGATATCATTATGGGATTAGCACTGCATGACTGATTTCACAATCTCTTGTTATCACAGTGGGGGTGTGATATATATTGACAGTGTAGGGGAAGTCTCACTGTATTATCACTAAGTTAGCATGGAGACTATGTACGGCCATGAGAGGGGACAGAAGAGAATAGGTTTGCCTGGAAGGATGAGGGGCCAAGTGGTACGTAGAGAGGTATAAGTTGACCTAGCTAGTATGTGGGGCCATGTGGATGAGTACAGGGGCATAATTGGCAAGGGATTATAAAAGGCCATGAGGGGTGGCTAGTGCAGGAGTTTGCATGGGTTGGCAAAGATGAGGTATTGGGAATGTGTGGAAGGGTTTTTGTTTGCACTTGTATTCTTTTCCACCCACTGGGACTAAGTGCTGTAGCATCAAGGCAAGGCAGTCCCTGCATCCGCTTGTGAACTCTTTTCAGGGCAATAGATGTGACTCCCATTGCATTCCATCCCCAGTGAGAAGTGGAGCTTTTGGAGAATTCTTCAGTAATAAGATT
Source organism: Ginglymostoma cirratum (assembly GCA_024137785.1). Lineage (NCBI taxonomy): Eukaryota > Metazoa > Chordata > Chondrichthyes > Orectolobiformes > Ginglymostomatidae > Ginglymostoma > Ginglymostoma cirratum. The sequence goes on from JAHRHZ010000004.1 coordinate 31,952,428, forward strand.
TGAATTTCATGACTCTGTGCTCCCAATGTGAGAACAAAAATTCAGGACATTGTCTGCAACCATCAGACTTGATACATTTTTTTGGGAAAATTTTGCAATGAACACCCTTTTGTCTTTCTGCAACACGTAAAAATTAGTAAGACTTCTTCAAAAGCATTTTTGGTAAAAAAGCGAGCATGACTGAAGGTTCATGGGATGTGGTCATGGCTGGTAGGGCTAGCATTTACTGCCCATCTGTATTTGACTTTGAGAAGGTGGTGGTGAGCTGATTTCTTGAACCGCTGCAGACCATTTAGTGTAGGTAGTCTACAATGCTGTTAGCAAAGTAATTTGATCAATAACAATGATGGAATGGTGATAGTAAAGTGTAATTCTTGTTCAATCAACATGTTCAGATATATATTACTACATACCTCAGAGCAGGTAGGACTTGAACCTAGGTTCCTTAACTCAGTGGCATAACTTACCACTGCACAAGAACCCCTTAACGTGTAATTTACCTTTATTTTTCTAATCAATTTGTTTAGAGATGTTATTGCATCTGAAGAACCCCTTAAAGTGTAATTTAACTTTTTTTATTAACCTATTTTTCTAACAAACCTGTTGAGGGATGTAATTACATACCTCTAGAACAGGTAAGACTTGAACCTGGGTCTGTTGGTCCAGGGGTAGGGATGCTACCATTGCATCACAAGAACCTCTTAAAGTGTAATTTACCCGTATTGCATGAATAAGGAATGTGCTTCTTTAATCACAATTCTTACTCCCTCTTCTCATAATTGCTTAAAATATTCAGCATGTGCCCATTGAATCTGTGTTTAATCAGTTAGTTAAATTTTCATGAGAACTGCTGAGGGAATTAGTAGCATCTGAAAGGAACAATAATATTAAACACAAATCTCATGTTAATATAGGCACCGAGTAAAATGTAGGGACTGAGACCATTGTTTTGTCTGTAATGCCTCTTTCAGTGGATCATATGTCGAAGACAGAGTTCAAGTCAAAAATAATAGCAACCTTTCATGACACGTACCTTAGAACCACTTGTGGAATCATGTGCCACTGTTTTACTGGCACAGCAACCATAGTTTTCACTTTTAATGGTTTCCTCAGTATCCTGCAAGTAATAGATTATATTTGCATAAGAATTTGGAGAGCTTAAGTGTTTACCAGAAAATATACTCAGTGACTGTACAGGCAGTGAATTGGCTGCTATCTTCTTGTTTTGGAGCTATGCTCCTGTAGAGCAGTTATCTCACCATGCAGGTGGCGTGAAATTGATCCTTCTGTCTAGCCTGTCATGTTGTATATTATTTACAAGATCCAAGAAGGCCTGGCTCTGCCAAAGAGCAACTGGAAATGATTTGTCTGTTCTAGGTGGCATTCAAAACTCAAATATATCAGTTGAATACAATCTTGACAAAGGAAATCTTGTAAAAAAGCAATCAATTTCAAATGGACTGAAAATTTGCTAAGTATTTCAGTTTTTTGTGATAGGTTAAAAATATCTACTGTTCTGTAAATATGGCAATCTCTTATACATGCAATCACTTTGCCTTACTATTTCTTCTGACGATCTGATTTCCTCTTGCCGTGATGGTATCTTGAAGGAGACCAAGGCACTGACATTCAAGGAAACCTCCATTTTTCCATAGCGCTCTCTCCCACATCTTGTAGAAATAGTTGATACTGGAGAGGATGATTCTTGGTGAGTTTCCTGTTTAGGCTGCTGGGTAGCAGAAACATTGCTCTGTTGTTCTCTTCGGTATTTTGTACAGGAAGCAACCTGGAACAACCGGCACAGCTGCAAATTCAGAATGGTTGCCTATGGTAGTAAAAAGTTTATTTAGACAGAAGATTTATTACAAACTCAAACTCAAAGGACTAATCAAATCAATTACTGCTCAAAACAACTTACTTCAATGACATTACTAAGTCACTTGCACTGAATGTCACATTTGATAGCAAACCACATAAGGAGATATTAAAGCAGCTGGCCAAAAGCTTGGTCATAGAGGTAGCTTTTAAGGGATGTTTTAAAGGAGGAGAGGGAAGTAGACAGGTGAAGAGGTTTAGGGAGGGAATTGCAGAGTTTAAAACCAAGGCAGCTGAAGACACGGTCACAAACAGTGGCGTGATTAAAATTTGAGATGCTCAAGTGCCCAGAATTGGACAAATGCAGGGTGTTAAAGAGATGAAAGAGTCTGTAGAGACTGGGAGGTTGAGACCATGGAAGAAGTTAAAAATGAGGATGAAAAATTTAAAAATGTGATGTCGCTTAATCAGAAGCAAATGTGCATCAGCAAGTCAGGGATGGTTGATGAAAGGGACTTAGTAAGAACATGGACTGTAGAGCTTGGGAATGACTTCAATATTATAAAGAGAATAATGTTGGACACTGACCAGGAGCATGTTAGAACAGTCAAACCTGAGGTAATAAAGACATGAGTTAGTGTTTCAGCAGATAAGCTGAGGTAAGTATTGAGATGGATGAAGTTACAAATGTGAAAATAAGTAGCATTAATAATGCCGCAGATATGAATTTGGGATATTCAGGAGGATCAAATATGACACCATGGTTCAGCTTCAGACAGTTGCCAAGGAGAGAGATGGAATCAGTGGCTAGGGAACAGAGCACTGAAGGGCTAAGAACTGGTGAAAGTACAGTAAGGGACCAGTGTACAGAATTACCACTTTATATGGTAAAAGGTGAATATCTGGCATTATTTAAATCTGGATCTGAAATAATTGGCTTTAAACGCCACAGTATTAAATTGGAGGAAATTTCTTCTTATTCAGCACTGTGATGTTAGACAAACAGTCTGATAATTTGAAATGACAGTGAAAGAATTAAGCGAGGCTTCGTAGAGTCAGGAGTAGAGTTGGGTGTCATCAGTATACTTGTGAAAAATTATGTCGCTGAGGAGCAACATGTAGGTGAGAAATAGGAGGAAGCCAACGTAAAATCATTGAGGACACAAGAAGTAAGAGTACAAGAGCAGTGTTATGGACCAGGCTAGACCCCCTCAAAATATTTTAAGAAGGTAGCCTAGACCCTAACGTTTTCTTATTCTAAAGGCAGATGTGAAGTGGGTCTTCCAGGTGGATGCAGCTGGTCAAACCACTCAGTTTTAAGCAAAACAAAATTTATTTAAACACTACGGTTGAAACATGAACAAAAGTGGAAGTTCGAGTAATTTAACAATTGGAAAATCTAACCGACCTGATATAGCAACTTAATTAATTAACTGATCCAATATACCGACATCCCATAAACACACTCTATGGCAAGAAGGTAAATTGAAACAGGCAGGAGGGAACAACATCTAGAGAGAGATTTCAGAGAGGAAACCCTTACTGAAGCTGGCAACCCTCTGGTACTCAACGCATCCTGTGACTGTTACAGCTAAAAAAAAACTAGAAAAAAACTGGGAGAACTGGCCACGCCCTTTCCGTTGTTAAATGTACTCCCTAGACTCTTCTGTACCTTTGTCTTTACAACCTTTCTTCAAAAAAACCAAGGACAAAATAACCTTTTTAAAGTGACAGCATCATCACAGCAGGAAGAGATGCCATTGCAGGTAATTTTCAAGCTGTGATTAAATAGATAGCAAAGGAACTGGGTGAATGGGGTTAAAATTACTTTTCTCATGGGCTAATTTTTCATTCTTGGGGCCTGCTTTCCCATTCTCATTAGCTGCTTTATAGATGATGTAGTTATTTGACAACAATATCTTCTGAATTTGCAATTTTTTTTGGCTTTCCTTCTTTGGTAAGGCAGTATTGCACAAATATTACATATATGTAGTCATAAATATTAAATATTTTAACTCTGGGATCTATAATTTTTTTTGTAAATGGTCAGACACAATGCATGCAACTGTCTGTGTGCAGATGGATCATGGAGGCCATTTATAATTATGGTGCCCTATCTCCTGCATTGGGAGCACACAATCTCATCATTTTTATCCAGCATGCTACGAATGATGGTCAGGATTGATTTGATCAGAGTACCCCATTCACAGCTACTTACACTACTGGCAGATTAGTTTTGTTTATGGGCATTATTGCTTATTCTTTACACCTGAAAACCTTTCCTGTTTATTGCTTAGATGATGAGATGTTTTTAAACCCATTACATTACCCAATGTATATGTGTTGGAGGTGCAGTACTGCAATCTGCAGAACCCCCTATGATCCATACTTAAAACTAATTCATCTGTCTTTCGAAACTCAGTGTGAGATCAAGGTCATTTAAGGGTTGGGCAATCACATGACACTATTCAAAGATGAGCAAGGGCTTTCTCCTGCTTTTCTGGACATCTCTCTCTTGTCTGAGTTTACCAAAAACATTACATTAACTGCTTATTCTCTTATGTTTGTGGGACTTCACGGTATACAATTTTGTTTTGCACTCATTCATAAGATGTGAGTGTTGCTGGTTTGACCAACATTTATTTTCCATCTCTAATTGCTCTGGAGCTAAATGACATCTTCAGCCATTTCTGAGGGCAGTTAAGAGACACTTGCACTGCTGTGGATCTGGAATCATATGCAGGTCAAAAAGGTAAGGGTGGCAGATTTCCTTCCCCAGAGGATTTGAGTGAGCCAAAAATTGTTGTTACTCTAGCTTTTTAATTCCAGATTTTATAGAATTCAGATTTCTCCATCTGCCAATGATTGGATTCAAATGCATGTTGCCAGGGCTTTATCTGGGGTCTCCGGTTACTAGCCAATGACATTATCACTGTGCCACTACAACCCCGAGTTTAATTACAATACAATAGTGACCCTATATAACAACCTGCATTGACTGTTAAACATTTTTGGTTGTCTCAAGGTCATAAAGAGTACTATTTAAAAGCAGATATTTGTATCAGTACAAGCATGCTATTCTCAACTGGTTTAGTGCCTGTCTGGGCTGCCTGCAGAGCTATGTATGTATGTATAAATATTGGAATTTTCACACATAGGGAGGCTTTGCTTCTCTGCAGCATCTGGTCCCTGCAGCAGGGCCTCCAGATTAGAGTGAGGTACCAGGGCATGGCAAGTTTGGCTGGGAAAAGCAAGTCAATCTTCCCAAGTCCCCTCTCCATTCCTGTCTTTTCTGTAGTCTGAAAAGTCCAGGCACTGGTGAGCTTTTCTGAAGAATGCCATACTTCCTTTAATTAAAAATTCTTCCTTTAACAAAATGGGTACGTATTCTGCCCACCTCCCCCATTTGGTCAGGAAGTGGGTGGACAATTGGTTTGCTTTGGTAAAGAGCAACCATAGCGGGTTTCCATACATGGTCTGTTGTTGCACCAGCGACTGATTTGGTAATTTTGCCCATGAAGTTAAAAAGCAAGGCAGTAATGACAAACCTTCATAAAATACAGGTTTCAGCCTTATCAAGTCCATAGAATCCCTACAGTGCAGAAAGAGGCCCCATTTGGCCCATGGGGTCTGTACTGACCTTCTGAAGATCATCCCACCCAGACACAGTCCCCCACTCTATCCCAGTAACCCTGCATTTACCGTGGCTAATCCACCTAGCTTGCACATCCCTGGACACTATGGCAACTTAGCATAGCCAATCAACCTAACCTGCATATCTTTGGTCTGTGGAAGGAAACAGAAGCACCTGGAAGAAATCCACACAGACACAGGGAGAATGTGCAAATTCCATACAGACAGTTGCATGAGGCTGGAATCAAATCTGGGTCACTGGGGCTGTGAGGTAGCAATGCTAACCACTGGGTCGTCCACGCTCAATTCTGAATGCTGTACTTTTGGAAGAATGTGAAGGCCTTAGAGTGGGTGCAGAAAATTTTTATAAGCATAGTTATAGTGATGAGGATCTTCAGTAAATGGTCAGATTGGAGATGCTGGGGTTGATCTCCTAATAAAAGAGAAGGCTAATAGCAGGCTCAGACAAAGTGTTATCATGAGAGTCTAGACTCAACTGGTAACTGCTCCCATTGACGAAAGGGTTGTGAACCAGAGGACAAATTCTGGGGACACAGTAAAATCCAGAAAACTCAGAAAGAAAATCCCTAAAAGATACCATAGAATGTTTGTATCATTTTAGTATCCCGTTCTTAAGTTAAATCATTTTATAAAAGCATTAATTAATAATTTTAAGCAGCTTATTATTAGTCATTAAAAGGAAAATATTTTATTTTGCCCTTCTGCTCCTGAAGTCACCATTTCACTCTGAGTAACAATTCTATTTGCATAAAACTGCAAATACTAAGATGACTAGGAAGTGAGTAGGCTATTGAACTATGTGGAGCATCTGATTTAAAACTGGCTGTGTCTTTACCTAGTATCCATGCAAAGGATAGATATTGTGACATCTGGGTTATTTTCATCTTCTCACTGCCATCCAGATGAAGTGGATGAATTAATTTCACACTGACCAAGGATTATACCTGGTTCATTAAAACAGACATCACATCACTTCTTAACCATGGGGGGAAGTGGACTTCTGATAATCTGTTAATTATTAAAGGTTGCATGGTGCGTTCACTGCCAGGACCTCCAACTGAGACAGCAATTAAAGGACTCTGACTAATCATTTTGTTGAAAAAAAACTTGAAATAAATATTAAAATAACAATTAAAAATGCACCAGATTAACACAACTTCAAAAATAATTTTGGTTCACTTTATCGTCAATTTGAGGGATGTTTGTAAATGGAACAGCTTCTAGTTTTGCATTTCACAGTAGCATTGTACCAAACAGAGAAGTTTAGGTTTGCTAGCCTGTACAACCCGGGAATTTGCTGGCATTGAGCATAGAAAACTGGTTTCTATTGAAGCCAGGGATAGATTATGAAAAAGTGATATATTCCTCTTTTGTCTTTATCTGAGGAAGGAAGTACTGGCATTGGAAGCATTTTAGAAAAGGATAACTGGATTGATCATGAGCTCTTATGAGGAGAAGTTGAGTATGCTGACCCCCTCCTCAATGGAATTGAGAGGAATGAGATGCAGTCTTATTGAAACATATAAGATTCTTAGAGGACTTTTACCTCTGGATAAAAAGCAAAGGTAAATGATAGAAGAACTTGTACTTCATTTGGAAGGGAATGACTCTAAGATAATCTATTTTGAAAGTGAAAACAGAGCCACAAAACCAAAAGGATTAATAGAGAATAACAAGGTGTAGAGCTGGATGAACACAGTAGGCCAAGGAGCATCATAGGAGCAGGAAAGCTTGACATTTCGGGCCTAGACCCTTCATCAGAAATCATTAATAGACCTCAGTGTTTGTACTGTGTATGCAGTTCATGACAGTCTGTTGGGCAGGTGAATATACTTGTATACTTATGTGCTTATCTTTTTAAAGTAAGTTTTTTTAAGGCTTTCTTATGTCCTGTTGCAACATTTCTAACTGTTCCTCCTCTTTCCACTACCCTATATAATTATCGTTGGTAAGCGTTTTATAATACTTTCAAGTACAATCTGTGTTCTTCCATGGGACAATGGCATAGTGGTGATGGCAGTGGATTAGTAATCCAGAGCTCCAGGCTAATGGTTCTGAGGACTTGAGTTCAAATCCTACCATGGCTGATGAAATTTGAATTCAATAGAAGTCTGAAATGAAAATCTAATTCAGTGCCAAGCACATCCACTGTTAATTGTTGGAAAACTAGTGTGGTTCACTGATATCCTTTTAGGGAAAGATGTCTGCCATCCTTATGTGGTCTGACCAGATTGCGATTGACTCTTGACTGCCTTCTGGGCAATTAGGGATGTGCAATAAATACCTACCTAGCCATCATCCTATGAAAGAACATTTTTTAAAAAATTGACTTTTAAGCAAAATGCTTTCTTTCATCAAGGTCTGTTAAAAATGGACAGTGTCATGCATGCCTTCATGACTTTCTTTGCAATGCTGCAACTTGAAAATATTCCCTTCACTACCTTGCAGTTTATTACCAAAGGAAGTCGACTGATAACTGCCTCTAACTAATCAGTATTTCATATTCAAATAATTTAGTTGCCAATCTGGAAAAAATACTTTCATTTATCAAACATTGTGATCTGGAGACTGGCTGTACTTATTGGAGTCTTCAACAATTAAGGGATTATGTAGATTTCATCATGGAATCCCTACAGTATGGAAGCAGGCCATTCAGTCCAACAAATCCACACCAACCCCTCGAACAGCATCCCACCCAGACCCCACCCTATACCCTACAATCCTGCATTTCCCATGGCTAACCCACACCTCCCCGGACACTACAGGCAATTTAGCATGGCCAATCCACCTAACTTGCACATCTTCTGGACTGTGGGAGGAAACCGGAGCACCCAGAGGAAACCCACACAGACATGATGAGAATGTGCAAATTCCACATGGACAGTCGCCTGAGGCTGGAATTGAACCTGGGCCCCGGAGCTGTGAGGCAGCTGTGCTAACCACTTTAAAGGGTAGATAGAATAGGTAAGCACAAACATTTAGTAATGTTTTTCATTAACATACTGTTATCTCACTTCTTGGAACCTAGTTTTGAATCTAGCCCAGAGCAGAGAGATCTGAACCTGTTCTGAGGGGACTAGCGCGCCTTTGTGAGTCATGCTTTGGTAGTCTTCAAGCTTCCGTTGATTGTGGAAAGACAATACAAAATAACTCTGTTCAATGCATATACTTTGAACTTTGAGTTAGTTAATATGGGAAATGAAAATGAAATAAAAAGTGACTTCTAAGACAGGTTTAAGTGACACTTTTATAACTGTATGGAAAGTACTTTACACAAAAGATGATGCTGATGGAATGAAATGTTCCTGCTCGCAATGTTTGTATTCTTCAAAAAAGGCAACTATGCACAGGATGCAGAAGTTGGCTGATCCATTGGGCAACTAGCAGTAGTTTAAGAATATATTATTTTAATTTAATCACAAACCTATAGAAATATGATATTGCAAAATAAAACCTCTAACTGTTCTCACACTAATTACTTTTCTGGGCATAATTACAATGCAGAAATTGCCACTGACTTCTCGTTTTCTTTGAAGCGTTATAAATTTATCGGTCAAAGTTGTTTTTATGTGTATATTCCATTGATGTTTTCAAGACATTAACAGGCTATTTGTTGTCTTGCTGGATCAATCCAAAACATAATCCCAAGTGCTTCTTTCTAGACTTCCCTGTGTCATCCTCTGCCTCAAACACTGATTTTACTTTTCCCTTAAATGATGCTTTAACTACAGCTTGTGCCAAGCATTCCATGCTTTGGGAACCTGAGAACTTTTTTTTTCCTAAGCTGTGAAAAATATTAGTCTCATAACTCTGCTTCCAGATTAAGTAACATCATTTAAGGTGAATTCATTTTGTGCCCACATTAATTGAAAAGAAGATAAGAAGACAGAATTTTTCTCAGATTTGTTGGCAATCTGCCTTCACCTTTGTCGAAAACATCTAATGAGCCTGATCAAAACTTTGAAGACCTGACTAAATTATGGGGCAAGTGCATGTTATTTAAATAGACCTCCAGAGAACATTTAATTAAGAAACTGCTAACTGAAGTTGCAACTTGTGGAATTGAGTGCAAGTGATTGACGTTGTTACGAAAGGCTAAGTGTCAGGATATGAGAAAATGCACAATGGACAGGCACTCTAATTGCCAAGATGTGACACATGACACTTCATCGGAGGCTGCACTGAGGATGTTACCCAACATGGTAACGAAACATCTGCAAAACAAGAAACAGCTCGGTGAGCCAACCAACCTCAACACCCACAACCTGAGCTACAAATCTGCTCCAAGACCTTAGGCACACGATGTTGTTCAAGAATCTGTGTTAAGGCCTCTTATATATTAACATTTTAGATGACAGTGTAGAAAATCATATCTCCAAGTTTGCCAATGATCCAAAGTTAGGTGGTATTGAAATTTAACAGAAATGTAAAATTAGAGGTATTGATGGACTAAGTGAAATGCTAAACTCTAGTAAACTGATTTCATGGTACTGAGATACAAAATTATTTATGTTAGACCTAAAAAGGATAAAACACCTTTTATCCTTTATAAAAGGTGTAGAGCTATCATGAGGGGCATAGACAAGGTGAATGACAGGAGTCTTTTCCTGAGGGTGGGGGAGTTCAAAACTAGGGGGCATATTTTTAAAGAGAGGGGGAATGATTTAAAAAGGACATGAGGGGCAAAATTTTTACATAGAGTGGTTCGTATATGGAATGAACTGCCCACAGAAAGTGGTTGGATGCAGGTACAGTGAAAACAGTTTAAAGATATTTGGATAAGTTGATGAATAGGAAAGGTGTGTAGCGATATGGGCCAAGTGCAGGCAGGTGGGACTAGTTAGTATGGGAACATGATTGGCGTGGACTGGACCAAACGGTCTGTTTCCAAGCTATATGACTCTATGACTACGACTTGACAGAGCAGATGTTGAGAGGTTATTTTCTCTTATGGGGTAGTCTAGGATCAGACAGTATAATCTCAGAACATGTGGTCACCTATTTAAAAAGAGATGAGGAGGAATATCTCCTCTCAGAAGGTAGTGCATTCCTTACCACAGAGGTCTGTCAAGGGTGGATGGTTAAGTACATTCAAGGCCAAGACAAACAGATGTTTAATCAGTAAGTTGAATCAGGGGTTAGGGGAAAAGATAGGAAAGTGGAGTTGAGGATTATCAGATCAGACATGATGTCATTGAATGATGGAATGGACTCAATGGGCCAAATGGCATACTTCAGCTCCTTTCTCTCAAAATTAGATGGTCTGTTTATTTTTGTGAAACTTTTAACTGTTCCATTGGAGAATAAGGTGTCATTGGAAGGATTGACATTCTGACACACTTGCCCTTTCCATAGCCATAGTATGTTTGTCTCAGCTGATAGGATGCTTAGCCTTTTACAGCAGAAGGATTTTGTTTCTTCCCACAATCAATAGGAAGTAGGGAGAAGGGGCACCTGAATCTATGGGATGCAAGCATCTCACTGGATATCAACCAACAGCTGGAGCTCTGGGCTCTACTCATTGCCATTGTTTGTATTGCAGTTTGAACCCTGGATGAGGGGCAGATGTGCTACCACTAGACTACAAGGCACATTCCCACATTATTTGACAAATATGACTAAAATTATAGAGCTAGGTGTTTTAAAAGTAGTCTAGCCTTTCTTTACAAAATTACATTTAATCCCTTCTCGTAAAAGTAGTCATTCTTTATTCACAAGTCTGGAAGCGAGTGTTAAGCGTAAGCTATCAAACTCGATGTAACTTATCAAATGTTGGGACAAATGAACAGAAGTAGGTCATTCAGCCGTTGAGCCTGTTCTGCCATTTATTACAACCATGGCTGATTGAACACTCCAATGCCTTTTACCCATTCTATCCCCGTAAACCTTTATGACACTGATAACCAAACATTTATCAGCTTGTACTTTAAAAATACTCAAAGACCGACCTTCAGCAGCCCTCTGTACTAGAAAATTCTGAAGATTCACCACCCTCTGAGTAAAAGAAATTCTCTTCATCTTACTATATTATAGTATATATTGTAACATATATATAATACATATGTTACTTCAATTCTGGTCCCTGTACAGCAATCAGGTGTATGAAGATGAAACGTATAATTGGTCATAGTACTGCCCTAGGAAAGGCTGGCAACCTGAACACAAGCCGGTGCCAGAAAATGGGACTACCTCTGTTCCTGATCCAGTGTTGTACCATATTGTATTTTCCATGTTTCTTCCCAAAGCATTCTTTGGAATTGAAATGACAGGAAGGGAAGAGAAGAAGTTAATGAAAAGTGAAAATGGGAAACAGAAAGTAAAACAGCCAAAGAAAGAGATAAGAAAGAAAAAAATAGTCTGTTAGAAAAAGACAGACATATGATAACTAGACTGACAGGGAGAACAAGAGGGATAGGAGGACACCATGCTGAGGGAGAAGTCCGGTAGCTCCATAAACTTGCACTGCGAAATTATATGTCACCTTGACCCTCAGTATCTGCCACTTTCCGTCTTTAGTCCAAAAATCAGGTAAGGCCTTGCTTTCCCAGTTTGTTGCAGTGCCCGAACAGTCAAATAGTGAGTCTGTGGGTCTGCTCAAAAGATTTCTGAACAACTAGTGCTTCCCAACTGAAGATTTCCATACTGGAGAGGATATAGGGTATTCTTGTTAATTCTAGTTCTTCAATCAGCTGAAATCAACTTTAATGTTGGAGACAGTAAGTTCAAGTTATATTTCTATTTCCAGCCTCTTTTAAAACATATTTACTTAAATAGTAAGTCTGGGTTATGCACAGGTAGCTTTCCGATCACATAATGTGTGCAATGGATGCAAAATTCATTTGTGTAGCACCTCTTCTAATACAAAGACTTATTCAAGTATACTACGGGAGAGGAGGATGAGGTTGTAAGTGGTCACTATTTGCACAGAGATCTGCTGTGTGTACCAAAACATGCTGCTGTAACAGCCCGACGACCTGATGTGATGCCAGAATCCCAAATCCCAAACACCCAGCTTCAGTTTGGTTCACTATTAAAAAGAAGCAGCAATATGGGCCCATACTGGCCTTATTTACGGGACTGGGCACTCTGATTTCAGGCTTCAGGTGAAGAGATTTGGAAATCTAAACAGAAAAGTGGAGACGATAAGAATTATGTAGTGACTTGTACAAAACAAGTAAAGTGGAACAAGTATGGTAACAGTGCTTCAGCAAATAAGGTTCATGCAAATACTTGTAGTAAAGAAGTAAACTTAAAGGATCTTTATTTGAATGCACAAAACAATAATAATAATTAATGTTAAAATGTTGAGGTAAATGGTTTAGCTCTAATCACCATTTCAGAGATATAGTCACTAGGTGAACAAAGTTGGGAAATAAAAAGTTTGTGGGACACAAAACCTTTGAAAAGGCAGACAGGCTGGAGAAAGCAGAGGAGCAACCTTGATTTAAAGAATGGCAAAAGGACACTGGTGAAGAAGGACCTTGGCCCAGAAGATCGGGAACAGGACCAGTAAATGTGGAGATCAGAAATAGCGAGCTCCAACAACAGTGACGAGCACAACATGTAGGTTCCCTTTATTAGTGAAACCAGTGAACAAGTATTAAGCAAGAAATAATTGGAGCTTGTAACAATATTAATCGATAATTTTGAGGAACTTTAATTTTCATTGTGACTCAACCAATAAAATTGGCAAAGGTAGACCGATGTTGAATTTGTAGAATGCTTTGTGACTTGTTCTTGAAGCAACATGTTATAGAACCTCACAGAATATGGGTTCTCTAATTGGAGCCGTTAACCTGGTCCAATTAGGGAGCCCTTGCTGACAGATATGAATAGGAGTATCAGAGGTTCTGTTCACTGAAAAGCTGGCTCTGAGGGAGCCGGATAAGTGTCAAGTACTATGCCCGTGTAAATGGTGACTTGGTGACAGGATACCGGCCTCTGTGGAGTTATTTCAGTGGCAGCGATAGAAAAAAATACGCTCTTGAAGAAATTCACTTGCAACTGTAGCCTTTGAGTTGGGGTAAGCATTTCTGGCATTATGCCAGAAATTTGGGAAACTTGACTTGTTTGATCATACCTTCGAAGACTGGGCCCATTATGTGGAAAGAATACGTTATTTTTTCCGGACAGTTGACATTGGGGCAGATGAAAAGCAACAAGTAATTCTCCTGACCACCTTGTGCACCCACAACTTTTTCAGTTATTAGGTGCCTAACGTTTCTTGAGGCACCAGATACTAAAACCTCTCAAGAGTTGACAGATTTAGTTACGAAATATTATGACTCCAAGCCTCCTCTAATTCTGAGACACTGTCGGCTTTACTCGGCAGTTCGAGAACCAGTGGAATCCGTGTTGGGATTTTTGACCAGGTTAAGACAACTGGCAGAAGCATGTGACTGGTTGAACCCCTAAGAGAGAGACCGTTTGGTATGTGGGATTAATGATGTGACCATGCAAAAGCACCTACTAACTAAAGCCAAAGTGGACCTCAGACAGGCACTACAACTGGCTTTGTTATTAGAAAATAAGGCTAGTGGTGCAGGGTATGCAGATGGAAGTGGACACCTACCCCAGGTTGACTGAGCTTGCGGGGGGCCACTTGAGTGAAGGCAATTGCGTAGCTTCACTCAGGACATAGCCTGAACAGAGGAACTCTAGGTCAGCCCACAGCAAAACCCCAAAACAAAGCCAAGCCTTGGCAAAACGGTTAAAACTTTCTTCAGGATCTGGGCTGGCAAGCCATTGTAGCTGCTGCCGGTACATGGATTTGAGACAGCAAAAGAGGCCGACTAGGCCTAAACTGAGTAAGAGAACTCATGTACCGATATCCAGGAGAGTGCGCATCCTGGAAAGCCCACTCTTACCTGGCTTGTAACAGTTAAATTACTCAGCAACATCCAAATCAGAACCAATTGAAATAAATGTCTGGTTAAATAGTCACCCAGTTCTAATAGAGATTGATACTGACATAGCTGCATCCATTATTGCAGAACCAATCTTTAACAAAGTTCACTCTGGACTCCATCCCTTAGATTTGTGCAAGAACTTGGCTAGACTGAGAACCTACACTGGGAAATCTTTATAGATTAAGGGTACAACTTCAGGTCCAGTCTTGGTGGGTTGAAATTGATTTGGAAAAATTCACCTTGATTGGCTGTACATTTTTCAATTAGAAAATGGCTGCCTGAGTAAAGTCCTAACTAAATACCCGGACATTTATCAGGAATGTCTAGGGACTATCAGAGGGGCCAAACACCTTACATGTTGACTAGGAAGCAATTCCACATTTCTGCAAGGCCTGTCCAGTGCCATTGACCTTATGAACAAAAGTGGAGGCAGAAATCAGAAGGCTGGAAAGTGAAGGAATCATCAAACCAGTACAGTTTGCAGAATGGGCAGCACTGATCACACCAATCGTGAAGCCCACCGAGTCTGTTAGCCTTTGTGGGGATTTTAAACAAATGGTAAACCATTTGTCATAGCTGGATAAATAACCAAACTTTTGCAAAGAAAACTCATACGCAAAGCTGGTAGAGAGGCTGTCTTTCACGAAGCTGGCCATGAGCCATGTGTACCTGCAAATGTGGTTAGATGAAGATTCCCAAACGTATGCTACAATTAAGACCCATAGTGGTTTGTACCAATATATGAACTGCCATTTGCTGTATCATCAGCCTGTGCCATTTTTCAGTGAACAATGGAGAACATTTTATAAAGTCTACCCCAGGTCGCCATTTATCTGGATGACATGCTAATAACAGGGCAGACCAATAAAGAGCATTTAGGGAATTTGGACATAGTCCTTAGATGTTTCTCCAAGGCAGGCCTACACCTTAGAAGGGAAAAGTGTGTTCCAGACACTCCAAGTGACCTACTTGGGCTACAGAGTTGACAAGACCGGGTTATACCTGTTGGAAGATAAAGTGAGGGCGATCAAAGGTGCCCCAACTTCCACACCTTTACTGGAGCTTAGGTCTTTCTTTGGATTGATGAATTATTACAGAAAGTTCGTACATGAGCTGGCCTCCATCCTGGCACCCTTACATCTGCTGTTGAAAAAGGGACAGCCTTGGAAATGGTCTAGTAGATAAGATATTGCCTTTATTGAAGTGGAAAAGCAGCTATCATTGTCTCAGGTGTTGTCACACTGTGATTCCAAGCGAGATGACATGCGATGCCTCCCCATACAGTATCGGGGTAGTGTTTGCTCACAGGTGACGAAATGGAGAGAAACACCCGATAGCATATGCTTCCCAGATTATGGCTGATGCCAAGTGCAAATACACCCAGATAGAGAAGGAAGGTTGGAGGTCATCTTTGGTGTGAGGAAGCTTCACCAATACCTTTACGGACGTAAATTTATGATAGTAAGAGATTGCAAACCCCTGCTGGGACTACTTAAACAGGATAGGGCCACATCACCCATAGCTTCAGACTGAATTTAGTGGTGGGCTCTCATTCTAAGTGCGTACAGTTACAATTTGGAAGACCATGCAGGAGGCCAAGTAACAAATGCAGATGCTTTGAGCCACCTCCCACTGACAGATACTCCACTAGTGGTGCCGCCACTGGAAGAGTCTGTTCTGGTTTTAAGCTTTCTGGACACTCTTCCAGTCACCAGTGACAAAATCAGACTGTGTACACAGAAAGATTCAGTCCTGGCAAAACTAAAACAGCTGGCGTTAGTGGAGGAAACAAGAAGGCCATCACAACCAGAACTGAACCTTTTCTGGACCTGGCGAGACCAGATCACCTTTTTGAATGGCATTTTATTATGGGGAGCAAGAATGATTGTCTTGAGCAAAGGTCACCGCCAGATACTGGCTGAACTCCACCAGGGTCATCCAGAGGTGTCCAAAATGAAGATGTTGGCGAGAAGTTATGTCTGGTGGCCAGGACTGTATGCTGACATAGCCGCATTGGTGGGGCAGTGTCCAGACTGCCAACAAGGACAAAAATTACTCCCAGCAGCTCCCCCATATTCGTGGGAATGGCCGGGTAAATCCTGGACTAGGTTAGATGTCAACTTTTCCAGCTTTTCATAGGCTCAACTTTCTTAACCATTGTGGACGCCCACTTGAAGTGGTTGGATGTGCATAGAGTTCATTTGTCAAACACAGGAATGACAATAGAAAAGCTGCAAGCATCTTTTGGAATACATGGGCTCCCAGAGGTGTTGGCCACAGACAATGAGTCAGCAGAGAATTTGAGTATGTTCTAAAGTTAAATGGCATTAGGCATATAAGGACAGCTCCATATGATCCATTGTCCAATGGTCTGGTGGAAAGAACAGCCCAATGTTCTTTGAAGGCAGACTTAAAGAGACAGCCTACAGTTTCACTCAATCCCAAACTTTCTGGCTTTCTATTTGATTATCGGACTATCCTTCATGCAACTACAGGGGGTGCTCCAGCAGAGTTGCTAATGGGAGAAAGCTCTACACCAAGTTAAGTCGGATCTTCCTGCATTTGTGGAGTTGTTGGGGTGGGGAACAGCCAGTGGCAGATGAAAGACTTCTCTAGGTGAGAGAGTCAGTTTACTTCAGGAGATGAAGTTTGCTGCCAAAACCACGGAAATAGCCCTTCATGGGTAAGAGGTGAGGCTGACGTGAGGTCAGGTCCCTTGACGTACAAAGTTTGGGTAGGTGAGGCAGTCCTGAACAAGTAGGTGAATCACATGAATGCTGCAAACCCGGCCCCTCAGAACAACTGTAAAGGCTGTTGGAACTCGTGGGTTCTCCCCCTCCATCTAGTGTGAAAGAAACCTTGGAGTCTGACATGGACATGGTGGATGTTGCAGCCTCAACCCTTTAACGCTGAATTTCTTCCAAGACACTCTGGGCGCAAGACGCAGGCTATGGTCCAGTACATGCTGCTTATATTCGAACCTGAATCGGAGGAACTGGACCCAGTGTAAGAGGCTACACAAAAAAGAATAGGACCTCGACCCCGGATTTAGAGGGGGTGGGATGTAGTAATTGTAATGATGTCAGCCAGGTAGACCTCAGAGAATATGAGTTCCCTGATTGGGGCTGTTTACCTGGTCCAACCAAGGAGCCCTGGCTGGCAGATATAAACAGGTGTGTCGGAGGTTCTCTGTTTACTCTGAGAGCTGGCTCTGAGGAAGCCAGACCTGTGGCCAGTGCTTTGTGCAGTTATTTCAGAACCAACTATGGATAGTGCTATTTTAGACTTAGTATTGTGTAATGAGACAGAAAACTAGTAATCCCAAGGGAAAAGGTCTTATGGGAAATTGTGATCATGATATAAGTTTAGTCGGCACGGTGGCTCAGTGGTTAGCACTACTGCCTCACAGCGCCAGGGAACCAGGTTCGATTCCACCCTCCGGCGACTGCCTTTGTGGAGTTTGGACATTCTCCCTGTGTCTGCGTGGGTTTCCTCTGGGTGCTCCGGTTTCCTCCCACAGTCCAAAGATATGCAGGCTAGGTGGATTAGCTATGCTAAATTGCCCGTAGTGTTCAGGGATGTGTAGATTAGGTGGATTACAGGGGGATGGGTCTGGGTGTGATGCTCTGAGGGTCGGTGAGGACTTGTTGGGCCGAAGGGCCTGTTTCCATACTGTAGGGATTCTATGATTCTATGAAGTTTAGATGCAGCATAGTGCAGTCGTAAGCAAGATTCTTAAACTTAGGCAAAGGCAATTATATATAGGGCTAGCTGAAGTTGCTTGGGTAAATAAATTAGAAGGTATGATAGTCAATAAACAGTGGAAACATTTAAGGAAACAATTCAAAATGTTAAGCTAACATATGTTCCATTAAAAAATGCAATCTAAGTAAAAAAAATCCCTTTTGTGGTTTACTAGAGAAATTGAGGATAGTACTGGATTAAAATAAGTGGTGTATGATGTTGCAAAGAAAAGTAGATGTTTAGGACTGTGTTAGAAATTAGCAGCCAAAGAATTAAAGTTCAGCAACCCTCCGAAGACCTGATGGCCTATGTCATAGGGTTCTCAAGAAGATATCTGCAGAGATAGTGGATTCTCTGTCTAAGTTTCCAAAATTCACCAGATTCTGGAATGGTACTAGCAGATGGGAAGTTAGCAAAAGTAACACCACTTTTCAAGAATGACAAGATAGAGAAATAGTAAACTGCAGGCTAGTTAGCTTGACATCAGTAGTCAGGAAAGAACTAAAATCAGTTATGAAGGAAATCTTGTCAATTCACTTATAAATCATAGAATAATCAGACAAAGTTAACGTGGTTTACAATACAAAAATTGTGTTCAACAATAGTTAGTGTTTTTGAGGATGTAACTATGAGGGTAGATAAAGGAGAGCTAGTAGATGTATTTCGTTTAGATTTCTAAAGGGAATTCAACAAGTTACTATACAAAAGGTTCAAATACAAATTAGGAGCTCATGGACTTGTGGGTAATGAATTAACAGAGGGGAAGCAAAAATAGTGATGCTGCAAGGACCAGTGCTGGGGGCTAAGCTATTTACAATCTGTATTAATAACTTAAACAAGGAAGCTGAAAGTAATGTAGTTAAATTTCCCATTGATACAAAGCTAGTTGAGAACGAAAGCTGTGAGAAGGAAACGAAGTGGCTGCAAAGAGCTTTAGACAATGAAGTAAATGGACAACAGGATAGCAGATGCAGTGTAATATGGGGAAGTTCAGGTTTTTCACTTTGGTAATAAAAATTGAAAATCAGAATACTTTTTGAAAGGTTTGAAATATGTAATGGAAATACTTATACAAGAAACACAACATTAACATCAAAGTACAACAATTAGGAAAGCAAATGGCATGTTTACTGTAATTGTAAGGAAATTAGAGTACAAGAATACAGAAATCTTGCTTTAATCATACAGGGCTATGGTGAAAGGAAAAATGTCAGTGATTATGTTACATTGTGTTTAGGTAAAATGTCTGCCATAGCTGGATATATGGAGACAGTATGATATGCATGCAAAGCTAGCAGTATTGGCGAAGTGTTTGGATATTAGGCATAGATCCTGAGTGCGAGAGAATGCTGATGGGTGAGTGTTGAATTAAGCATCATGAGAGGCAGAGTGAGTGGTGGGTTAGAGATGTGGTGCTGACCATTCTAGGGAGATCATTAGATCTTATGACATTGTCACCAGGTCCTCCAGTCCAAAAATTCAGGTGTTAACCTTCCTGGCCAGTTGCTGATTTCTGACGATGGCCCCGGCATCCTACAGGACAATGGCATATTTCCTCCTGCACATCTGCACCACTAATGCCTCCAGCATCATGAATTGTTTTGTCATTATCTGGTGTTCAATTTCCAAGAATTTTCAATGCAGCAATCTTCATGTGCAGTTTCCCTTTAACAGACAACCTGCCTTTAAGAAGAGACTGCCTGAACCACCTGGTATGCAGATAACACTGCCATGCTTCCCACTGTGTGCAGAGCTTGCCACCAGCTTTAAGAACCAGGAAGCAGTGCTGGAGATGGAACAACAAATACCACAACTAAATAGATGAGGCAGGTATATAAATTTTGTAAGACATGAATTTTAATGCCCTGTTTCTGAATATCATATAAAACAAATTTCTAACCCAATAATTATATAATAAATGTAGACTGTCACTGCAGAGAAGAAATTTAAAAAGCCACTCTCAAATACTGACTAATAAATGTAAACTTTGCTGGTCATTATAGCATTCCATTTATTTTCTCAGCGCTAACAAGACATACTTAAACAGTATCTAATCAGTAAAAATTCTAAACACATCCCAATTTATAACAGTTATTGTCAAATTATGTTTGACAACCCACATTGTAGCTCACTGCTAAACATTCAATTCTAAGCTCCTAACACTTCTGAAAAGCTAAAACATTTGGATTTGTTTTGTACCACAAACTCCAGCTGTTGACTGCATCTCTATCCCTGCATCTCAGGCTGATTCATTCAATCTTGGCAACCTAACTAACTCCAAATTGGGATTTAAACACAACATGCTATCTTTTATAAAATTTCCTATGCCACGCCTGCAACTTTTTCTGAATCTGTCCCTTCCCCCAACGCAGCCTCTCACCACTGGAATCTTCATATATTTCTCATGATCTGACTTGACTATTTCAATTATTTCCCTTCCTGGCTTTCCATTTTCCACCCTCAATCAACTTCCAATATATTCTAATATCTCCCACTTTTTCAGTGAATTACATTGACCTCCATTGTTACATCACCTCCACCCTTGATGACTGTTACTGACTCCCAGTCCCCAAGTACAGACAAAACTCAAGTTTAACATTGCACCTGAAAGGGATCATAGCTTGTTGAATGCCTTACTAATGCCACAGCTTGCCTCATTTAATATCCAGCTTCCTATCTTACCAAACACACAAACAAGCTAGACATTGAGAATTGTCAACATGGAAGTCACAGCGTGTGCCTGAAGCCTTCAGAAAGCCACTTGCTCAAGAGGACCTCTATGTTGGATACTGGGTGCCAACATCTCAGAGCACACTCCAAGGGCACCAACAACATGCATCCAATGTCCACAGACATTGGCATTGACATGTGCCAGCCTCTAAGAATCCTCATAGCACATCTCTGATCCACTTATAATTCAGTTCTGTGCTTCAAAGCTACATTGGCAACTGTGAGTGCAGTGCTGCTGCATGGACACTGCGTGCTCAGAGAAACTGACCTAGCTCGTGGATTAGACCAGGCTGAAAGTCTGGCCTGTTTACTTGCTGCCATAGCACTCATGCTAAGTGTCCGTGGCTGCTCTCAGCATTCCTGTCTTGTATTTCTTTGACTTTCTGCATTTTACTCCTGTCAGCCATAGATACCAGCTCACAGCACTGATATCTTTGTCATTTAGTGCAAAAATAAAGCCAGGAAACTTGTCCTGGTTGTCAGCAATCATCTCACAAGGGAGATAGCCTTTCGTCAGCAGGCAATGCACAGGACATGCATAATCAATGGTGTTGGGGTTTGGGGTGGGTGACAGCAAGTGAGAGAAAATGCTGCAAGCAAATAGTGAGAGCAGTAGAACATGAACTTTGGTGTGAGGTGGGTACTGTAACAGTGTGAGAAAGCAGAAAGAAGAATGTGAGTCACTTACATTAGTGAAGTGGTGAAGGATATTGACCAAGTTCATACATTGCTGCGCATTCCTCCAGATGGTTCAGACTGCACTGAGTTGGGTGGTAACTTCGGATGAGGCTGGCATGGTCTGGTGTTGTGGCCTCCTTTACTGGTCCTGAGGGAACAGAATGTCTTGCCTGTGCACCACCCTGTTTGACACCTGATACTAAGTATGGGGGACTGTCTTATGAGGAGAGATTGATCAATAAGGGAATCAAAGGTTATAGAGAAAGGGCAGAAAAGTGAAGTTGAAAATGATCAGATTAGCCATGACTTCATTGAATAACAGAGCAGACTCGGTCATCTGAACGGCTGACTTCTGATCCTCATCATTAGGTCTAATAAAAGGTTTAATAATAAGGCATAAGGAATGGTGCACAGTAAGATGGGGCTAGAATTGGACTAGTGGGACACTACAGGGATGGAACAGGTAGTTAATGAGCTGGCTTAGTAAGATATGATGAGAAAACTCACTAGGCTTCATGCCAAAAAGTCTTTCACAAAACTAGACGCCACTGACACTTAACAAGAAAGTGTAAGGTTCAGACCACAGAATCCAATATGTCAATTGTAAGCATTTAAAGAGTAAAATTTAATACCGTTCAAGTTGAATTTCTCTTGGTTTATATTTAAACTCTCTTTAATGCTCATTTTGCTGAATGACAATAAAATTTGGAACAGGCTTAGTGTCATCCATAAGTATTCTGAGACCTGTTGAGGTTGTTGAGGTCGGTTGGCTCGCCGAACTGGTTTCTTGTTTCGCAGACATTTCGTTACCATGCTTGGTAACATCCTCAGTGCAGCCTCCGATGAAGCGTCGGTGTGTTTTCCTGTCTGGTTTTTAAACTCTGGGGTCCGTTGAGTTGGATTGCCTCACTTCCAGTTTTTCTCCAGAGTGGAATGTATATGGGGTCGAGTTCAATGTGTTTATTAATAGCATGCTTCGTGGAGTGCCATGCTTCCAGGAATTCCTAGAGGTATGGCACTCCACAAAGCATGCTATTAATAAACACATTGAACTCGACCCCATATACATTCCACTATAATGTGTTTATTAATAGCATGCTTTGTGGAGTGCCATACCTCTAGGAATTCCTAGAAGCCTGGCACTCCACGAAGCAGGCTATTAATAAACACATTGAACTCGACCCCATATACATTCCACTCTGGAGAAAAACCGGAAGTGAGGCAATCCAACTCAACGGACCCCAGAGTTTAAAAACCAGACAGGAAAACACACCGACGCTTCATCGGAGGCTGTACTGAGGACGTTACCAAGCATGGGAACGAAACATCTGCGAAACAAGAAACCAGCTCGGCGAGCCAACCGACCTCAACAACCTCAACACCCACAACCCGAGCTACAAATCTACTCCAAAACATTATTCTGAGACCATTGTTCTACACAGGAAAATGTTCCTCTCCCTCTGTTCTACTAACTCAGGACCACCTTTGGGTTACGCCTTATTACTGAACCTTTTAGTAGATTGTCTGATTTGGATCAGAACTAGGGCCATTCAGCCAATTGAGTCTGCTCTGCCATTCAATGCAATCAAGGCTGATCTGATAATTCTCAACTCCACTTTCCTGCCTTTTCTCTATCACCCTTGATTCCCTTATTGATTAAGGTCTCCTCAGAAAACAGTCCCTCCATACCTGGGATCAGCCTAGCAAACCCTCTCTGGACTGCCTCCAGTGTCAATGTACCTTTCCAAGGGTCCAAAACTGTTCACAGTATTCCAGCTGTGGTCTGACTAGTGTCTCGTATAATCTTAGCTATACCTCTCAACTTAACACTCCAATCCCTTTTAAATAAAGACCAACATTCCATTTGTCTTTCCTACTATCCACTGAACTTGGATGCTAGCATTTTGTGACCCATGGCAGGTGGTCACACTGCGCAGGTATCAGAGAGGCAGTGTATCGGGGAGGGGAGAAGACAGTCTCAAACATGGTTCATTTTAAATGCATTCATTCCTGGGGCATGATAGGGCCAGTATCCATTAAACACCCCTGAGAAGGCGGTGATGAGCCACTCCTGTCCATTTGTTATACGTGCCCCCATAGTACCATTAAGGAGGCAGTTCCAGGATTTTGATACAGCAAACAGTGAAGTAGGAGGGATATAGTTCCAACTCAGAATCCGGAAGGTGTTCCCATGTGTCTGCTGCCCTTGGCTGAATAGGGGATAGAGAGATAGAGCACAATGACCAACTCTCAGGGAATAGGTGAAGGCATGCTTTGGCATGGAGGGTGTTGGGAAAGCAGGGGGTGTGGGAGTAGGTCACCAGGATGAATGTGTAAGTGCATATATACTACACATTCATGATGTAAGGGACCACATACTTCTTCCTTTTTTGACTGTACATAGGCAAAGAAATTTGACTGATGGATGGCTTCTGGTAAGATGGCCTGGTAAGGTGGCAGTGGAGTAGGGCTCATCTGCTCTGTCCACTTTTTATTTCTTTTCTTTTCATTTCTCACTTCTCTTGTTTCTTTTCTCTTTTATTTTACTTATATCTTGGTGAAAAGCTCGGCTGCAGTGACAGCGTTAGCGGCAGCAAGTAGGCCCAGCAGTGCTAACTCATGGCAGCCATGTCAGGGGTGAGTTTGGATTCCCAGCAGCTTCTGCATTGACGAGGCAGTCCTAGCACCAACTCATGGCTGCTGCAGCGGAGATGAGTTTCGGCCTAGTACAAGACCTGGCAACATCAGTCGTGGCTGCATTGGTGAGATGGGCCCAAAGCAGACTCATGGCAGCGGTGGGATTGAGTTTGGGCAGTACAGGGTGGCATCAGTGGCACCTGCATTGGCAAGCAGTAGTGAGGACTCATAGTAATGAGGACGTCAGAAGAGGTGAAAATGGCGCCAAAGAGTGGCAACTTTCATTCTAGAGGTGGCAGCGCGGTGAAGGTTCATGCTGGCCACTAGGCCCATGGATCGTGACAGAGCACTTAACAGGAAGGACTGTAAAGTTGGATACTTTTTCTTAATTTCTTCATTTTCCTGCCTTTATATTCTATGCTTTGGTTTATTTTTCTGTGTTTTAAGATGGTGCTGGAGTCTGGTGACACTATACAACACTTTTCACTGTACTTTTGTAACAGGATACACGTAACAATAAATAAATCAAATCAAAGGACAATCCCTGATTTGAAGATTAAAATCACCCACGTTAAAAGCACTGCTTTTGTTATGTGGCCTCATTACCTCCTGATTTTTTTCTCTGACAAATAGTATAGTTAGTTAGGAACCCTATAGACTACTCCTCCCAGTGTCTTTCTCTTTTTATGTCTTACCTCCACCCTTACGAATGCTACACTTTCTACCCAAGATCATTTCTTGCTATCGTACTTACTCCATCCCACACCAACAATGTTACACTACCACCCTTTCCTTCCTGCCTGTAAAAAATCACATTCCTCTGACTATTTAGTTCCCAGCTTTGATCTCCTTGTAACTAGGCCTCTGCAATGAATGCAAGATCATACCAATTAACCTACATTTCCAAATACTACAAGTATTTTGGTAAGGAGCCATTAATTTTGCCTTTATACCATTCTTTTCCTCTGTTGACCCTATTTATTGCTGTTTTTCTATGTTTGTATACTTTGTTCCTTCCTGTCCTGCTCTGGGTGTCATCATCCAAATAGCTACTCTGTAATGCTACCATATTCTCTTTCTTTCTGAGCCTCAGTGTTGTATTTTTCCATTTCTCACAGTAGCCTCCCAATGACCTATCAAGGTAATATTGACAGATTTTGACACCAAAAGTCTCACATATCCCTTTTATAATGAAATAGCAGCATCACTAGCACCACAATACTTACTCCAGCAGTGTTCTTTTCATTACTTGCAATCATGTGCGCATGAGTTTAGTTACTGGGCTAATATTATGTGAGGCTGAAAATGATTTAGGCTAAATATTATCATTGAGTCTTTCTTTGGCCTCTATTATATCCATTAAATTACTTCACACGATCAACTCTGCTAATTTGGACTGCTACAGGAAGGGATAAAACTGCAGATTAGGATCCTCAAAGCACCACAGAAAATGCTGAGTCCTGGCAAGTAACACTGAATTTACTTACTCAATCACAATAAACTACTGGAACCTAATTATGACTGGACAAAATTATGGAATGAAATCCCAAAATACTGGTAAAAGACCTGTACAAAAGGGTAATTTCAGTTATTCAGGTGTGCCAAAGCAACAATTCTTGTAGCAATTAAAGATATCACTCTTAAATTTACATTTCTTTTGTCACCTGTCTCATGACACACCACTGACACTAAATTTTGATTCAGGCATACATAAGAACAGGTTATAAAATATCATCAGAATGATTCTTCTATCGTTGACCTTTGTGGAATGTATAATGTTGTGTGCCAACTGTCAGCAACCTTGCAACTAGGTCAGAAGGTTATGGATTCATAGGTGAATAGGAAGTTTCAGATCATAATCTATATTATTATTCCAATGCTGCACCAACTGAGAGCTGAACTATTCAAATTGTTAAAAATGTGATCCATCAGATGAAATATAAAACCTGAGTAGGTTTGTTGCCCATCCTTATTGCCCTTAAACTGGGCTTGCTTGGCCTCTTCAAAGGGCAGTTAAGAGTCAACCACACTACTGTGGGCCTGCAGTCACATGTCAGCCAGGCTGGGTCAGGATAGCAAATTTCTTTCCCTAAAGTACGTTAGTGAAAAGGGAAAGGGTCACAGATTCTTCTCAATTTAATCTCATGAGAAAGCTAAAAAGCAAATAAAGCTTCTAAGAAGATAAAATATGATCCCCCAAAGATAAATCAGGCAAACAATTTCATGATATTCATCAAATATTTATAATCTCAATATAACCTTCAACCTTAGTCCAAGTATATTCCACTTATTTTAATCCGCAGCATTTACTAAAACACACTGTTCTGTACTGATAATATAGTGTGGAGCTGGAGGAACACAACAGGCCAGGCAGCATCAGAGGAGCAGGAAAGCTGGCAGTTCGGGTCAGGACGCTTCTTCAGAAAAAAGGGTCAGGACCCTTCAGAAAAAATCTGTGGGATCTATGGCTAACTCTCTATCTTTCAATACCTTTGCTTAATAAAAACTGATCTATCTCAGGGCTAAAATTAACTGATTCAGCATCCAATGCTGTTTGTCGAAGAAAGTTCCCTTGTGCATAGAAATGATTTTAAAATTAAGTTATATATAAATATTGTATTTCAATAAACATAAATGGAATTTGCATATGTGAAAAGATCCATTCTAGTATTGGCCTGCAATCTCCAGGAACTAAAGATTAATCTCCTGGACAATGTGGTGAGAAACCCCAAAAAATATTTTAAATTGCTTTTTCCATTTTGATTCGTGTATGAGTTATAAAAAATGAGAGAAGATTGGAGTTGTTCACCGATAGATAGTTTCTAGTTTCTCACCCAGTTAGAAAATACTCTGGTTTTTCCTTCTTGGATCCAAAGTGGATGACAACACTGTTCCCAAACTGAGATCCTTTGCTACAGTTTTGCCCATTCACATAATTTACTTTCCTGCACCCATTTACACAACTGCTGCCTCTCCCAATTTGTTGTCATCTGCAGGCTCAGAAACTCCAGAAAAACAGCATACTTATTGCTTGGCTGACTGCATGGATGAGAAAACACAAATCACTTATTGGTATCCAATACCAGGATGGCAGGGGTTAGTTCAGATTCTGACTCCTCAGAAGGTAAAAACTGAGCTCAGTTACTAGAGGTGTGCTGCAAGGATCTGTTTTGGGGCCACTGCTGCTTGTCATTTTTATAAATGACCTGGATGAGGGCGTAGAAGGATGGGTTAGTAAATTTGCGGATGACACTAAAGTCGGTGGAGTTGTGGATAGTGCGGAAGGATGTTGCAGGTTACAGAGGGACATAGATAAGCTGCAGAGCTGGACTGAGAGGTGGCAAATGGAGTTTAATGCGGAAAAGTGTGAGGTGATTCACTTTGGAAGGAGTAACAGGAATACAGAGTACTGGGCTAATGGTAAGATTCTTGGTAGTGTGGACGAGCAGAGAGATCTCGGTGTCCATGTGCATAGATCCCTGAAAGTTGCCACCCAGGTTGATAGGGTTGTTAAGAAGGCGTACGGTGTGTTAGGTTTTATTGGTAGAGGGATTGAGTTTCGGAGCCGTGAGGTCACGTTGCAGCTGTACAAAACTCTGGTGCGGCCGCACTTGGAGTATTGCGTACAGTTCTGGTCGCCGCATTATAGGAAGGATGTGAAAGCATTGGAAAGGGTGCAGAGGAGATTTACCAGGATGTTGCCTGGTATGGAGGGAAGGTCTTATGAGGAAAGGCTGAGGGACTTGAGGCTGTTTTCGTTAGAGAGAAGAAGGTTAAGAGGTGACTTAATAGAGACGTACAAGATGATCAGAGGATTGGATAGGGTGGACTGTGAGAGCCTTTATCCACGGATGGTGACGGCTAGCACGAGGGGACATAGCTTTAAATTGAGGGGTGATAGATATAGGACAGATGTCAGAGATAGATTCTTTACTCAGAGAGTAGTAAGGGCATGGAATGCCTTGCCTGCAGCAGTTGTAGACTCGCCAACTTTAAGGGCAATTAAATGGTCATTGAATAAACATATGGATGATAATGGAATAGTGTAGGTTAGATAGGCTTCAGATTGGTTTCACAGGTCGGCACAACATCGAGGGCCGAAGGGCCTGTACTGCGCTGTAATGTTCTATGTTCTATGAGCTGGTTGCTGATCCTCCAGGTGGCAGGGGAAAAAGGGAGATGATGGCAGGGGAAGAAGGGAGATGATGGGCAGGCAGGAAAGGTAAGTTTGGTGGACTGGCAGTGAGCAGTACTGGATCTCTTGGCCCACAAGCAGTGCTGGAAAGACACTTTTTCAATACAACAGTCTTTCTTTTAGCTGCTAGGTTTCCAGAGGCCTATAAAACCTGGGCAGCCATGGTTAAATCTGGAAGTCAGATTAAATGTTAGGAATGTAAACTCATGATAATGTTTAAATGGACAAACCACCTCCTGGGAGCAGGTTAGTTTCATAGAATAGAATCTCATAGAATAGAATCCCTACTGTGTGGAAACAGGCCCTTCGGCCCAACAAGTCCACACCGAACCTCAGAGCATCCCACCCAGGCCCATCCCCCTATAACCCACCTAACCTACACCTTCCTGAACACTACGGGCAATTTAGCATGGCTAATCCACCTAACCTGCACATCTTTGGACTGTGGGAGGAAACCGGAGCGCCCGGAGGAAATCCACGCAGACACAGGGAGAATGTGCAAACTCCACACAGACAGTCACTCGACGCTGGAATCGAACCAGGATCCGTGGCGCTGTGAGGCAGTAGTGCTAACCACTGCTCTCCACTGTTCTCCAACTCCAACCTTGACTACACTATTTTACCTCTATCAAAAACTGAAATGATTGGTTGGGTCAGATTTCAGATTTTTAAAATTTGTCAACTTCCTGAATTTACTTGAAACAGCAGCTTTGAAAGTTTTCTTGGCTTACTTATTGCATATGTAGGTTTCTCGTTCAATGGTTAGGGGAGGCTGAGTGGCTTTGTTGGCACCACACCTGTTTTTGATCTGGAAGGCCCTAGGTTTAAATCCCACTTTGAGATTTGTTAGCCATGGAGGAATTGTTTATGTAGCTCAGATCAGGTAAATAATCAGCCTGTAATATGCTTCCAACACTCCAGGTCATTCTCCAAGGGTGAAGATTTGCAGAACAAGCAAATTTAAGGATGTGTGTTTGACCTTTTTAGGGCTTATATTTTTAAATCCTGTGAACATCATATTTCATTTCTACAGTTGACAAGAACGTACATTTGTTCCGTTTCTGTAAATGAACAGGACGACAGCCCTCTCTCCTAAACTAAAATGTTTCATTTTTAATATCTTCAAATCAGAACTTGAAATAATTATAATATATGAATAGTTTGCCATCTTTTGTGTAAACTCATGTGATAGAAGAGAGAAAATATATCAAGTCGGTTTTATGATCTTCTCCATTGGTACTACAACGGGAACGGGGAGAAAGAATCAGATTTACCTTTCAGAATGCAAAACAAGATTGCACATTTCAAGGGGTGACCTATATCTCTTACAGGAGGTTACTCAGTTAAAAATTTTATTAGTGTCCATTGTATGCTTGGGAAGTTTAAATCCTTCAAACCAAAACTGCAGTGGAAATCAGCCTCGGGTTAGTGGCACATGGTCACTTCTGATTGGTTGTGTTCCAACAGTTTGAGAATAAATTCCAGGCTGACACTCCTGAAGAGAAACACTATACACTGGTTGTCAATCCTGAATGTGGCGAGGGAGAAGGGAAGTAATGGTATGTAGGGGAAGGTAATTTTGGTGAACAGGGAGGGAGTAAGTAAGGTAAGTGTCTTTCCAGCTCGTGCCTGGAAAACGATTGTTTCTGTGAAGGTGATAGAGGGACGGGGGTGCAAGAGATCACTTAATTGTTTCTTCGTTGAAATGTGCACTTTGGCTGCCATGTTTTCCTACAAATACATCAATGATCACATTTAAAAATAACTTATTTGATTGTGAAATATTTTGGTACCTCGTGAGATTGTGAGAAGCTCTGCAAAAATGGCAGAGATAGTAAGAACTCCAGACGCTGCAGTCAGAGATAACATAGTGTGGAGTTGGAGGAACACAGCAGGCCAGGCAGCAACAGAGGAGCAGGAAAGTTGACATTTCGGGTTGGGACCCTTTTTCCGGACCCGATCCGAAACGTCAACTTTCCTGCTCCTCTGATGCAGCCCGGCCTGATGCAGCTGTGTTCCTCCAGCTCCACATTGTGTTATCTCTGCATAAGTGGCAGCTGTTTTTTTCCTGAAATCATAAGAACTTCGAAATAGGAGTAGGAGTAGGCCATTCTACACTTCGAAATTTGCCTTGCTATTCTTTGAGATCATGGCTGATCTGAACCCGCCCTCAATTCCTGTTTCCCGCCTACACCTCGTAACCCTCAACTCCTATATATTTCAAATCTATCGACTTCCTCTTTAAATACTTTCAGCAATCTAACCTTCATAAATCTCTAGGATAGAGAATCCCAGACATTCATTATCCCCGAGAGGAAAGATTTCTTTGCATCTCAGTTTTAAATGAGTGTCCCTTTATTCTGTATTTATGTCTCTTAGTTCAAGGTTTCTGCCACTAGTGGAAACAGCTTCTCAATGTCTACCCTGTCAAACCACGTCAGAGTCTTGCATGTTTCAATAAGATCACCCCTCATTCTTCTAAACTGTAACGAATAAAGGCGTAACCTGTTTAGCCGTTCTCAATAAGTCAACCCCTTCATCCCCATAATCAGCCTAGTGTATCTCTTTTGAACTGCCTCCATTGCCAATATATCCTTTCTTGAATATGGGGACCAAAACTGTACACACTACTTCCCACTACTTAATCTCCAACCTTCCAGTAATGAAAGTCAAACTTCAATTTGCCTTCTTGATTACTTGTTGCAAACTAGCAACACCAAATCCTAATCAGAACAGAAGGACTATAAAAATGCTAGGATATAAACAAAAATATTGTGAATGTTGACTGAAACCTCTAATGATGTACACAAGAATCAAAGCATTGCCTACAAAGCTTTACCTGATGAAGGAGCATGCTGCGAAAGCTTGTGATTTCAAATAGATCTGTTGGACTATAGATAACAAGGTGTGGGGCTGGATGAACACAGCAGGCCAAGCAGCATCATAGGAGCAGGAAAGCTTGACGTTTTGGGCCTAGACCCTTCATCAGAAGGCCCGAAACGTCAAGCTTTCCTGCTCCTATGATGCTGCTTGGCCTGCTGTGTTCATCCAGCCCCACACCTTGTTATCTCAGATTCTCCAGCATCTGCAGTACCTTTTATCTCTGTTGGACTATAACCTGGTGTTGTGTGACTTATGACTTTTCCCACTAAAGTGAAGTAGAATAACTGTTTCCAAAATACAGGAGTCTCCTTGCAGAATATTTATGGATGTTTTTGAGCACTGTGCTAAAATGGCCAATCTCCTCAATAATGTACAGACTCCAACTCCGAACCAATTTACAATTAGATGCAAATCTCCCTATCAACAAATTCTCAAAATTAATTCAATATATCTAAAAATTGGTAAGCTGGCAGCAGGAAAATAACCATGAAGGCTGTACGATTGTCACGTAAGCACAACTTTTCATTTACGGTCTAAGAGAAGGAAACCCACCACCCCTACCCACTTGATTATTAAAGCACTGAAAACAACAATGATTAGCAATAAGCATAAAAAAAATTGCTTTGTCAATACTCCTCAAAACAAATCAAAAGAAAGCTGCTGCCATTACCCTGGGACTGAAGGTTTCTCTGCAACCATCTTACACTTTTCCAAATGGTCATTTGCAGATGTAATGGAGCTCACTGCTGTCCTCTGGTGTCTTGCTTGTATGATTGTACCTTCCTAGTAATGAAGACCAATTTTTCCTAATGCAAGCTTAACAGTTGACAACTGGTGAGAAAAGTTTTGTAAAGGATTGGGGATTATCATACAATTTGAAACTACAAAGGGGTATTTACTCATTGATTTTGCCTTTTCTGAATAATAGTACTATCAGGAAGGGACATGAAATTAAATGTTTAACATCACCATCAGGGATAATAATTGCTAATTCACAACACTTGCAAACAATTTCTACATAGGAAGAGTTTAGTGCTGTGTATGTAGTGTCGTTATCCAGCAACATTCTGAATTGTCCCACTGCTTTCATAAATCAAATAGTTTAATTTCCCTCACTGAGTCACAGGATTCTGGTTATTATAAAATGTAACCAAACTCTGCTGATCATAGAAATAGAAATCATAGTTTAAGCATTACTATATTAATCAGTCTCAGCGAGACGTCTTGCTTCTGTGCACTTCTCTCAGTGAGACTGATCTAAGCGCAAAGTCACTCCACTCAGCTAACAGCTTTCATTTCCATAAATCTTTGTACTGCTGCAACTCAACTGTATACAATGAGCAACATCTGCCTCTCTCTGCTCCCCATGCTCCAGGACACCCAATCATACATTGACATAAAGAGAAAGTTGTTCTGTTGTTCTCTTATTCTTTCCCCAAGCAGAAAAGCATTCCACTTTATGACAAAAACAGCAGGGTGTTATAAACACAGCAGCCAACTTCATTTATTCAGGCAGTCAGACCATAGAAACTGTTCACAACAAATAGGTTCCAAATTCATTTCATGGTCTCAGCCAGGGCAGTAATGGGATTGACGGGAGGAGAGCTCAATTGCTTTATGACCTCTGGATTAGGAAGAGGAAAACTCAGTCATCTGTAGGCTGTTTGTACTGAACTACTGCCCAGCCATTATTTCCCAAGTAAAAACAAATAGAGGATTTTCAGTACAGAAAACAAAGCATGATTCTATCTTTTTTCAAAAAAGTCCTATTGAACAAGTGGATGGTTTTTATCATCTGATTCACAGTGATTTTTTTGCATTATTACCGACCCACCTCATTTGGCTGTGTGGTGACAAACAGATGGCAGAAGAGCTCACTTGGTGGTCTGTAGGGGTTGCGTGTGACAAATGCAAACTGACAATCCGCCGGTTGACACGTTGTGTATAAGATTCTCCTCAGGGCATGAGCCATCAACAGCGTCTAGTTGAAACCCAGCACAGGAATTAATTACATCTGTGCAACCAAATTATTTGTACAGCATTTCATGTTAGTTCTTTTTAAAAGTCAGCAACAAAAGCTTCTAAATTTTCAATCATGATACTAAATGTTTTCTTTAAGCCAACCTGGTGAAGCAATTTGTGGTCTGACCAAAATGGCCGACATTCTGCAGGCCAATACTAGTCCCACCACTTCTTGTTGGATGTACTAACCAAGCTGGACAGAACCAACCACAGAGCAATCTGTTAGGTGATTTTTTTCCCTTACTCATTCTTTACTATCTGTCGAACCTGATACCACCTTAATTTCTCTGCCTCTACTGACAGGAAAGTTTTTAAACTATAAGCTTGTTGACCACCCAACTTCTTGATTAAATTCTTCCAATTGTTTCAACCCTGACAATGCCTGTATCTTGGAATATGATCTTCCTCCTTGATTTCTTTGTTTTAAATATGAAAACGAGGAGTTTTTCTTTCTCTGAGTGTGGAGAATTCTGTTCCTCAGGAGCTGTGGGGGCAGGATCATTAAATATATTTAAGGAAGAATAGATGAGGCTAACAAGGAACCCAAAGGATATGGGAGTAGACAGGAAAGTGGGTTGAGGCCGCAATCAGAACAGCCATAATCTCATTGACTGGTGGAGCAATAATGGAGCCCATGAAGCTAGCAAAAAAAGTAAGCAGTAAGAAATAACAAAGATGGCCACAAGTAAAGCTAAGATGATTAGCAATGTACTGTTCTGATACAGCAGTGGCAGGCACATGGCTACGAGCCATCGAATCAAAGGAAAATTAACCTGCAATAGAATGAACTCAATAAATTCAACAATTCCAACTTTACCTCAGTGAGAGTTCCGAGGTCAATACAGTAAGTGCCCATGGTTCTACGTGTTTAAATGCCTGAAACCTTAATACAATGTTTTAGCAAGGACGCCCACACCAAGGGTAGCTCATGGGTGGAGTTTTACTGCTCTATTAATGTATAGATGAGGGTTGCGGATCTGGGAGGGTGTTGAGTGGGGAAAGTTGAAATCCCAAAAACTAAGGAGATCCTGACCTCTCCCAAATCTCCCAGGGCAGCCTTGTAGCCAAGCAGGAACTGACAGCTTAGCAGTTTTGCAGTTGATAAAAAGCCAATTTTGTGCCGCTTTAGTGCTGAATTCTGGATTTCCTAATCTTGTAATTTGTTTCTTGATCCATCAGCAACTTTCCAGGGTCACCAAGGCTAGTGCACAGCAGGAAACCAACAAGCTGTAAAGGCTCTGATCGGTTACACTGAAAAGGTCAATTCATAATCACTGACAGAGTGGTGTTCCATCTTTCTTGGAAGGTACTTTGCCTCCCCTACAGTTCCCTCACGTACAGCTGCACTTTCCTGCTACCAGTCTTCAGCTTAGCATGGGAGAGCTCAGACATTTACTCCCTCCACCTTTTCTGAGGCTAAACACCAGTGCCACACTACTGAACATAAGAACTGGGCGCAGGAGTAGGCATTTCAGCCCCCTTGAGACTCTCTCATTTAATACTATCATGGCTGGTCTAATCTTGGCTTCAACTCCATTTTCTTGCCCACTTTCCATAACCCTTCATTACTAATTAAAAATGTATCTATATTCTTCTTGAGTTTATTCAGTCCTGGTGCCATCACTTTCTGGTTAACGAAATCCACAGATCTGTAAGCCTTTGATAGTAGTTTCCTATCATCTTGGTCTTAAATCTGCTACCCCTTATCCTAAAACTATGACCTCTCATTCTAGATTGACCCACATGAGGAAATATCCTCTTTGTCTACTTTGTCAATTGCCTTTAACATCTTAAATGCCTCAATGAGATCTTCTCTCATTCTCCTAAGGTCCAGACAGTATCAGCCTAAACTGCACAATCTCTTTCCATAAGCCAAACCCCCTTATCTCTGGCATCAATCTAGCAAACATCATCTGAACTGCCTCCAATGTCTCACATAAGGGGACCAAAAGTGTAAACAATACTCCATATGCAATCTCACTAATGACTTGATTAATTGCAGCAACATTTACCTACTTTTATACTCGATTCCTTTAACAATAGATGCTTTATTACTTGCTGTACCTACATACCAGTTTTCTCTGATTCACGCATGATGACACCTGGATGCTTCTGCACTGAAGTATTCTGAAGTTACTCTCTATTTAGATAATTAGTTGCCTTTCTATTCCTCCAACCAAAATGGATAACCTTACAATTCTCCATGTTAAACTTCACCTGCCAAATTTTAGCCCATTCACCTACCCATCCATTGACTACTACTTCACTGCAGCAAGATCAACACCAGCAGCAATGCCTCTCTCAACCATATGCTGTTCCACACGGCAGATGGGATGAACACAGGATCCAGTTGGAAGGAGTTGACACCTCCAACTGAGAGACTACAGACAGACTCTATCCCTCTGAACATGGAATCATACAGCATAGAAACAGATGCTTCAGTCCAACTCGTCCATGCTGACCAAGTTTCCCAAACTGAACTAGTCCCATTTGCCTGCGTTTGGCCCATGTCCCTCCAAATCTTTCTTATTCATGTACCTGTCTAAATGTCTTTTAAATGGTGTAACTGTACCTGCATCTACTACTTCTCTGCCAGTTCATTCCACATACAAACCACCCTCTTGTGTGAAAAAGTTGCCTCTCAAGTCCCTTTTAAATCTTTCTCCTTTCATCTTAAAAATATGCCCTCCAGTTTTGAATGTCCCTACCCTGAAGAGACCTTTGCTATTCACCTTATCTGTATAAACTTTAATAAGATCACCCCTCAACCTCTTACACTCCAGTGAAAAAAGTCCTAGCCTGTCCAGCCTTTCCTTATAATTCAAACCCTCCACTCCCAGCAACATCCTTGTAAATCTTTTCTGCACCCTCTCCAATTTAATAATAGTTTTCCTACAGCAGGGCAACCAGAACTGTATGCGGTACTCCAAAAGTGGCCTCACCAACATCCTGTACAACTGCAACATAATGTCCCAACTCCTAGTTCAGTGGTCTGAGCAATGAAGGGAAGCATGCTAAATGCCTTATTAACCACCCTGTCTATCAGTGACATGACTTTCAAAGAACCATGTACCTGAAGCCACTGGTCTCTCTGTTCGACAACACTACCCAGGGCCCTACCATAACTGTATAGGTCCTGCCCTTGTTCATCTTACCAAAATGCAACATCTCGCATTTATCCAAATTAAACTCCTTCTGGCACTCCTCCGCCCATTAGTCAAATTGATCAAGACCCCTTTGTAATCTTAAATAACCCTCTTCACTGTCCATTATACCACCAATAACATGTCTGAGTAACAATGTCTCAGGAGGGTCAGGCTGTCATTGTTGACATCA
Organism: Ginglymostoma cirratum; assembly: GCA_024137785.1. Lineage (NCBI taxonomy): Eukaryota > Metazoa > Chordata > Chondrichthyes > Orectolobiformes > Ginglymostomatidae > Ginglymostoma > Ginglymostoma cirratum. The sequence continues at coordinate 31,989,031 of JAHRHZ010000004.1, forward strand.
AAACATTTCTGGAACAAGACCTCCTTCCCAGTGGATCAAGTGGGCATGTGCTGCTAATGTTCAACAAAGGCACTGTCACTGGAATGCTACACCCAGCTTTCTGCTTCACACACTGTTTTCTGCTAAAAGGACAGGAAGCAGAGAGATGCAAGTGCTCGTTATGGGATGTGCACAGGAGGGACGGATCTGACCTTTGAGGGGCTATGGGTGGCAGAAGGGCAACTGCAATATGTATTGCCCTCCAACAGTAAGAGGGAAACTAAAGAGCAAATATATAAAGAGATTTCAGATATGTCTAAGAATAACAGTAGGGTTGTAATAGTAGGAAATTTTAACTTTCCAAACATAGACTGGGTCTGCTGTAGTGTTAAGGGCATGGACTTTAATGAAGCCTTTGACAAGGTTCTGCATGATAGACTGATTAGTAAAGTTAGATCATATGGAATTCAGAGAGAACTTACCAATTGGACACAAAATTGGCTTCATGGTAGGAGACAGGGTGGTGGTGGAGGGTTGTTTTTTAGACTGGACATCTGTGACCACTGGTGTTCCACAGAGATCAGTGCTGGGTCCACTGTTGTTTGTTATTTATATAAACGATTTGGATGAAAATTTAGCAGGCAAGTTTATTAATTTTCCAGATGACACTGAAATTGGTGGTATAGTGGACAGTGAAGAGGGTTATCTAAGATTAAGAAGGGATCTTGATCAATTGGGCCAATGGGCTGAAGAGTGGCAGATGAAGTTTAATTTGGACAAATGTAAGGTATTGTATTTTGGTAAGATGAACAATGGTAGGACTTACACAGGTATTGGTAGGACTCTGGGTAGTGTTGTCAAACAGAGAGACCTGGGGTGCAGGTACATAGTCCTTTGAAAGTGGCATCACAGGTAGACAGGGTGATTAAGAAGGTGTTTAGCATGCTTGCCTTCATTGCTCAGATTTGAGTATAGGAGTTGTGACATCATGTTGAGATTATACGTGCTGAGGGCATTGGTGAGGCTACTTTTGGAGTACTGTGTACAGTTCTAGTTGCCCTGATGCTGGAAAATTATTATTAAATTGGAGGGGTTCAGAAAAATATTTACAAGGATGTTGCTGGGACTGGAGGGTTTGAGTTATAAGGAGAAGCTGAATAGACTGGGACTTTTTTCACTGGATCGTAGGAGGTTGAGGGTAACCTTATAGAGGTTTATAAAATCATGAGGGACATAGATAAGGTGAATAACAAAGGTCTTTTCCTTAGGGTAGGGGAATTTAAAACTAGAAGGCATATTTTTTAAGATGAGAGGCAAAAGATTTAAAAGAAACTTGAGGGGCAGCTTTTTCACAGCGTGTTTCAAATGTGGAATGAACTGCCAGAGGAAGTGGAAGATGCTGATACAGTTATAACACTTAAAAGACAGATGGACAGGTACATGAATAGGAAGGGTTTAGAGGGATGTGGGCCAAAGGCAAGTAAGTGGGACTAGTTTAGATTAGGAAACTTGAGCTGCCAGAGGAGATGGTGGAGGCGGGTACAATTACACCATTTAAAAGGCATGTGGATCGGTACATGAATAGGAAGAGTTTAGAGGGATATATGCCAAATGCTGGCAAATGGGAATAGATCAGTTTAGGTTATCTGGTTGGTGCAGATGATTTGGACTGAAGCATGTGTTTCTGTACTGTATAACTGTATGGCTCAGTAATTGCATTGCCATAGCCACCAGGGCTGTGCCCCAAAAGTTGGAAAATGGGATTAGTTTGGTAGAATCTTTATTGGGTGCAGTGGGCCAAATAGCCTTCTTCTGTGCTGTAAACATCTACGACGCAATGAGCTCCTTCGTCATGACTGAAAAGGTGGAGAAGGTCAAAAGTTGGAAATTCTGCCCCCAAAAAGGCACCTAGCATTTTCACAGGGGCAATTCACATTTGACATAGGGCTTTTTCTGGAGTTAGCTGCCCACATAAATCACCTATTACCTCCAATCATGTCTGGTTTTGGTGATCTAATTTTGTGAAGCACACTGTGCACAAGCTAGACTTGGTAAAAGCAGGTCTGAATTTTGTGATTTATTTGAATGGCTTGTGCACCTTTTTGAAGACTTAAGCTATCCCTTTGAATAAGGTCCCAGAACATCTTTGGAGGAGGTGAGGTGCCTTTTAGGAGAGCTCAGGTGCCCTTTGGGGGAGACTAGATGCCTTTTGGGAGAGGTAAGTTGACCTTTAGGATGGTAAAAGTAAACACGAATATGCATGAAAATATATAAACTGATTAACCATCAAACTCATGAGAACTGTCAAAAGTGTCAAAAGGAATCAAGCTGACAAGGCATTTAACATTCCCACCTTATATATCTTGGCAAAAATGTTGGGAGTGCTATTTTGTTTTATTTATGTTGACATAAACCTAAGGGTTACCGTAACTGAATTAGTGCTTCAGACTAATTTCACAATCTATCATTACCACAGTAGAGTGCCTGTCATTTCATAATTTGATTGACATCCCATGTAGTTATGGATTTTTAAAGTGGGGACTAAGAATTAAGCGCTTGAATAAAATGTTTATTCTCACTTAGAATTGTATTTTATTTCATCTTAGCATGGGTCCTGAGTTATGCCCAAGATAGATACTGGAATAGTTAGAATGATGGGTATAACGGCAAAGGGTAGGTGGTGGGTGGGCATGTATTGGTGTGATTTAGCACTAAGTTGGCATAGGTGCTATAAATTTCCATGTGACTTGTTGAAGGTTGTAGGTTGGCATGAGACATGGGGATTGTGTGGGAGGTGAAATGATGTAAGGAGTGAGAGTTGGAGCGATATTTTATTCTTTTTTGTAAACTGCGGACTTAGTGTCAGAGTCCGGAGGCAGACATTCCACCCAAGCCCACCTTCACACCTTTGGCAACTTCTACATTAATTCTCAGATAACCCAGCCTGATTCCTAGAGAATCCAGCCAACTTCTGAACTATTTTCTCTTGGATCAGGTTTGCAGAATTGGGACACACCCGACTCTGTGCTCCTGGCCTGAGAACAAAAATTCATGCATAAAGGTTTGTCTCTGGTTCCAGTTCCATGACAAGCTATTTTCCATATTCAGTTTGGTTAATGTGAGCCATCTACGCACAGATAAAGTACTTTATTAATATCACAAACCTTATTGCTAACAGCTACCATTACTGGGTGGGCGAATGTTACTCACACAACAGCAGGATGTTGCTAATCACTCAACAGAGAGAGAATATTGAGACAGCTACTAATCCTCTAACTCATCAATTAAAATTAATGTACAACCCAAACTCTACTACAAAAAAAATAAGGTAAATATGTTCCTCGAAGCAGAGAGCACTGCATGTCAAGAACACATGTTGGATAAAAAGAGCACCCCTCCCCCAGAAGATACCACAATTATAAAATTACCACTTAGTTCCTTTGGCAACCTCTTTAAATTCACCTGTAGCACATTGAGGGCTTGAACAAATTCTGTTTGTTTATTACATGAACTGGAGGAAAGAATGTCACTGCTGGAAAGAAAGGACCACCTTTCCAATTTCAGGATTGTGTCAATATTAAACTTTGTCAGTTCAAGTAATACTGAGTGCAGGTAATAATGCATCCACTCTTGTTTCCCAAGGTTTCTGAACTTCAAGAAAGCACTGCTAATTACACCAGTGTGAACTTTCTGTTTCATATACCAGCCATTATTGTGGCCACTCAGTGAGCTACTGCTAATTAATGTTCAAGTGGAGTAGTTTATGCTGTGAATGAACTGATAGAAGTGGAATAAGAATGCCAAAACTGATTAAGTTTACCTTATCATTCTGCAAATTAGGACATTTATCACATTAGGCTGCTTACAGTTCAGAAGCACATCTCAAAACTGACACGACACTGTTCTGACCACTGTAGCAATTATTGACCCTCTCCATCCCTCTTCAGTTGTGTTTACATATCATCTCAAGTTTACATATAGATAGACGTCAGTGGATTAAGTGCGGCAGGACGGGACATTCCTCTGTTCAAAGAAGACCCTGCTGTCTGCACGCGTTATACATGGTATTATTAGTATTTTTTTTCATAATTGGTATCTTTTTGACAGGATTCTCATGTATCAAGAAACCTGCTTGAGGATTAATGCACAAACTTTGTTGCAGAATATGTAACCCGTTCTCTGTAAAGCACAAGGCTTTAGGAATGTGACTGATCCAAAAATTATAAGCAGGGGGTCGGAGGATCTAAATTTTAAATTGCATACCCTTATATATCGTGACATTATTGCAGGCCAGGACATACAGTATTCCTAACATCACTGACTACTCCTGCAGCCCTTTGGCATGTAGAGACACCAATAGTGCTATTAGGAAAGGAATTCCAGGATTTCAACCCAGAGATAGTAAAGGAACAGTGATATAATTCTAAATCAGGATGGCATGTGACTTAGAGAGGAACTTGCAGGTAACAGTGTTCCATCACATCTGCTGCCCTTGTCTTTCTAGGTTGTAGAGATTATGGGTTGGAAAGGTGCTTTTGAAGAAGTATTGATGAGTTGCTGCAATACATGTTGTAGATGTTGCATCAGTGGTGGAGGGCATGAATGTTTAAGTTGGTGGAGAGGGCACCATTTAATATGCTATTGTCCTGGATGGTGTTGGGGTCTTGGATATTGTTGGAGCCTTACTAATCCAAGCAGATGGAAAGAATTCTATTACACTCTTGGTTTGTGCCTTGTAGATCATAGACAGCCTTTGGGAAGTCATGAAGTGAACTGCTTGCTTTAAAAGAGCCTACAAATAACCATACTCAGTGTTAAAATGCAGGAGGTTCATTTGAAATTATTTTGATTAAGTGTGATGTGTAGGATATTCATTATTTTATATAAAAACATGTTTTAATCAACCTGTTTGGACATTTATGGTATACCTCCAAGGTAGGCGGGACTTGAATTCAACCTTGAAGGCAGTGGTCTGGTGTTAAACAAGACCAGCTAAGCATTTTGAACTGGGATTCTCCCCAGGAGAAATGGATGTGAGAATTTTAATGATTAGCAAAACAGTATAACAATTTGTTAATGGTTTACAGTCTTATTAACTGTAACTGTGACTGAAATTAACTGCACAACCTAGCTCATCAGCTTTTCAGTCCATTTTGTCAGCGTCTTTTTTTAAAAATGCTTGCCTGAATATATTTTACTTTTAAAACATAACTCTTAAACGTATTAGTTACTATCCAGAATTCTTTGGAACAAATAAAAATGACCAAATGTTGTCACAAGATGGAATGGTAGATGTATTAGCTGAAGTTGAAATGATACTAGGCTTTACAGAGACAGCACAAGGACTTCCCACTTAATTTCTGTTCCATCCAACAACACCACCCTAGGAAAGAATAAACTCAACCACAGCCAGATTCTTCTGTAGAAACCTTTTTTTGTGTATTACACAATCACATCCTATGGTTAAGCCTAGAAAAGGATCAAATTCAGCAGATATCCAGTTCAATTTACCTAAGACTGATTGACTCCTCAACCAAACTGAAATTAATATCTGCTAAAGTTGCATTAATGAGAAAACCTGGCATAATTTAATTGATTTGGTCCTTTGAACTTGGAGCAATTTAATTTGACTTTCAAAATCAATAACATTGGCTTGGCTCCACACTTCAGAAACCAAGTTTGTTTTAAAATCAATGTTACCATTAATACATGTGAGGCTTCATCTTATGACTTATCTCTCAGCAAGATGATCAGACAAAAATGTGGCAAGTGGGATATAACCGTAAAATACTGCACTTGCTGGATCAGCACCATTAATAACAAAGTAAACAACGTAAGATGAGTCATGGGAAAATGGTCACTGGACAGTGAAAGAAGAGCTTGTAGACACGATTAAAAGCATGACCACAAAGCCGAGTTTTGAGGAGGCTGTAAAAGGTAGTGAAAGAAACAGAATGTTAGAGGAACAGAGGAAGAAATTGAGGTGATTGAAGACAAGGTGACTGATAGCCGAAGGATGGGCTGTAAACGAAGACCCACTGGTAGAAAGACCAAAGGTCTTGAAGTGGGACAGAATTTAGATTTCCAAACAGAAAATGAGAAATATGAATTAAACATATTAGGGGCATTCAATTAATCAATAGTGGTGAGGATAGGGATGGAAAGTATTAGTTAGTGTGGGACAGGTTAGGGTAGTGGAGTTTTAAATAATTTAGAGCTTAGAACAAAATTAAGGAGGATACACCTTGGAAAAGATGAGGTTGGATGTAACAAAAACAGATTTTGTGGGGTAGGAGGTGAGGCAAGGATTAAGGAAAATTGTTGAGTAGGCGAAAGTTTTGATGATGGTTTTGAAGATTGGTTCAGTGAAACACGATAGGAGATTACAGGGAATTAAAGCAACATGGTCTCAGGTTAAGCCACAGAATCTGGCAGGAACAGAATAATTCTTTCAAGTGTTCATTTGTTGGAAATTTGAATTAAATCACAACTATATCAGACAAGCTATATGACAGCTTGGAATAGATGGTGCTTTGATCTGTAGCTGGATGTTGAATGTTGTCAACCTACATTTGGATACTGACACATGCCCCCAGATAATATCATCAAGATGCAACACATAAACAAGGAAAACCAGAAAACTAAAGAAGGAATCTTGAGATTCCCTGGAAGTAACCAAGCAGTGGCAGAACGAGGAGATACGCAACTGTGGTAGATATTTTTGAACTGTTAAGAGTGTACTCAGTCAAGGGCAATTCAATGGATTGATTAATTATGTTCAACGTGGGACACCATTTAACAATATGTACAAATGAAATCACAAATTGTTTTGGTGTTTCAATGAAATTGGTCTAGGTTCTGGGGGAAACATAGCATAGACTGGGTGACCGGTCTGCAGAACATCTGTGTTCTGCTTGCAAAAAAGACCCTGAGCTACCCGTATCCTGCCACTTTAACACACCACCCTGTTCCTTGGCCAATATTTCTGTCTCTGGTTGCTGCAGTGTACCAGTGAGCTCAATGCAAGCTGAAAGAACAACACCTCATTTTCCGCGTGGGGACCCTGCAGCCCTCTGGACACGACACCGAGTTCAATAATTTTAGGGCCTAAACTCTCCCATGTCCTAGCCCCTACCCTACACACCAGGCCTTGTTATCATATAGCCTGCCATTACACACTACCTATTGTTAGTCACTAACAGTCCCCATTAACAACTGTTCACTCTACCAGCCAGATCATTGTCAACTCCTTTGTCTGTCCAAGTGTTCTTCTCTCTCTTTGGGCTCTAACCTATCATTTACTCCCTACCCCACCCTTCCCCTTCCCTATTTTCTGCATATAAACCAACGTTTTCCCAGGTACCATCAGTTCTGAGGAAGGGTGAACAAACACGAAACGTTAACTTTGATTTTTTTCTTCACAGATGCTGCCAGACTTGCTGAGCTTTTCCAAAAACTTCTGTTTTTGTTCCTGATTTACAGTATCTGCAGTTCTTTCAGTTTTTATTTGGTCTCGGTTCGGTCAGCAGGGCAAGAACCTGTTTCTATTCACTCGTGGGATGTCAGCATTGCTGGCTGGCCAGCAATTTTTATTGTACGTCTCCTGCTGCCCTTGAGAAGGAGGTGATGAGCTGCCTTCTTGAACTGCTGTAGCCCACATGTTGTAAGTTGACTCACAATACCCTTAGGAAGGGAATTCCAGGATTTGACCCAGTGACAGTGAAGGAACGCTGATAAATTTCCAAGTCAGGATGCTGAGTGACTTGGAGGGGAACTTGCAGCAATCTTGTAGATAGTACAAACTGCTATTACTTAGCATTGGTAATGGAAGAAGTGGATGCTTGTGGATGTGGTGCCAGTCAAATGGGCTGCTTTGTCCTGGATGGTATCAATGTTCTTGAGTGTTGCTGAAGCTGCACCCATGCAGGCAACTATGGAGTATTCCATCACTCTCCTGACTTGTGCCTTGCACATCGTGAAAGGCTTTGGGGAGCCAGTAGGTGAGTTACTTGCTACAGTATTTCTAGCTTCTGACCTGCTCTTGAAGCCACTGTATTTATGTGGCGAGTCCAGTTGAGTTTTTGGTCAATGGTAACCCCAAAGATGTTGATAGTGGGGGATTCAGTGATGGGTCAAGGGATGGTTGTTAGATTATCTCTTATTGCCTGCCATTTGTGTGGTGCAAATGTCACTTGCTACTTGTCAGTCCAAGCCTGGATATTGTCCAGATCTTGTCGCATTTGAACATGGGCTGTTTCAGTACCTGAGTTACGAATGGTGCTGAACACTGTGCAATCATTGGCAAGCATTCCCACTTCTGACCTTATCAGTGGAGGGAAGGTAATTGATGAAGCAGCTGAAGAAAGTTGGGCCTAGGACATCACCCTGAGGAACTCCTGCAGAGATGTCCTTGAACTGAGATGACTGACCTCCAACAACCACAACCAACTTCCTATGTGCCAGGTATGACTCCAGCCAGCAGTCAGTTTGCTCCCTGATACCTGCTGATTCCAGTTTTGCTAGGGCTCCTTGCTGCCACAGTCGGACAAATGCAGCCTTGGTTAATGTCAAGGGCTGTCACTCTCACCTCACCTTAGGATTTCAACCCTTATGTCTATATTTGAATCAAGGCTGTAATGAGGTCAGGAGCAGAGTGGCCCTGGCAGAACACAAACTGGGCATCACTGAGAAGGTTATTGTTGAGCAGGTGCTGTTTGGTAGCACTGTTGATGACCCCTTCCATCACATTACTTGTGATCGAGTGTAGAACGATGGGGTGGTAATTGGCCGGGTTGGATTTGTCCTGCTTTCTGTGCACAGGACATACCTGGGAGTTCTTCACATTGTCAGGTAGAGGCAAGTGTTGTAACTGTACTGGATGACCTTGCTAGGGTGCAACTAGTTTTGGAGCACAAGTATTCGGTACTATTGCCTGAATGCTGTCAGGGTCCATAGCCTTTGCAATATCCTGTGGCTCCAACCATTTCTTGATATCATGTACAGTGAATCAAATTGGCTGAAGACTGGTATCTGTGGTGCTGGGGACCACCAAAGGAGGCCAAGATAGATCGTCCATTTGGCACTTCTGGCTGAAGATTGCTGCAAATGCTTCAGCATTATCTTTTGCACTCATGGTTGGGCTCTTCCATCATTGAGGACGGAGATATTTGTGAAGCCTCCCCTCCAGTGAGTTCTTTAATTGTCCACCACCATTCACGACCAGTTGTGGCAGGACTGCATAGCTTAGATCTAGTCAGACAGCATCCATAGAGAGACTGCAAACTCTCGCTCCATGGATACTGTCTGAACCGCTGTGATCTCAGCATTTGTAGTTTTCAGTACAGATTCCAGCATCTGCAGTAATTTGCTCCTACAGAGCTTAGATCTGATCTGTTAGTTGTGGGATCTCTTAGCTCCGTGTACCACTTGCTGCTTATGCTGTTTGGCATGCAATTCGTCCTATTTGGTAGCTTCACCAGGTTGACACCTCATTTTTAGCTATGCCAGGTGCTGCTCCTGGCATGCCCTCCTGCACTCTCTATTAAATTGGCTGAAAGGAATTATAGGCAAGGTGAGTACATAGCTGGGTTAACAACATTTGGGTTGGGTAAGTTGGTTGTGTGGTCATTCGTTTGCTGGAGAAGAAATTAGGGGAGCTGGAGTTGTGTTCCAGAGGAGATGAAACTTGTGATTAGTGGAAGAAGGTAGTTGAAATGAGGGACAAATTAGAATGTCCTTTCGAGTCAGAGCTCGAGTGAGGATGATTTTAGGGAGGAGAGAGGAAATAGACGCTTAGTTCCAATTTTGAGAAGTAATGGCACATAAAACTCCTGATCCAGGAGCTGATCCCTTGGAGTTATATGCTCTGAAGTGATAAATAATTCCTCAAATCATAAATACAACACTATCATGGATAGGCAAAGCTAATGAGGCAGAGTCAATGATTGGCAGTATAGCCCCCATTACTTGAATGTGCTGAAACTTTTTTCCAGCCTCTGATATACATCAACATTTAGCATGCCAGACGGTTTCCATAATCTGCAATTGACCAGTTTGACACTTCTTCACGAGAAAGTTTTTATAAAATGATCATAATTCAACATAGGTTGCTGTCTTCAATACAGAAGGCAAAAAACGTGAGGGCAAGGTGGAGAAATGGAGTGAGGAAAAGGGAAAAAATATTCAAAGTTATCACCAAATACTGCTCAGGAAATTTTGTATTCCATTATATTTGACTTCAGTAGCCATTTTATCAAGCTTTCAAGTCATAACAAAGTGAATGAGTTGTACAGTTTGTATTATAAATGGGTCGCTTCACTATACCTCTTTATTTTCATTGTACATCTTTATTCCTTGTGATGAGAATTTTAGTATTACTGCCATTTTTCGAGGAAGATTCTACAAGAAAATAAAAGCACATGTCAGATGACGTGAGATGCAACTTAAGTGCCTTTTAAGAATGAAACAGATTGAAATTCTACCAGCAAAATGACTGATTACTCTTTAAAATCCAAAAGAGAGTTTCAAAAGCAAACACTTTAGACATGCATCATCTACAGCATTAAGTCCTCCGTATTAATCTTGTACGATCATGGAACCAGGATATTTTCTAATCAACCTGTCACAGATGTTATGACATACCTGGGGCGCAAGTCAGACTTGAACCCAGACCTTCTTGACCAGAACCAGGACATTACCATGGTGCTATAAGAACCCTTAGGATCATGATTTTAGGGATATTTTTCATCAACCTGCTCAGATGTTTTATGAAACACCTGACAGAAATCAGGGAGAAGGTCTGTGATGCAATTAAAGAAATTAGCATAAACAGAGAAGAGGCCCTGAGTGAGTGCTGTGGCAGCCCTAAAAGTAGATAAATTTCCAGGGCCAGATGAAATGTATCCCAGGTCATTGAGTGAGGCAAGGGGGCAAATATGGGTACTTATAAAAATTTTCAATTCCTCTCCGGCCACAGGAGAGGTGCTGGAGGACAGCCAATGTAGTACCATCATTCAAGAAGGGAGCAAGGGATAAATCAGGAAACTGTAGGCCAGTCAGTCTAACCTCGGTTGTTGGGAAACTACTTGAAGCAATTCTGAGGGACAAAATTGATCTGTACTTGGAAAGGCGAGGATTAACCAAGAATAGTGAGCATGGTTATGTTAAGGGACTGGCTTGATTGAATTTTCCGAACAGGTGACCACATTTGCAGAAGAGGGCAATGCTTTTGACATAGTCTGCTTGGACATCAACAAGGCTTTTGATAAGGCCAGTATGGGAGTCTGATAGCAAAGGTAACAGCCCACGGTATCCAATTTTCCAAATTGGATCCTCAGTTGGCTGAATGGCAAGAAACACAGACAGTGATAGTTGAGTATGTTTTTCTGACTGGAAGTCCTTTGGGGTCCCGTAAGGGGTTAGTGTTAGGGCCCTTGCAGTTTGTGGTCGATATAAATGATTTTGATTGGAATGTAGGAGGATTGATTAGTATGTTCACAGGTGATACAAAAATTGACGTGGTGATAATCAATGAGGAGGATAGCCCTAGATTACAGGAAGATATAGACAGGCTGGTCAGATGGGCTGATCAGTGGCAAATGTAATTTAATCTGGATAAATGTGAGGTGTTGCACTTGGACAAGACAAACAAGGCAAGGGAATAGATAATGAGCTTTAGGATCCTGGGAAGCACTGAGGATCAGAGGAACCTTGGTGTGCATGCACACGGGTCCCTTAAGATATCGGGACAGGTAGATAAAGTGATTAAGAAGGCGTATGATAGGTATACTTGCCTTATTAATTGAGGCATAGAGTTTAAGAGCAGGAAGGTTATGCTGGAACTGTATAAATATTGGTTAGGCCACAGCTAGCAGTTCTGGAATCCACATTATAAGAGGAATGTGATTGCACTGGAGAGGGTGCAGGGAAGATTTACAAGGATGTTGCCTATGCTTGAGAGTTTTAATTATGAACAGAGTTTAGATAGACCGGGGTTGGGTTCCTTAGCGCAGAGATTAACAGGGGGCATGACTGAGATGTATAAAATTATGAAGAGCATGGATAGAGTAGACAGGAAGAAGCCTTCTCCTTTAGTCGAGGGATCAATGAGCAGGGGGCATAGATTTCAGGTTAGGGGCAGGAGGCTTAGAGGGAATGTGAGGAAACTTTTTCTTTTCACCCAGAGGTTAATAGGAATCTGGAACTCATTGCTTGTAAAGGTGGTTGAGTCAGAAATCTTCAAAACATTTAAGAAGTAGTTAGAGGTGCATGAAGTAACTCTACAGAGGCCAGTATCCCATCACCAAGTCACCCTTTATTTACACATGCATAGTACTTGACATTGGTCCAGCTTCCTCAGAGCCAGCTCTCAGAGTGAACAGCGTGTCTGACACTTCTGTTTATATTTGTCAGCCAGGGCTCCCCAACTGGACCCAGGTTAACAGCCCCAATCAGGGAACTCATATTCTATGAGGAGCACCTGGCTTACTTTGTTACAATCACTACCATGCACTTGTGATGCCAAGGCATACAATGCCATGGGCTAAGTGCTGGAAAATACAATTAGAATAGTTAGGTTGTTGTTTTTGAGTGGAGCAGATATGATGGGATGAAGGGCCTTTTTCTGAGTTGTAGATCTCTATGACTCTATGACCTCTGGTGTAGGTGTTTCTCAAACCAAGGCATTATGATCCAGAGGTAGGAACACTACCACTGCATCACCAGAGCCCTTTATTTCTAAATTTAACCTATTTTTCTAATTAACCAGTTCAGAAATGTCTTTACACACCTCTTTCGCAGGCAGGTGTTGAACCTGGACTTTGCAGCCAAGAGGTAGGGACACTACCACTGTGTCACAAGAGGGCCCTTTACAAAAGCCCTATGCAAGATAATTAGTTTGCAGCTAATGCCTGGCACCTGGAACCATTTTACTGGGAAAGTTGGCCACAGTTAAATAAGCAGATAGTCAAAACAGCAGAGGCAAAATGTGCATATTTTTCAGAAGCATAACTATGGTTTCCATTGCAATGACGAAACCCACAGACCACAACTGAATAGTCTAGATTAATGGAAATTATTACTATCACCCTTTATTTTATTACAAACATCTCAACTACTTAACAGTATAATTTTATATGAAGCAATTGTTTATCATGCTACTTTTCACCACTTTTTAAGTTGACCTTAATGTTGTTTTGTGATTCTATTTTATACTAGCACTGGGATCTTGGACAAGGTGAAGCTGCTTGCCCAAACACATCCCATTTTGTAGGTTAAAAGGACAATATTGCAACTTAAACGTGATGAGTTCAACATTATTATAATTCAAAATATTTAGCATTTGGATTCGGTCACCAAATATTCTTGAATTAAAAGTTACATTTTTTATAACATTAGGTACTAACTTTGAGCATTTAGTTAATGTCCATCTATAGTCGTTTAAGTTAAGGTATATTTGTGTTCTAATGATGAAACTAAGCAACTGTTGCAATTTTCCTGACCCAAAAATGTCAAACTTCAAAGAGTTACAGCTAATCAGATATATTTAAGAAATTAAAATTCAATTGGAAAACATAAATCTATGTTACTACTTTGAAACATAGCTTCAATTGTGCCTCCACTTTCCAAGTCTTTTTCTGCTTCAAAACACATGCAGTTTAGTGGTTTTTTTAGTTCTTCATTTAGCCATTTCTTTAGCCAGCTCCAGATGTTGTCTAATTTGGTTCTCGCCAATAAGTTTTTCAATTCAATCTATTTTAATGCTAGTCATTTTATGTTCTCCCTTCATAGCAGTGGAATATATTCAGCAGCATTTTCATCCTTAGCATCCCATATTTTAGACTACTCAAAAAGATATTCCATCCATAAAGAATCCACTGTCTCTTCTGTTTCTCTCCAATCACAGGATTCTACTCCTAATTAAATGAATTTGGGAGTTTTCAACCTCCACCAATGTAAGCAGAAGCCTTTATGTTGATCAACTGTTATGTCTTATTAGGCTTTTAACTGTTCCTTTTCCTAGTTTGAATGTTATCCTACTGCTATGGTTTAATTTATTAGGAATTGTCCACCAGTTAATGGGCTAGTAATTGATTTTAAGAACAATCCCTCTAAGACCACTCTTAGCTACAACATGCAGTATTTACCTTCAGAATATGAAGCTGTTGGTGGATCCGCCATGTCTTTTCATCAAGATCTTGATCCTCCACTGTGAAGGAACCTACATACTGCAGGAATAATTCCACAGATAAACTACAGCTTTCACAAGATAGGCTTAAAATATCACTAAGTATTTGTTACCAAAATCCTGCACTGATCCAATGTTTAGTAATTCAATTTTAGATTATGTGAAGTTTTAACTGTGAACTATTTCCAAACTGAAAGGTTATACCAACCTATGCCTCCCTGACAGTTTTGTGGTGTTACTGGTAAGTGTTGAGGAGTAACACATCTGATTTCCCTCCTAAACAATTGTACCTCCACTCTGCCTTCTCCTCAATAATCCAACAGAGATTAGGGGCTCAATACCTGGGAATCATTGATGCAATCTCATATCCTATTAATCAAGCACTCTGTAGCTCAACGTTTACTTCCCACTGTGTTAGGATAAAACTCTCAATTCCTCAATAGCTCTTTGTAAAAGCAATAGTAGAGCTGGGTTATCTCAATCCACCAAAATCCATCTTGGTTAAACGCACAGAGATTTGTTTTGTTTCAATTAAGTTTAGCACTGCTGAATAATGGATCACATTCATGCCAAGCATTAAATTAAGCTCACAGAATCATTATCCTCTACCAAATTTCAGAATGAGAAAAGAACTGGTGGCTTGAAAATGTAAATGTAAAATCTATTTGTCATTGACATAAACATTCTGCCAGTTACAGTAGTCGTGTCCCCAAAGCTTCTTTTCCCAATTACCTTAAATCTATGCCTCTAGTTATCAATAATTCACCAACAGTTTCTATCTACTCTATCTAGTCTCATCATGATTTTGAACATCTCCAACAAACCTCTTCTGAACCTTTTCTTCTCCAAGGAGAACAATCACAGCTTCTCCACTTTATCAATGTAACTGAAGTTCCTCACTACTTGAACCATTCTCATGAACTTTTTCTGCACCCTTTTTAATGCCTTCAAATCTTTTTTGAAGTATGTTGTCCAGAAATGGACACAGTACTCCGGTTAAGGCTGAACTAGGCGTTTACTCAGGATTACCATAACCTTTTGTACTTTTGTGTTCTATGCCCTACTTATAAAAGCCATGATGCTGTACCCTTTGTGGGTGATGCTCTCAATCTGTTCTGCCACCTTCGATATTTGTGCACGTATATCTCCAGGGCCTTCTGCTCCTGAACACCCTAAAATTGTCCCCTTTATTTTGTCCTCTCCATCTTTTCCTACCAAAATGAATCACTTCACACTTATCTGCATTAAATTTTATCTGCTACTTATCCACCCATTCTTCTAAGTTGCCTGTCATTTTGAGTTTAATGCTAATCTCTTCAAAGTTCACAATACTTCCAAGATTTGTGCATCTGTACATTTTTAAATGGCCCTGTACACCAAATGTCTAGTACAGAGGTCCTAATACTGATATCTGGGGAACTTCACAATAAACCTTCCTCAAGTCCAAAGAACAAAAATTCACCACTATTCTCTCATTAGCAAAAGAAAACCTAACTGATTTGCCATCCCAGGCCCAAGCACACTAATATCAGTTGTACCATTCCTACTGTTCTGGCTGGGATCAGGAAAGACCTGAAACTGAACCATGAAAGTGTATCAAAGGGAAGATAAGTGCTGTAACATAGAGGGTGCCGAAGGGTCCTTTATATAATGTGGATTGTAAAGACTTTTGCCAGTTCTTTCCCTCTTTGCAAGCTTCTGTACAAGGCCAGTTGCAGGCTCTGCTCTCCCGCAGCTTAGATGAAATGAAAAATGTACTCTGAGAGTTGAACCTTTTATGTACCAAACAGGGAGCAGCTTTTGCTAGTTTCCCAAACGTAGGAAATTCAAATAGTTGATGCTTTAAAATTTGGTAAAGTGGGAGGATCATAAGGAATAAAGGGAACAGAGAAAAATACAAGAGAGGTGAATATATTGGAGAGGCTTGTATTGATTTCCTTCAAGGAGAGAAGGTTGAGAGGACAAGTGAAATAAAGAATCTGAAACGTGTACGGTCTGGATACAGTAACTATTCCTTTTGACAGAAGGGTCGAGAACCAGAGGACACTGATTTGAAATTAATGGCAACCAAGAGCAATGTGAAGGAAATCTTTTTAAGTGCTGTCTGGAATGCATAACCTGAGAGTGTGGTACAGTAAGATGCAAAATCTCGTTTCTGAAACAGACTTGTATAAGCACCTAAAGAGAAAAAAAAAGTGAGGTAACAGGCAAAATGTTGGGGCATGGTGCTAGCTAAGTTGTTGTTCCAGACAGACAGGATAAACATAATGGCTCAAAGGTCACCTCTGCTATCACTGCGCAATGAAAGTCTCACTTATTGCTTTTGTGCAGGGATCCTACAATTTGTGTAGCACTTACCCTTATGCATAGCAGGAGCTGAAAAAGTTAAAGGAGCTAACTGAAGACAAAGACAGTAGGTTCTGGAGAGGCACCTGAAGGTGAGAAAGGACGTAGTAGATTCATGGATTAGGAAACAAATTGAACATGTTTCCAGCCATCTTAATTTTCAACTTATCTTACCTCAATACAGACCAGAATAAATTACTTTTAAGGCTGCTTGAGAAACTGGAGATAGTAGGAACTGCCGGCGCTGGAGTCTGAGATAACAAGGTGTGTAGCTGGATGAACACAGCAGGCCAGGCAGCATCAGAGGAGCAGGAAAGCTGACGCTTTGGGTCTGGACCCTTCTTCAGAAATGGGGGAGGGGAAAGGGGCTGTGAAATAAACAGAGAGACGGGGAGGCGATGATAGAAGGTGGATAGTGGAGCAGATAGGTGGAGAGAAGAGGGACAGGTCAAGGAGGCGAGGATGAAGCTAGTACAGATGAGTGTTGGGACTGGGTTTGGTCAGTGAGGAGGGAGGGGCAGGTAGGTGGGAGGGAAGATGGACAGGTCAAGGAGGCAGGTTTGAGGCTAGTAGGTAGGAAGTGGGGGTTGGTCAGTGAGGTGGGAGGAGCAGATAGGTGGAAGAAAAGACAGACAGATCAGGGAGGTGGGGATGAGGGGGGTGCTGGTCTTGGGATGAGGTCGGTGGTGGGGAGATTTTGAAGCTTTAAAGTCCACATTGAGACCATTGGGCTGCAGGGGTCTTAGGCGGAATATGAGGTGCTGTTCCTCCAGCCTTCGGGTGGCATCATTGTGGCACTGGAGGAGGCCCAGGATGGGCATGTTGTCCAGGGAGTGGGAGGGGGAGTTGAAGTGGTTTGCAACTGGGAGGTGTTGTCATTTGTCAGGAACCGAGTGTTGGAGCGCTCCTATGCTCCTATTTATTTCAGAGCCTCCTTCCCCTCCTCCATTTCTGAAGAAGGGCCCAGAACTGAATCCTCAGCTTTCCTGCTCCTCTGATGCTGCCTGGCCTCCTGAGTTCCTCCAGCTCCACATCTTGTTATCTTGAGAAATTGGAGCTCCTTTCAGTAGGGGATCAACAGGAATGGTCAAAATAAGGAGGGCTTTTGAAAAGCTAATTGGGAAAACTGTTTCTGCTGGTGGTGAGTTGGCAATTGAAGGGCACGAATTTAACGTTTAAAAACTGTATAAAGGGAAAGGTTATATCTTTATTTTGTCGATAAGTTATTTTGACTACTAATTGTCCCATCAGAAATAATGGCGGAAACAGACCCCATAATAACTTTAAAAAGGGAGTGATAAATACTCAAACCGTAAAATTTAAACGGCTCTGAGGAAGAAACAGGGGAAAGTAACTCAGCGCAAAGCATTTTTGGAACAGCGAATTTTTGAATGAGACGAATGGCCGCCTTCTGTGCTACAAAATGTTGATTTCACTTGTTCCTGCTGCAGTCGAAACATCACCAACGTCCGATTTTAACCGAATTGATGTCACACGGGAGGGAACTGACTAAAATGCATTAATGTCATCTTCAACAGTGGAGGAAATTCTCTCTATTAAGTTGCACTATAATCTTCCCAAAGGCATTTGGCCACTGAACTCTGGAAATGCGATTAATCCGAAAGAGCCTTCCCAACAGTTTCCAGTAGCAATTCTCTTATTTTTCTTGGTAGCTGGATAGTTTTCCATCACAAACACGTCATTCTTTCTCTTGGATGCTCGGAGCTGGAAAACTGTTCGTGCTTTTCCTCTGACTCGCAGGATGTGAGTAACATGCAATAGGGAGGAGGGTATGTTGTAAGATATGAAACATTCATGACATGTCGCGACTTACAGGGGGGGGGGGGGGGGGATGAACAAAATGCGCCAGAAGACAGACCTTAGCAAATCCACAAACCCCACCCCCAAATCTAAAAGGGGTCTCACTTTGCCGAATGCATTGATTTTTTTTACGACAGTTGTTTAGCAGGATGTCTCGTTAATTTCTTTTTAAAAATATACATATATCAAGTTCGTACCGAATACAGCCGCTGCCTGCTAATGGGCAGCACATTGCAATTTCAACAATTGCATTGCTCACTGGACAGCCTGATGCAGCGCCAGTACTGTGCAGAAGCAATGCAGTTCAGCCAAGCCAGGCTGTGAACAGACTCCACCTTACCTCCACGAACTTGGTCCGGCTCCTGGATTTCTTATCTGGAGAGCGGTTCTTGGCCATCACAGCAGAGATGGTGTCGGTAAGTGATGACACGGGGTACTCCAAGCTTGAATTTGGGACTAAGTTTTAGGTGCGAGGGGTGGGGACGCTCGATACTAACACGGGGCAAAGGCTCACCTGGGTCCTCCTTTCCCTATCTATCTGTGTTGACATCAGTGCTCAGAGAGGCGTGCTTATTGTGCCGGAAATGCTTCTGTTTTATGCCAGTGTTCTGTGCACAGTTCCAAGAGGAGGAGGGGGCCGTGAAAGTAGGAGACGTTTTCCTTCACCGTGACTGGATCCTCATTTGAAACTTCGGTATTATGCAGAAAGTTTCGTTTCCTGTTCTTGGAAATTTGATCGTTCCGTTACCGGGAATTGTTGGTTCCAAACATTTTTTTTAGAAACACAAAGTATCAATTCGCCCAGCGCCCTGTGGAATGTCTGTCAGTAACAAGCTGACATTAGGTTACCCTTAAAGACTGAAAGAAATTCGCTTCGTTCAATCCGAAGCTTTTATAAATGAAATGTCGAATACTAAATTTTCGCATTTCGACAATTTTATAATATCCGTGTATTTAAAAAAAAATCGTTAGTTGTTACCATGCATTTTGCATGCGCAAAATACAAACGATCTGACTATTAAAAAAATGATACCGCTGCTCTGATTTGTTCTCGCGAGTCTCTTGAATGGTTCCTGCCCACTATTCCTGCAAATCCTCACTTTAGACTTCCCTCTCTCACTTTTTGTAAACGCCTTAAGATTGCCTTTCTCACAGGTTACATTCTTTAAAATTCATTCTTAACTTCACATATATACTCCTCTTGTATTTACCTCAACTCCCGCTTTTTTCACGTTTGTACTGTCTTGAATTTGATTTCTCTGTAGATCAAAATTTCTAATGGTATAGTAAATGGTCTCCATAACCTGTCTATTCAGAGACCCATATATTGATTGGAATAGAGCATTCAGTTCCTTGAGTCTTTTCTGTCATTCAGTTAAATCATGAATGATCTGTATTTTAACTCCTTTTGCCTGAATCCCAAAGTGTGGCCTTGCTCAGAATGTTCAGGTAGGATCAAGGCAGCAAAGTTTTCAAAGCATAGGTCTTATACGTCACAACTCACAGCCAATGTCTGAGCCCCCTCCATTGCCCTGGGTAACAGTAAGATAATGTAAGGACAGGAGAGGGGTTGGCCCTGTGATCTTGGTATATTGATTCCAGACCCCTTGAAATCTTATGGCATCAGCTTACTGCTACCACTGCTTCCACCTCTTCCTCACTCACCTTCTCCCCCACAGATGATAAAATCTGAACAACAAATGGAGGCAATATCAGGGGCAGCAAGAGCCCATTGTGTACTTTGGGTGGAGACTCAATGTCTACCGCCAAATGTGGCTCAATAGCATCATTACTGAACAAATTGGCCAAGTCCTGAGAACATCACTGTTGGACTAGGTCTGCAACAATTGGTAAGGGAACTAATAAAAAGATAAAATCTCCTGGACAATGTCGCTATTGATCTACCTGTTGCAGATGCAACATGATCAGTAGGAGTGACTGGAACTAGTACAAGTGACAACTGCATAGTCCATGTGAAGACAGAGACCTGTGTATGGTTCAGTGAAGAATGCAGGAGGGCATAACAGGAGTGCATCAGTTATATCTAAAAATGAGGGGTCAATTTATTTAATAACTTTTGTGTGTAAAATAGCAGAAGCAGCATGTAATTGACAGAGCCAAGCAAGTATTTCCATAATAAATAGATCAGATCTAAGCTCTGAAGTCCTGCCGCATCGAAACATGACTGGTGATGGATAATTAAATGACAAATTTGCAGAGGAGGATCCATATATATCCCCATCCTCAATGATGGGACAGCCGAGCACATCAGTGAAAAGGTCAAAGCAGAAGAAATACTGAGTAATCTCAGACTCCTTCTAAGGTCCTCAGATGGCAATCTTCAGTCAATATGAATCATTCTACTTGACACTGAAGTAACTGAAGGCACTGGATACTGCTGTGACATGATGCATTATATGAGGCAATGGGCCCTGACAACATTCCATCTATAGTACTGAAGATTTGCACTCCAGAACTATCCATGCCCCTAGTCAAGCTGTTCCAATACAGCAACAGCACTGGCATCAACTGAACAATGAGTAGGTTTTTCCTAACTGCAAAAAGACCGGAAAAATCAACACCATCCAGTTACTGCACTATCAGCCTTCTCTATAACATCAGAAAAGTGATGGAGACTGCTGGCAGCAATGCTATATAGCAACATTTACTCAACAATAACCACAATGTTGCTCCGTTTGGGATCCATCAAGATCTGTACAGTCTTGGTCCAAAGATAAATGAAAGAGCTGAACTCAAGAGGTGAGGTGAAAATGACTGCCCTTGACACCAAGGCAGCATTTGACTAAGTATGGCATGAAGGAAACCGTGCAAAATTAAAATTCATGGAAATCTGTCACAAAATGCCTCACCAATTTCAGTCACAGCGAGCTCAATGGAAGATGGTTTTGATAGTTCAAGGCCAATCATCTCAGTCTCAGGACATTACAACAGGGTCATGTCCTAAGACCAACCATCTTTGCACTTCTTTCTGGTGATGCCCACATCCCATGAAAGAATTTTTAAAATTCTGATTAATTTGTTAATCTTATTGTTGTCACATTTGTTTTATCTACATTTCAATTTACATTAATCAAGCATATAGAACATAGAACATTACAGCACAGTACAGGCCCTTCGGCCCTTGATGTTGCGCCGACCTGTGAAACCAATCTGAAGCCCATCTAACCTACACTATTCCATTATCATCCATATGTTTATCCAACGACCATTTAAATGCCCTTAAAGTTGGCGAGTCTACTACTGCTGCAGGCAAGGCATTCCACACCCTTACTACTCTCTGAGTAAAGAATCTACCTCTGACATCTGTCCTATATCTATCACCCCTCAGTTTAAAGCCACGTCCCCTCGTGCTAGCCGTCACCATCCGTGGGCAAAGGCTCTCACTGTCCACCCTATCTAATCCTCTGATCATCTTGTATGTCTCTATTAAGACAACTCCTAACCTTCTTCTCTCTAACGAAAACAGCCTCAAGTCACTCAGCCTTTCCTCATAAGACCTTCCCTCCATACCAGGCAACATCCTGGTAAATCTCCTCTGCACCCTTTCCAATGCTTCCACATCCTTCCTATAATGCGGCGACCAGAACTGTACGCAATACTCCAAGTGTGGCCGCACCAGAGTTTTGTACAGCTGCAGCATGACCTCATGGCTCCGAAACTCAATCCCTCTACCAATAAAACCTAGCACACCGTACGCCTTCTTAGCAACCCTATCAACCTGGGTGGCAAGATTTGAGAAATTTTTATCAGAGCAGAGAGCACTAGAATTTCAATTTAGTATTAAAAGTATTTGACATGGTAACGATTAATTATGTTGAAGGGGGAAGACATGGCAGGAGAGCTTCAAATCTTAGTCTGCTGCTCTTGCTCAATGTGGGAAGCCAGGCACATTTCTAGTGACTCCAGCTGCAGCTCCTGGAAGCCTGCATTTTGAAATTGAAGCTGCATCTGGGGACATTGTGGAGCATTCGTGAGGCGGAGAGTATCGTGGACAGCATTTTGAGAGCGGTGGCCACACAGCAGACCCCACAGGCAAGAAGGGAATGGGTGACCACCCGGCAGAGCAGGAGGGCGAAGCAAGCAGTGCAAGAATCTCCTGTGGCTGTTCCCCTGCAAAACAGATGTAACATTTTGGATACTACTGAGGGGAATAGCCTCTCAAGGGATAACAGCAGCAACCAAGTTCATGGCACCATGGTGTGGCTCTGCTGCAAAGGGTGGGAGAAATAAGCACAGAAATGCCACACAGTCATTGGGCATTCAATCATAAGGGGAACAGATAGGCACTTCTGTGGCTGCAATTGAGAGTCCAGGATGGTGCGTTACCAAACATATATAACATTTGAAGTAAATAACAGTGGATGCTGGAAATCTGAAATGAAAAAAAACAAAATGCTAGAAATACTCAAGTCAGATCTTTGGAAAGAGAAGCAGAATTAATATTTAAGGTTTGTGACCCCTCGTCAGAACGCTAAAAATGTTAGACATAACTGGGATAGAGGATTAAAATTACAAACCTCACTCCCATTCTGACCTCTTCGTATCTAGCTATGTGCACTGTTGCTCAAAGATAGCTTGAGAAATAGCACTTTATCCATCTAGTGGGCACTTTAGAACATTCGAGACTCAATCCTGAGTATTATCCCACTTCTTCCCAATTCAGTTGAAAGTTCACTCAAAAATTAACTTTGTTTCTATCTTCACAAATATATTTTATTATTTCCATCATTTTCTGCTTTTATTATAACTGTACAGTTATTCTGTTTGTCTTCTGCTCAAATTCTGATCAACAAACTAACTAAATCAGTTTCTGCAGTGATTGTAAGGAGGTCAGCCAGGTGGACCTTGTAGAATATGAGTTCCCTGATTGGGGCTGTTAATCTGGTCCAATCAGGGAGCCCTGGCTAACAGATAAGAACAGGTGTGTCAGACATTATGTTCACTCTGCAAACTGACTCTGAGAGAGCTGGATCAGTGTCGAGGAGTCTTCACATGTAAATAAAGGGTTATTTGGTGACAGGATAATGGCCTCTATGGAGTTATTTCACTGGTGAAGAGAGAAAAGGAAGCTTCTGAAGGAATTTGCTCGCAATAGTCATCTTTGAGTTGGGGTATGTATTTCTGGCATCAAGCTGTCATTTGGGAAACTTGACTCGTTCAATCCTGCCACTGAAAACTGGACCCAATATGTGAAAAAATGCATTGTTTTTCAGGGCAAATTACATTGGGGCAGATGAAAAGCAATGAGTAATTCTCCTGACATCTTGTGGATCTGCAGCTTTTTCAGTTATAAGGAACCCAACTTTCCCTGAGGCACCAGATACTAAACTCTTTCAAACCCTTTCTGCAAAGCCCGCCCATTGACATTTGCCTCATGGGCAAAAATAGAGGCAGAAATCAGCAGGCTGCAAAGCAAAGGAATCATCAAACCAGTACAGTTTTCAGAATGGGGAGCACCAGTCATAATGATTGTGAAGCCCAATGGGTCAATTTGCCTATGTAGGGATTTTAAACAAACACGAAACTGCTTTTTCCAGCTGGATAAATACCCAGTCTTTCACATAGAATATTTATGTGCAAAGCTGGCAGAGGGTTATCTTCATAAAGCTGGATATAAGCCATACGTACTTGCAACTGCAGTTAGATGAGGATTCCAAGAGGTATGCTACGATTAATACCCATATGGGTTTGTACCAATATACGAGATACCATTTGGAATATTGTCAGCCTTTGCAAATTTTTGTTGGGTGATGGAGAACTTTTAACCAAGATCTATCCCAGGTTGCCATTTATCTAGATGATGTGCTAATAACAGGGAAGACAGATAAGGAGCACTTAGAGAATTTGGACACATTCTTTAGACATTTCTCCCAGCTGGGCATATGCCTTAGAAGGGAAAAATATGTGTTCCAAGCACTCCCAAGTGACCTGCTTGGGCTACAGAATTGACAAGACTGGGTTACACCCACTGGAAGATAAAGTGAGGGCGATCAAAGGTGCCCTGGCTCCCACCCCTGTACAGAGCTTAGGTCTTTCCTTGGGCTGATGAACTATTACAGAAAGTTCGTACATAACCTGGACTCCATCCTGGCACCTTTGCATCATTTCTTACAAAAGAGTCAACCTTGGAAATCGTGTAACCAGGCCCTAGCTTTTAGGGAAGTGAAGAAACAGCTATCATCCTCTAAGGTGTGGCACATTATGATCCCAAGTGAGATCGAGTATTGAAACATGAAGTATGCATCGGGGTGGTATTAGCTCATTGGTGGCCCATGGAGAGGAATGTCCAATGGCATATGTATCCAGGACTTCAGCTAATGCAAAGCGTAAATACGCTGAGATAGAGAAGGAAAGTGTGGCAGTCATATTTGGAGTCAGGAAGCTCCACCAATACCTTTATGGGAGTAAATTTGTAATAATAATAGACCACAAACCCCTGCTAAGTTTACTTAAAGAAGCCGAGGCAGTGCTACCCATAGCTTAAGGCTGACTTCAGCAGAGGGCTTTAATACTAAGCGGGTACAATTACAAATTGGAACACCGTCCGAGAAGCCAAGTGGCAAATGTGGATACATTGAGCCGCCTCCCGCTGGCAGATACACCACTGGTGGTACCACTACTGGAGAAGTCCATAATGATTTAAAATTTTCTGGATACATTTCCAGTCACAGCTGACAACATCAGACTTTGGACGCAGAAAGACCAGGTCCTGTCAAAACTGAAACAGCTAGTGGTGATGGGGGTAACCAAGGGCTGTTACAACCAGAATCGAAACCTTTCTGGATATAGATGGACCAGGTTACAGTAGAGGACGGCATATTATTATGGGGAGCATGATTGATTCTCCCAAGTGAAGGTTGCCACCAGGTACTGACTGAACTCCACCAGGGTCATCCAGAGATTTCCAAAATGAAGATATTGGCAAAAAGTTATGTCGGCTGGCCAGGATTGGATGCAGATATAGCAGCATTGATGAGGCGGTGCCCAGAGTGCCAACAAGGACTAAAATTACTGCCAGCAGCTCCCTCACATTCAAGGGAACGGTCGGTAAACCATGGACTTAGTTACATGTCAACTGCGCAGGTCCTTTCATGAGTTCAATGTTCTTAGTCATTGTGGATGCCCTCTCAAAGTAGCTGGATGTACATAGAGTTCATTTGTCAAACATAGGATGATGATAGAAAAAATGTGCACATTTTTTGCATACATGGACTCCCAGAAGAGTTGGTGACACATAATGGGCCATCATTTAACAGTAGGGAATTTGGGTATTTCCTAAAGTCGAATGGCATTCAACATATAAGGACAGCTCTATACTACATATCATCTAATGGTCTGCCGGAAAGAGCAGCCCAAGCTTTAAAGGCAGACTTCAAGAAACAGCCTACAGCTTCACTTGATACCAAACTGTCCTGGTTCTTATTTGACTATAGGACCACCCCTCATGTAATGCCAGGGACAGCTCAAGCAGAGTTGCTAAAGGGGAGAAGACTCATCTTCCCAGACCTTGGGTTGGAGAGTGAATCGGCATCAGGAACAACTCCAGGAGAGGCAATGGCCTAGTGGTATTATTACTGGTCTGTTAATCCAGAGACCCAGGTAATCTTCTGGCAGACCCAGGTTTGAATCCTGCCATGGCAGATGGTGGAATTTGAATGTGATAAAAATCTGTAATTAAGAGTCTAATGATGACCCATGAATCCATTGTTGATTGTTGTAAAAGCTCATCTGGTTCACTAATGTCCTTTGGGGAAGGAAACTGCCATCCTTGCCTGGTCTGGCCTACACATGACTCCTGACCCCCAGCAATGTGGTTGCCTATTAACTGGCTTCTGGGCAATTACAGATGGGAAATAAATGCTGGCCCAGCCAGTGACACCGTCATCCTCTGAATGGTTTTTAAAAAATAATAAATGCTGGAAACAGGACTCCGCTAAGTGAGAGAGACAGTTTACTTCAGGGGACAAAATTTGGTGTAGGAACCATGGGAATGGCCCTGCATGGGTAAGAGGCATGATCGACGTGAGGTCGGGCCTAGCGATGTATAAAGCTGGAGTGGTTGCGATAGTCCTGAATAAGCTCATGGCCCATATGAAAGTTGCAAACTAGTGAACAGTGTGAGAACAAAATGTACCCGGCTCCTTGACTACCATTCAGACTGTTCTAGAACCTGTGGGTTCTCCCTCTCTGTCACACATTGAAGATACATTGGAATCTGAGATGTACACGGCAGATGTCGCCACCTGAGAAAGAGAATGAGTTTTTTCTGAGATGGTCTGTCTGCAAGAGGCAAGTTACTGTGCATCGCATGCCGCCTATATCAGAGGCAAAGTTGGAGGAACCTGCTAAAACACCCCAGGAAGGGCTACAAAAAAAAACCCGGGCTATGTCCTCGTACTCAGAGGGGGAGGGATGTGGTGATTGTAGTGAGGTCAGCCAGGTGGACCTTATATTGAGTTCCCTGATTAGATCAGATTAACAGCCCCAATCAGGGAGTCCTGGCTGACAGATAAAACCAGGAATGTCAGACATCCAGTTCACTCTGAGAGCTGCCTTTGCAGGAGCTGGGTCAGTGTCAAGGACTGTCCACATGTAAATAAGGGGTGACTTGGTGATGGAATGCTGGCCCCTGTGGAGTTATTTCAAAGGCTATTGACCATCTGTCCCTCCATCCACACATTCTCCAGATATGCCTCCCCTTCAGTACTGTCACTATGTTTGCTCTAGTTCTTGTATTTGCTGAGGCACATAATACTCCAGTGACATGAAATCCATGCCATTGTTTCATTACACACAGTTTATTAGAGGAAATACCCCGGCCATTGAAACACAGAGGTAGACTTTTGTCTTTACTTGTCTGGGCAATAAATGTCGTCTTGGTGAAATACAATTATAAAAAATCAGATAAGAAAGATCGCCTGCCAAGAGATGGAAAATCAGGTGGTTACTGCTACTGGTGCCACAACCATTGTCCTTGATTTTATTTACTGATCCAATATTCTACCTAAAGAATAAGATTTAAAAAAAACTAAAATCTTTGCCAAATGCTTGTACTGAATTATTTTCTAAAGAATATGCTTGAACCCCAAAATACCGTAAAGAAAATAAGGAATTAGAGAGTATGGACAAAATATTCAATTTTTTTTCTATATGAGCATAGGTATAATGTTTCATTATTTGTCACTCTTTATGACATAAACTAAGTATTGATGGAGATGAAAAATCTGGTGAGGCAAATTCCTGTTTCATGAGGATTCCCTGTGGAGATGTTGCAAGACGTCCATTAATCATAGCCAAATGTTTTCCTCCCCTGGGAGAAGATTTATGTCCAGTTGAGCAGTTCACTGGCAGTGCAATAAAAAACCTGCTTCTGAAGGAAGCCAAACTTTTATAGAGGCTCAAACACCCCTGCTCTAACTTTGTGCAAGAGATTGAAAATGTCATAAACAGTTGATTAATCCAAAGCAGAATTTAATTTTTTAATTCTTTTCAATTTTTGTATAACTAATAGCACGCAGATTATTAGAATCTCACATATAAACCAACGCAGAACACTTTTGCAGCAGTGTTAGCACTATAGTACATTAAGCTAGATTAAAATCACAATAATTAATCAACTTAGTCATTGGAAATGATCCAATTCAGCACAATCACAAATTCAGGCATTATATTCCCACCAGCTGTCAAACATGGAAGGTGACAGGCAAGACTAACTCAACACTCAAACCATGACATAGTCGTTATAATAAACCCAGAACTGTGGGTGCTGGAAATCTGAAACAAAAACATAAATTGCTTGAGACACTCAGCAGGTCTGGCAGCATTTGTGGAGAGAAAGCAAAGTCAATATTTGTGTCCAGTGACCCCTCTTCAGAACTCCTCACCATGTAGTAACCACAAGAAAAATGCAGGGTACCGCACTGACCCTTGTACATGTCTTTCTTTGACCTCATAAAGGCCTTCGACATTGTCCACCACCAGGAATTATGGACTGCCATCCTCTTTTTCAGCTGCGCCCAAATTTTGTTGTGACTTTCTGCCTGCTCCGTGATGACATACAAGCTGTGATCCTAAGCAGTAGATCCACCCACAGATCAAACATCTGGATCGAGATCAGGCAAGGCTGGTCATTGCACTGATACTGTTCCTTATCCTCTTTGCTGTGGTGCTCCACTGCACCCTCAGCAAGCTCCCCACTGGAGTGGATCTAATCCAGAACAATCTGTGCCAACCTCCATTAATCATTAATATTACAAGCATTCTGTAGAGCTCATAGTAACTCTTAACAGCATCACAGGCGATCTGGTAGTATTTATGAATGGCTTTGGCAAAGAAATTTTTAAAATTTACTTGTGGGACGTGGGCATTGCTGGCCGGCCAGCATTTATTGCCTGTCCCTAGTTGCCTTGAGACGGTGGTGTGAACTGCCTTCTTGAAATGCTGCAGTCCACATGCTATAGGTAGACCCACAATGCCCTTAGGGAGGGAATTCTGGGATTTACACTTCTGAATAAAGCAAATTGTGTAGGATAATGGACAGATGGCATTCAAATTGATCTACTCACTTAGTGGATTGGACAAATAAAGAGTAAATGCCATTTGCTCCATCTTGCTTGTGAGTGCCAGTAGCTGTACTGGTGCGGCGTACAGGGGGAATATTGATTACAGTGCTGTGTGAAAGATTGTGATGTCATTGTCCCTTTGACACATCAGGGAAGAAAGAAGAAAGCTCAACCATTACTTCCGCATGACGATTCCTTTAGAGAGGTAGAATCACATGGTATTTTCTGCATAAGATAGTAACTGTATCCCTAAAAGCAGGAGGAAGACTGGGACTATGGGCAAGGTTTGAACAAATGGATTTTTTCTATGTGCAAGCAGTATGTCTCCAAGCTCAGCCTTTCTAATACCTCCCAGTCTGCCTCAGAAACAAGGCAACATTTATACAGTGAGGGTCAGAGCCCCTGTATGCCCACTGGTTATCTGCAGTCTGACCTTTGAAGCGAATATTGTAAAAGAGGCTTATACAACATTCCTCAGTGAGTGACAAAACCCTTACAAGGTGATTCTTTTAAAAGGGATGATGTGATCCCTTTATAGTGACAGCACTGATATTGAGCAGGTCCTACAATCAGTAAGCAAAATGTGTTAGGATGCAGTGTGCCTTGCACCTTGAGTTGAATGCAAAAGTAATATGGAAAAGGAGAAATGATACCCAAGCTCTGTACTCCTAAGAGGGTAGAATGGCACCAAATCTGACATGCTGTGCCCTCTATGGCAGAAGAGGTAGTGTGTATGCAAAACAAGTCTTTTTCTTCTGATACTTCTGCAGATGGCTATAAACTCCCCTTCTCTTACTTGTGCTCTCAGTTTGCCAGATTTGAAAAATGCCACTGACCTACTCCATCATCAGTTTCCTGGGAGCATGAGTTGCCGACTAAAGAGAAGGATTGGTATCCATTCCTTGTGACAACATCTATGGAAGCACATTCAGGGCTTTGTCAAAGAAAGGAGTCGTTTTACCCATGTACATTTCCAGTCTTCTTGCCCAATGCAACTGTTATTTTCCAATAAAAATTATGCATGTTCACACACAGGATATGGATCTTATTTGCTTGGTTAGCATTTATTGCCAGCCCTAAATTCTGTCTCTTTAAAGGCTAATTTTTGACCAGATTCTACAGCTGACCAGTCTGAGTCCCTAAACAAGGTTCCTATGTACCTTGGATAGTTAGAGGGCAGTTTTAATATTGCCAAATTTGACATATTGAATAGCCGCCCTATTTTCAAAATGGAAATAAAAAGATAACAACATTGACGACTGCTTTCTTCTTAAAAAGCACTTTTGACAAGCAATGCCATGGGTGACCCACTAATTATTACAAAGCTTTATGACTGGTATTGTCACTGTTACCCTGGAATATCTGAGTTTAAGTTTGTTGGAATTCTAAATGCTTATGGGATCTTGCTGGTGGAAGCAAATTGGTGAAACCAACTGTGAAGTTAATTCAGTATTCTTTGAGATAGACTCATGGAGCCATTGATGATAGCACCATCTGTATACAGTGACTCATGCCTACATTCTGTTTCAGTAACTCTTCCAGACCAGTCCCTTAAATGATGTTCTCCATGTCAAGTTCCTAAGAGTGTTTCAATAAGGTTGTCTCTCATTCTTCTAAACTCCAATGAGTAAAGGCCCACCTTACTCAACTTCTCCTCATTAAAGACAATCCCTCCTTACCTGGAATCAACTTGTGAACCTTCTCCAGTCTGCCTGCAATGCCAGCATATCTTACCTTAGATAAAGAGACTGACTCTGTTCCCAGCATTCCAAATGTGGTCAGACTGTGCTTTGCATAGATTTAGTAAGACCTCCCTATTTTTATTCTCCTTTCCTTTGCAATTCCAAAGACGAATAACCCTAAAAATGCGAACCATAATATTAAAATGGTGGCCCCTTCTTCTGGACTGACCCCCAGCGGGAAACATCCTTTCCAAGTCCACCTTCTCAAGAAAGACTACAATCGGTTCTACTATAACACGATAATCGCGTTCCTGCGCAACATCGTGTTATAGAAAATTGCACTATAGAAATAATGGGAAAAGCCTAACACAAAGGATAGTACAGTTTGAATAAATGTTTAATTTATATCTAATAATGCATCTTGGACTTCATCATCTTCATCTCCAGCTTCCATTCCCCTTCAGAGACAAGTTGTTGTAATCAGCTGTAGAGAGGTTTTCATAGTGGGACTCAAAGCAGCTCTTCAACATCCTCACACTCCACTTCTTTAAATCCAACTTTCTTTGCAAGATCAACACAATATTCTTTGATTCTTGGGACCTCCTCTGATGGATCAAAGCCTTTAAAACCTTGAAAACTATCTGGGAGAAGCTTCTGCCAAACTGCATGCAAACAGTCCTTACTGACATTGCCGCAGAAAGCTGATCCAAAATTGAAGAACACTGTCCTTATTCCCCTCAGTGGCTGCAATCAGCTCTTAAATGTGCACCTTAAATAATAAGTTTTAAAAGCTGCTATTGCACCCTGTTCCATGGGTTGAAGGAGAGAAGTTGTGTTTGTGGGTAGAAATAGCATAGAACATAGAACATGGAACAGTACAGGCCCTTCAGCCCACAGAGTTGTTCCAACCTATTATCCTACCAAGATCAATCTTCCTGCATACCCTACATTTTACTATTATGTATGTGCCTATCCAAGAGTCACTTAAAAGTCACTAAATTATCTGACTCCACTACCACTGCTGGCAGCACATTCCACACACCCACCACTCTTTGTATGAAGGACCTACCTCTGACAACTTCCCTATACCTTCCTCCAATCACCTTAAAATTATGCCCCTCATAATAATCATTTCCGCCCTGGGAAAAAGTTTCTGACTATCTGCTCTATCTATGCTTCTCATCATTTTGTACACCTCTATCAAGTCACCTCTCATCCTTCTTCGCTCCAATGATAAAAGCCCTAGCTCCCTCAACCTTTCCTCATAAGACCTGCCCTCCAGTCCAGACAGCATCCTGATAAATCTCCTCTGCACCCTCTCTAAAGCTTCCACATCTTTCCTATAATGAGGTCACCAGAACTGAACACAATATTCCAAGTGTGGTCTAACCAGAGTTTTGTAGAGCTGCAGCATAACCTTAAACTCAATTCCTCTTAAACTCAATTCCCCTGCCAATGAAAGCCAACACACCATACGCCTTCTTTACAACCCTACCAAATTGGGGAGCAACTTTGAAGGATCTATGGACGTGGACCCCAAGATCCCTCTGTTCCTCCACACTGCTGAGAATCCTGCCATTAACCCTGTATTCTGCATTCAAATTCAACTTTCCAAAATGAATCACTTCACACTTTTCTAGGTTGAATTCCATCTGCCACTTCTTTGCCCAGCCCTGCATCCAGACAATTTCCCGTTGCAACCTACAACAGCCCTCCATACTATCCACAACTTCACCAACCTTCATGTCATCAGCAAACTTACTAACCCACCCTTCCACTTCCTCATCCAAGTCATTTATAAAGATCACAAAGAACAGAGGTCCCAGGACAGATCCCTGTGGAACACCACTGGACACTGAGCTCCAGGCTGAATACTTTCCATTTACTACCACCCTCTGTCTTCTTTTGGGCAGCCAGTTTTGTATCCAGACAGCCAAATTTCCCTGAATCCCATGCCTCCTTACTTTCTGAATGAGACTACCATGTGGAACCTCATCAAATGCTTTGTTAAAAATCTAATGTTTTCAGAAAGTTCACCAATGGTGGGAGGATGGCTTGGGGCATTATCCAGGATGAGGAGAATCTTGAAATCCAAATCTTATTTTCCTGGAATACTTTCTAAAAACATCTTCCAAAACATCAACAATAAGGTCAGAATAAAGTTGCCCTGTCATCCAAACTCTTTTGCTTGACCCAAAGTAGAGGCCTAGAGTAGACTTAAGGTGACCTTTCAAGGCTCACGGGTTGACAGAGTGATACACCACCACAAGCTTAAGCTTTAAGTTTCCGCTGGCATTGGCATCCACCAGCACAGATCCTTTGCCTCCTTAAGATTGGATCATGTACTTCATTCATAGAAATGTAGGTACTTGATGGCATTCGCTTCCAGTATAAACCTGTCCCATCCAAGTGGAAAATTTGATCTAAGTTGTAGCTTTCTTTGTCAATTTTTTTACCATGGGAGGAAATGCTCCTCGTCTGCACTGGCATCTTCACCACATAACTTTATGTTATGAAAATCATAACAGTTCTTAAAACCAGCCACTGCTAACACTAAAGGCAGGCACATCAGCAGGATTTTCAACTTTCTTTCTTAGATCTTCATAAATCGATACGGCTTTCTCTTTTGTGGTGAGAAAGGTGGCCCCAGATCGCTTTTTCGTTTAATCTTCTATCCACACGCTTAGAAGCTGCTCCATCTCCTCACATTCCTTTGTCTGTGACCCTCAGATTTGCTAGCACTCAGACTTGTTCCAGCAATACAGCTTGCTTTAATCTTTTCTGCATTGTCTCTAATGGTGCGTAAGGTAGACTCCTTTATTCCTATTATGTGAACTATATCTCATGTTCTGTCATTATGCTCAAAACGCTCTATAACATCTAGCTTCTCTTCCAGAGTTATAGCCGTTCTTTTATGTTCACCACACACAATTTTATCACCAGGATGCTTCTTGCTAACATTCTTGACACAGTGTCGTCACATTTTTGTGGATAACATGGCAGAATTCGCCAAAAAAACAAAAATCATAGAGTACTGTACCTCTCACAGAAAGCGCTTCACAACAAAGTGTGCAAAATGATCACATGATGCCGGCGCTGAGACTGTTTCGCCGCTAACATTGCACATATTCAAGACAAAGCCCCCGAAACGATCATGTAATGTTGACTTGTACTCCTCTGTGAACCGATGAAATCGTGTTATAAGTAATACAAGTTTGTGTTTTAGAAATAACGCTCCCCTATTCGTAAATTACATTGCTGGAACACGCACCATCGACTGTAGTTAAAATCTGATATACTTCAAACCAGTCAATCTTTATTCTTCTTAATTCTAGTGGAAACATGCATTGGAGGCAATACAAAGGAGGTTTACTTGCTGATACATAGCACGAGTAGTTTGTCTTATGAGGATAGATTTGACAGCCTGAGCTTGTTTCTACTAGAATTTAGAAGAATGAGGGTTGCCTGGATTGAAGTGTATCAGATTTTAAACAAGACAAGGTGGACATTGTAAAGGATGTTTCCTCCTGGGGGTGAGTCCAGAAAAAGGGGGCACTGTTTTAAATTCATAGTTCACCTTTTTAGGGTTATATGACTTTGGAATTTTCTGCCTTAGAAGGAGGTAGAGGAAGGGTCATTGAATATTTTTACGGCAGAGCTAGATTGATTTTCTTGCTGAACAAAATACTAAGGTTAGTCAGGGGCTATATAGGAATATAGTCAAAGAATCATGGATGTCTACAGCACAGAACAAGGTCCTTTAGCCCATTGAGTCTGCAGCAGTCAAAAACCAGCAACTAACTAACTATACTAATCCAATTTTCCAGAGCTTTGTGTGCCTTGACATCGCAAATGCACATCTAAATACTTCTTAAATGTTATGATGATTTCTGCTTCTACCACCCTTACAGGCAGTGAGTTCCAGATTTACAATACCCTCTGGTTGGAAAAAAACCTGTCCTTACACACACTCACACACACACACACACACACATACAGGCACAAACGCACTCTCTCTCCCACACACATACTCTTCCTCCCACAAACACACACACACACACACATACGTAAATCTATGGGGCGAATTTACATTTGCAGATACATTTTACTTTGTTCAAAAACACACAATTTATAGACAGTCAATCAATATGGTGGTTTATAAATTTGTACTTTAGAAATAAAACCAGTCTGACTCCAAATTAAAACACAAACAGATTCTAAACAAGGTCTCACACCTAACATGCATTGTCTGACCTAAAATATCACCTCTTGGTTACACTATTAAAATCTTTAGTTCTCTTAGGACCGTGAGTTGAAAGGAATTTGCGGATTTACATGCACATATTAATCAATTAAACCTTCTAACTGATTAAGGATTTAACAGCATCTTAGGTTTGTTTAGTACATCCTCAAGAATGGTGTGAATCTTTGATCTTTTACTTATACATTCTGTGTATGATACTACCTCTCTCACTAACACCTGAAGAAGGACTGAGGCTCCTAAAGCTTGTGTTTTCAAATAGGCCTGTTGGACTATAACCTGGTGTTGTGTGATTTCTGACTTTGTCCACCCCAGTCCCACACTGGCACCTCCACATTGTGTATATTGTAGGCAAGTTAGCAGAGTTGAGACTCATGGAATAAAAGTGTGTGTGGTGGCTTGGATATTAATTAGTTGAGCTAATCTAGTGAACCTCTTCTGAACTGCCTCCAATACAACTACATCCCCCCTCAAGGGGACCAGAATTTTACGCAGTAGTCCAGGTGCGGTCTCACTAATGTATTAAAAACCAAAAGAACTGCGGATGCTGTAAATCAAGAACAAAAACAAAGTTGCTGGAAAAGCTCAGCAAGTCTGGCAGCATCTGTGAAGGAAAAAAACAAAGTTAATGTTTTGGGTCCGGCGACCCTTCCTCAGAACTGAACACTAATGTGTTGTCTGGTTGCAGCAACACTTCCCTCTTTTTAAACTCTCCTTTTAGCAATATATGCCAAAATTCAATTTGTCTTCCTTATTACTTGCTGCACCTGCATTCTAGTTTTCTGCAATTCATGCACGAGGACACTCAGAATCTTATGCACCGAAGCACTCTGTAGTTTCTCTCTATTTACGTAATAAGTTGCCTTTCTATTCCTCTGACCAAAATGGATAAGCTCCCACTTATCCACATTAAATTTTGTCTACCATATTTTGACCCATTCGACTAACCTATCCAAATCCATATCCATGTAAATTTCTTATTTCCTCATTGCAACTTATTTCCCCACTTATTTTAGCGTCATATACAAATTTGGCTATCGTACTTTCTATCCCCGCATCCAAGTCATTGGCATAGATTCTAAATAGTATAATAATAAACCCAACACCTGTCTAGAATTATTAAACCCTTTGATTTCCCCTTTCCAGATCAACATGTCTGTTTAGTTGACACATTAAACTTTACACCTTGTCTATGAATCAAAGAAATCAATTACTTGTAATTCAAGAACAATCTAGTTTAACTACATCCAACTCCTGTATACAGGAGATATGCTTTTCTCTCACTTTTATAATGTTGGAGCATGACTAATCCTCAATTCTCCAGCAGTTAATATGTGACCATATTCTGTACATTTTACATCCATCCCCCTATTCCTATTGCAGCTACATACACTCAAAATGTGAGATTCATTTACAATTTGGCTTTCTTCCAACTCATCCTGCATGCATTCATGGACAATTGCAGTTTCCATGAGGTGGCCTGCATCCCCTATGATCTCAGCATCATGGCCTTAGGTATATCATGAACAGAGAAGCATGGTTCAGAGTCGTAGCTCAAGCTATGCACTCTCTGCTTGGTAGAAAAATAGCATGAATTAATGTTAGAGAAAACGAAATCAAGTTGTTCGCAAATATTGATAAATACAAAAATATTGTTGTCCACAAGATTTGAGAATTTCTTCTGCAAGATGTAGTTCTTCTACAGACAAATAAGCAGCAAAACGTCCAGTTAGGTTATTGGTAAACAGGGACTGAATACAAGCCTGATGGTGGAGACTCCATGGAGACCACTGTCACCCGACATACAAACAATACTGAGCTAAAAACATGGCCAAGCACTTGAAGAGTCATGACCAAAAAAAAACCAGGACAAGAGGCCTCTAAGCATGGAACTTGTTGATGAGCTAAGATGAAAGAAATAGGAGGACCATTTGAGTAGCAGTTATTCACAACTTGTCCAGACCTCAGGCTCAAGTAACGCTTTGATAGGGTATAATCAGATTATTGCTGTGATGAACGCTGTATATCCTGTTTGATTTGCAAATCAAAACCGTCTAGTTTTTGTCCTGCAGAACACAGCTTATTCATGATGCGTCAGTCCTTTGAGAAAAGTTAATTGTAAGTTACAATCTTTGGCGCAGGTTCGATCAATTTATTTCAATATCCTTCAAATTATCAGTAACTTAGTAGCTAAAATTAAACACAAAAATATTTATTGTGAAACTTGAGGGTTTGAAATGGAATGAGCTTTTAATGCCATTCCGAAAAATCACCAAATTTCTTGAACTTGTAAAATGGCTATCATGGCAGTTGTGTTATAAAGTCTTTAATATTGAAAGTCATTGGTTGTCTATCCTACTTATATCATTGTGTTTTGGTTGGTAAAAGCATCAAATTTTAAAACAATAGCCCAATTTTGAAGATGTCTGAAGGACAATTTAACCTATGTAACAGATCTATATATTTCACGACAAAATAAATGGGGTGATTTTGTTCCTGAAAGATGTTATATCTTAGGTTGATCTAAACACCATTTTCACTCTACATAGTGGGAATCTATTCCAGGTTAGTGTTTCTGACAGAAAATAAGTAGTCCCGGGCATCAAACCTAACTCTTACATGGAATCATGTAGCACTAAGGTAGACTATCGGCTCAACGGGTATGCAGGTTTTTCTTCTCCCCATGAGCTTCCTCCTAAGCTCTCAGCAAACCCTTCTTTCCTTCCTCCCTCATGTACTTACTTAGATTTCCCTTTCTATGCTATTTTCTTCTAACATTTCATAGGTAGATAGTGTGTATAACATCCAAACCACATTCCATGTAACAAAGTTTCTCCTGAATTCCCTATTGATATATATATTAAGGACTTAGACCTTCACATATGGAGCACAAGTTCAAAATTTGCAGATGATATGAAATTTGGAAACATTGTGAACTTGAGAAAGGTAGTGTAGAACTTCAAAAGAACATTGTCCATTCCACCAACTTGCCAATCAGGTGGCAGATGAAATTCAACATGGAGAAATGTAAATTGATCATTTTGACAGAAGGAACATAGACAATATAAAATAAAGGGCACAGCTCTAAAGGAGATGCAGGTGTGGACGGACCTGGGTCTATATTAGTAGAAATCATGGAAGGTGGCAAGTCAGGCTGAGATGATGTTTGTTAAAGGTTTTTATAATCATTAGGGGTCTAGACAGGGAGAAACAATTTCTACTTGTGGTAGAATCACGAACAAGCGGGCACAGATTTGGAATAATTGGCAGAAAAAGCAAAAATTTCATCAGGAAAGTCCCTTGATTCAAATAAGTTCACTTAGGTTCTCAAGATATTGCCATGAGTTTTCATGTGACTGAACAGGCTAATTCTCAATGCATTGATCTTTGCATGCATAGAACAAGATGTAGTGTGATGTAGAGTGCAAGATTTACTTCCTTTTCTTCACTGCCTCATTAAAATACTGTGACTCGAGCTATGCTACAGTTTAATATGTTGTCATCATGTTGAACAATTTCCAAGTTCCACCTAGTCATTGATATCAATGCTGCCCCACTAGGAGGAGAGTTTTAGAGTTTCTTTAAAGGTTTTCCTGTGACTTCCCTGGGAATTTTAGCCTGTAAAATTGACAAAATAGTATCCAGCGTGCTTTTGTCCATCTGAACTGTGTCCAGTCCACCAACATTGATTGTGTTTTGGCTAAATGATCGTGGAGCTGGTTTCAGGGAAGACACCAGTGTTTATTCAAAAGTCCTTGCACTGGAGCTTGAGGATGTGACAGAGAAATTGCTGATGGAATTTGTCCAGTGTTCTTAAGTGTTACAACTACACAATCCAGGTACGTTGTGCTGAAAACTGCTCAGTACACACTAGGACTTTAACAACAAAGATCTCTGCAAGTCAACCAAATGCTCACTGCTGTGGTTTGTAGAAGACGGAGTAGATGTAGCTAATCTGGTGTTAGTTGTTCTCATAAATAGCAGTCTTAAAAGAGAGGTGATGGAATCTCAATGTAAACAAAAGCCTTTGACCTGAGATAGATTACCACTTGATGGCTTTCCTTCAACAGATATTGAAAGTGGAATGTTGCGCTGACCAGGCATGGGCTGATAGGAGCTTTGTTTTAGCCAAGTTTCTTTAATGAAGAACTGAAGAGATAGAATGACTGGCAAATCTGGTACAGAATGATTGCAGTCACTTATGTATCAAAGATCATTTTGCCTATGGTGGTCAGTTTATTTTTAGCATGGAGAGGATAGAGAAGACTTTTTCTGCTGAGGCAGAATTTCAAATTGAAATCAGAGACCAACGATTTGACTTGATCTGATTTAAGCTTTATTGTCATGTGTACTCAAGTACAGAAGTGCAGTGAAAAGTGTACAATGTTACCACACATGGCACTATCTTAGGTACAAAGTACCCAGGTACAAGATTTAGGTACAAGTCGTAACGTAGAGAAACAAAGTGAGGAGTAAAGCATACTGTTGTTCTTCATACAAGTAGAAAAATAGAGAAATAAAGTTAAAAGTTAACATTATTTTACACTTAATACTAGTAAGGACTATAAAAGGTAAAATTTCAACAGTCTTTCTTAAGTGCACTCCATGCAAGGGCTCGGTCTCATCTGCTTTGGCCTGTTCTCTGCACCAGACCTCCAGCGGACACAGCTTCAGGCCCACAGCCACTTCCCTAGATCAGTGAGGTGAACAGCCACTGTGGACTATAAATAGTATCAGGGCTGTCGCACAGTTTTGTTGAATAGTGGTCTGGACTTTAAGGCATTTGTTTCGGATATCCCACTTAAGACAGTTGCAGTCATTATCATCACGAAGCAATTGCAGGATTGTGATGAAGTTCTGTGGACATTCAAATCTTTCAGCACAGTCCACAAAGACTCCTGATGCTGAGTCAAATTCTTCAGTCAGGTTAACCAGTTCTGGGTGCTGTTCGACATTGTTCTTCGTTTTCTCTCAAAGATCTTAAGCCACACACACTGTCTTAGAGCGGATTCCCTCAGCCATAGGAAGGAGTTGATTCAGGTGGTGTGTCAGTTGTCCTGCTGTGGATCATGGGGAAATAACTCAATAGATTCTACGAAGTTGGCATGATGGTCTTATCCCTCCCAAATCCATAGGATCAGTTCATGGAGTCTCAATGTAAACAAAAGCCTTTGACCCGAGATAGATTACCACAAGCACTGGGTTTTTTTTGTCAGCTTGATTGCTGTAGTCCTCCCATTGATGATGGTTCACTCATAGGTTTCTGGATACTGGGGGAAACATTTAAAAGTACCAGCTGCCACTGTGGATGCATGGTTGAAGCATTTTTGAAAGTGTGCTTTCCACAGTTGACAGATGGCAATAAGAGGAGAAACACCATTCTGTTAGCAAAGGAGATTTTGTTTGTTTGTCTATAGGCAGCACTGGTGGCTTCAAATAAGTATCACATCATAGTCAGCAATTTCTGAAGAAGGGTCCAGATCCGAAATGTCAGCTTTCCTGCTCCTCTGATGCTATGTTCATCCAGCTCTACACCTTGTTATCTCTATAGTCAGCAATATGTCGGAAGTCTTGGGTTTTCTCTTCCCACCGCATCTTCTCGATCTTTCAGATTTGTCTCTGGACATCAGCGTTGAGATGTTCAGTGCTGCCTTCTTCAATTGCAACTATGGATTATTCAGGAAGATAATGAAAGCTGCTTTTTTTTTTGTTCCAGGTGGTCACATATTTCCGTACTTTTTCATTGAATCTGTCCGGGTGCCAACAATGCTGAAACCCCATTGTCTGGACACAGTTATCTAGTACAGTCAACATTATTTGATCTGTTGAATCATGGAATCCCTACAGTGTAGAAGCAGGCCATTCAGCCCACTGAGTCCACATCGACCCTCTTAAGAACATCCCATCTAGACCCAACACCCCTAACCTTGCCCATCCCTGGACACTATGAGCAATTTAGCATGGCTAATCCACCTAAGCTGCACATCTTTGGACAGTAGGAGGTAACCAGAGTATCCAGAGGAAATCCACAGAGATGGGGAGAATATGCAAACTCCACACAGTTGCCTGATATTGAATCCAGGTCCTTGGCGCTGTGAAACAACAGTGCTAACCACTGAATTGAGATGGATGTGCAAAGATTTTCCGGTTGGTCAAGAACTGCACTTGGAATCCTCTCTTCAGTTGGGCTGCTTTACATTAATTCCAGGAATGGTCATGACTCCGATGTGTGCAGCACATGGTCTCATTATAGCAAACAAACTCTTCTACCAAAAGGACAAATATAAAACCATGTCAAGACATTCTAGATTAAAGCAAATGCAGGTCCTGAACGATGTTATCTACAGGTCAAAGATCTAACTGATACCTGTATCTCTTGATTCATATGTGGAAGTAGTGCCTGCTTATCAAGTGATGACAATCCATCTAACATCAAGATATCACAAAACCCAAAAATCCAATTGGCATCAGCAAAATCACTGTCTCCCCAACAGATCCGGCATCTCCTTCCACAAACAGAAAGATGCAACCTCTAATTTCTTAGAGATTTGATCAACTAAAGTGCAATCAGAATGCTAAGTAGTAAACATCAATGAACTGAATTAGATATCCATAAGCATAAATTTGAGCTACTACAAATTGGCTTTGAGCCCAACATGCTAACTCCAGCAGGAAGAGATAATTGCTATGCTGTTTAACAGCAGAATGATACAAATGGAAAACAAATATTGAAACAAGATGAGTGGAATATTGTCTTTTTTTTAAACATGTTGCTTTATCAATAATCATAACCATAATGTTCGGGGAACATGGCTTCGCATCCCACTACCGCACATGTTTTGACTCAATAAAATTTGGCTTAATGAGGTAAATTTTTACAACAACGTCCCTTAGGCAAACAACATCTGCCATCTTCACCTGGTCTGCCCTACAAGTGACTCCAGATCCACAGTAGTGGTTGACTCTAAGATGATCAATTTATTTCAATATCCTTCAAAGAACACTTTTCTAAACTGTGCAAACCACTATACTTAGGTAGATGGAGTGTGTGTTCAGAATAGTATCAATCATTTTGGAAAGACCTGAATAGAGTTCACATGGTGACCCATCAATAAATAGATTATATTAACTGTTCAATTAATTTTGACTCTACATTTATAGGTACACTACTGTAAGATTATCCCTTACCTATTCTATTCAGGAACCCTTTGTCGGAACAAAAGAATGAATAATTCAAGATAACAACGTGTAGAGCTGAACAAACACAGTAGGCCAAGCAGCGCCAGAGGAGCAGGAAAGCTGACGTTTCGGGCCTAG
>JAHRHZ010000004.1:32031604-32064960 GCA_024137785.1 Ginglymostoma cirratum
CCTGCTCCTCTGGCGCTGCTTGGCCTGCTGTGTTCATCTAGCTCTAGTCGTTGTGATCTGAGATTCTCCAGCACCTGTAGTTCCTACTATCAATGAATAACTCAAGTTGGTTTTGTAGTTGTTACTTTTTGGTGCTGCATGTCATTCACACTGTTTCAGCAACCCAAGAAATGTTGTGTACATTTCCCATTATTTGTCAGTTAGTCCTACCCAAACAATGTGTTACATTTGAATTG
The DNA here is from genome assembly GCA_024137785.1 of Ginglymostoma cirratum. NCBI lineage: Eukaryota > Metazoa > Chordata > Chondrichthyes > Orectolobiformes > Ginglymostomatidae > Ginglymostoma > Ginglymostoma cirratum. The sequence continues at coordinate 32,031,841 of JAHRHZ010000004.1, forward strand.
ACACTTCTATTGTATTGTTTGCTCACCTCACTCATAACTGATCTTTTATTGCTCCAAATCGCTTCAGCAAAATGACAGGATCTTCTCCAAATTGGGCTCAGGTTCTATTAAAGTAGCAATATAAAACATTTTTCCATGACTGTCATGACTTCACATACCTGCTACCTTTTAATCTGGCAGAAGCGTGTTTTTGATGGGGCAAAACATCTGAGCATACTTCCTATATCCCAACACTGTCTGTTATGGATAGAGGATTGCCTACCTAATAATAATTCATGACACCATACACCATGGGCTCTTTAGTAATCTTATATCCAGTATTTTGTTGAACACCTTTTGGAAATCCAAAATGTTACATCTACTAGCTCCCCTTAATCTATCCTGTTTATTATAACAACTCTAACAGGCACGATTTTCCCTTTGTGAAGCTATTGCTGACTCTGCTCAGTTATATTATGCTTACCCAAATGCAACTACTATATCCTTTGTAATAATTTTAACATTTTCCCAGCAATAAATGTTAAGCTAACTGGCATGTAGTTACTTTTTGTTAATATCTCCCTCCTTTTTAAAATGGTGTTATATTGACAGTTTTTTAATCTTCTCAGAAGTTTATAGAATTTAAACATTCTTGAAAGCGAATGCATTGCCAGTAATCTATCCCTGTAGCTACTTTTTAGATCTAGGGGACTTACTGGCCTTTAGCTCCATTATTTTTCCTTGTACTTTATTCTCTATTTATTTTCCATAAGCTTTAATCACTTTAGTATTTTTGCAATGTTACTGATGTCCTCTAATGTGAAGACCGACACAAAGCACTTATTCAACTACCTTGGCCATTTCTTGGCTTCACATTATTATTTCCCAACCTGTTAACTGTGGTCTTTTTCCTTTTTATATATTTGTCTCTTTTTATATTACTTGGTAGTTTGCCCTCAGTTTATTTTCTTTAGTAATCTTTTACCGGCTTTTAAAGTTTACCACAAATTTTTGCCACCTTAATTGTTTTTCCGCCTAATTTGGTTCTATCCATAACTTCCCTGGTTAACTGGGGTCAGTTTATCCCTTTCCTGGAATCCCCCGTCTGCACTTGGATATATCTTTGCGCAATAAGCTTTTGTCTTATACATCTACTAGTGCTCCCCAACTGACTTTTCTGCTAAAAGATTCTTTTCCAGTCCATTCCAGCCACCTCGGCCCTTATTCCAATGTAATTAACTTATTTAAGTTCAGCAGCTGTTTCTAGCCCAGCTTTCTCACTCCCACACTGATAGTTTATGGCAAGAGGAAAGTGGCAGAAGCCATGCATACCTGTTATCGTTAAGTAATAATGGAGAGAATAAAAAAAAAACCACCTGAAGATTCTTGTGAAGATTTGTAGCTCAGGTTGTGTATGAGGTTATTGGCTTGCTCGCTGAGCTAGCTGGTTATTGTACAGACGTTTCATCACCAGCCCAACCCAACTTAACAGAACGGATCATATAAACACTAAGCGGAGTAGAACAACATCGCTTTACTGGAGGCCGCATTGATGATGTTACCTAGCATGGTGACGGAACATCTACACAATAATCAGCCAGCTTGGCAAGCAAGCCAACAACCTTACCACCTGAAGATTCAAGGGTGGTGAGAAGCCACCTACAGGAAAGTCTGACCAAAAAAGGGCAACAGTGGGCAAACAGCAGCAAGGTTTTGTGCCATTTATACCAGCACTGGTTTTAATAATAAACTATTCTCCACCCTTTTTTTGAAAAGAAACTCCAATAGAAACAGTCCAGTTTATTACAAGTGTTCAGTCCATGCATCATCTTCTGTATTAAATGTAAAGCAGTGCTTCCCAAACTATTTTCAAATAGCAACCTATTTTAATGCCTGAATGTTAATGTGATTCCAGATGCCAGCAAAAAAAAAGTAGTAACACTTAATGTTTACGTATCATAAATCAGGATATAACTTCAAAATATGAAAACATTTTATAGCAATGGTAAAGATATTATTTTTATTAAAGGTTTAAAGGTATTCAGCAGTTCATTACTTCAACTGGGCTGCTCCAGCTCACAGATCTCAGACAGGAAGCAATGAATTCTATTGACACTCCCATCGCATTCAACATTACTGATCTGTTGCAACATATCAAGTTTCCCTAGAAACCATCTTGATATCATTGATTTTAAATGAATACATTTTCAACTTTTAACTGAGGATTAAAAATTTGATAAAATACCTCAGAGGCTGTAACTGTAGATTTACTACATATTGTATTACAAATGGATTTAAATTCAAGAGGAAACTTACCTGAATATGGAGCTGAGCTCTCACAACCCAAGGCAGTCTCTATATGAGGTAGTAATGATTTTTAATAGGCATAGAACATAATGTGTGACAGTTACTTGCCATTGGAGGTTTCAGTTAAGTTCGCCATATTCTCTGGTGGCAGAAAACAGTGAAGCTCCTCTTTCCCATACGCTTACTACAATCAGTTCCTCTCCTTGCCCCATCATCAGCCCCTCTACCCTTCCCAGTCATAGCAATCAGTACTGCAAACCTTTGGGTCTAGTTATATGCAGTTAATCGCCTGCAGTAAAGTGTCTGCACAACAGGCAGACACTGGCAAAACACATTAATGTTTGAAGCCATCAATCACCTTTCCTTGCTCAACTGCATGGCCTCCTACATTTCCACTCCTCCTCAGTCACTGAGTTAAACTTGCCTGCCTTTGCCGAGTTGATGCATAAACATACAGTGCCCCTCAGCACTCTGCGCAAATTCCGAGACTAGAGTGCAGTGGGCTTACCATCTGTCTGTGTTTGGTAGTGTCAAGCCACTGGGTCCTCCTGTCACCACCTCCAGGTTGGATGTACTCCTGTCCAGTCATAATTTCTACATCAGGGAGGGGGCAGCACATAATCTCAAATGTCATGTCTGTAAGAAGTTGATCCACAGTTTGGGAACCACCTATAAAAAGGACAGAGCTGCAAAATATGAAGTTTTTCGTTAACTGTTTAGAACTTGCTAGACTACATATCCCAGCAGCCTGAGAACTCTAGGCTTGTCTGATTGGGACTGCCCACACAGTAAACAACAGAATAAAGAAAAGAAGCCTGATTAATTGACAATAAAAACAGATGAGTGGTATCTGTTTAGGCTCACACTAATAAGGTTTATGAATTGGGTTCACTTGCATTAAAATCAGTCATCTTAATATGCAACTAGTTGGAATGTGATGAGCTCAACATGTTAAACCTGCATCGCTTATTTTAAAGGACTTAGATCTATATGCACTACTGAAGATTCTTAGGTTCTGTACTGGTACATATTTGATTGACTAGTGGTCCTTTGGCATGTCAGATTTACCTCTTCAGTTTTCACAACATAGAATAATCTAGCAAATACGAAAGTAAGTTGAAATCTAAGTTTGGCTACTTAATGAACCAAACAGCAAAAACTTATTTTAAAGAGGACTGAAAACAGGTATTAAACATAAACATTTTGGACCAGTCATAATCTCAATTCATGTGCAAAATTAAAGATGACCATATAAAAAAAATCTGATGCTGGAAATCTGAAATTAAAAACAAAAGTTGACTTCAGATCAGGCAGAATCTTGGCACAACTTTGTTTCTCTCTACTGCTGCTGTCTGACTTGCCGAGTCTTTCCTACTTTTGAGCAGGAATGAATGGGTCAAAGTCCAGCTGCAGTCTCTCTCTATAATGCTTATGGATACACAATGGACTGAACCACTATTCTAATTTCTCCCCCCCCTTTTCATACAAAAAAAATGCTAATTTTAAGTTAAAAGCAGTTCATGAGTAATGGAAAACCAAGTCTAATCTTGCTGCAACAATTCACATGTAGGCAAGACAAGCTGTAAATGATTGTTGACAACAATATACAATGTACAGTATTTTTACTAAGTGAGACAAGATTACAGAAAAAAGCTTAACAAAATGGTGCTGCATGCAAGTACTGTACTTTAACAAATCTGACACTAATGCAATTATCAAAAAGTAAAACAGAGGAGTACATTCATCAATACACATACAATGTGTACAAGGTGATTTCATTACACTGATCTCCAATACAAATCATACAGGGACTTTGAACAATATTAATGAACTTAAGATAATACCTGACCTTAATGGGTGAAGACGGGCCAAAGTAAAAGATTTTCACCATCTTCATTCTGGGATTCTCTCCTTTAGTTTCATGAGAAAATATAAATGTCTAATCTCATGGTATCATGGCACAAATAACCTTTTCCCAAGCAATGTTCCCTTTGAAATTTCATTGCTGGACGTGACCAACTTTTTGACTGCATCAGATTTAACATGTTTTGCACATTAAACAGAGCAAGGTCTCTATAATATATTCCAAGCTGCTGCACATGCATATACCTTAATGGGAACATTATCTTCAATGTTTTATTTAATGTGGTGTATGAATTGCTGAGCAGCTGGAATTATATTTACATCAGGCCAGGGAAGGATGGCAGATTTCCTTCCCTAATAGCCACTAGAGAACCAGGTGGACTTTTTTTCCCTCAGCAATGGATGATAGTTTCATGGTCACCATTATGGTTTTATTCACTGAACTTAAATTCTACCAGCTGCCATTGTGGGATTTGAACCCATGCCCCGCAGGATTGGTCTAGGCCTCTGATTATTAGTTTAGTGACATTATCATGAGGCCACTGTCACCTCAGGAAGCATCCGTCAATTATCGAGGTCAGATATCACCTTATAAAAGATTACAGCAACAAATGAATTTTCCAAAATCATGATATTCATTTAAGTCAACCAGTAATTGTGTTTGCTCCCCACTTAAAAGGTAAAAACCAAGTGTGTTGCTTACTATTTCTTCAGAAGGTCACACACTTAAATATAAAGTGTTAAAACCCATTAAACTAATAAAAACCTTCTTGAAACAAGTTGATGTCCAACAGCTTATCTAAAATAGCATTCTACATAATTATCTAAAAATAAGTTTCTACTTTTTCTAGGTTAGCTGCAAAAAAGTATCATGTCACGTGGCGTGTTTCAAATTGACAAAACCATGCACCACCAAAGAAAAGCATTGCAGCTTTGCTTTTGCTACTTTCTCTGCCTCTGCGAATGCCTTGTGGTCTTGGTGGGTCCTTTCACCTTCTTTGGGGTTGCTGGAGACTTAAGAGACCCACGCATAGGTTTCTTAACCACTGCTGGCTTTTTGGCCAACTTCACTGGTGAGGACCTGGACTTTTTAGATGTTTTTTTTGCTGGTGCTTTCCTTGACAGTGTGCTCCTCTTAGCAGCAACTGCTTTCTTCGATGTGGCAGCTTTTCGTTTCTGCAGCTTGGCCTTGGCTCGCGGAACTGCCTTGTGTCTGTTTCAGGTCGTAAATGAGAAATATCAACTAAGCAGCCTGTACACTGCAGTCAAATGGCAAAAATCTGGCAATTTATCAATGTCTATTATTTGTATGCTATGCAACCAATATATTTTCACACAATTGGACTGAAAGTTTAGTTGGAATAGAAAGTTTAAAAACGAACTGCACCGTAAGAATCATTTTTAAATGTTAATTGTTAAATTTAACCTTAGACTTTCAACACCTGTTAAAAAAAGAACAATTTTAGCTTTAAGTTGTCAATTTTCTGACAGAGGTTTGATATCTTTTCTGTTTACAGGTGCTGACGGGACCTGCTTTCTATTTTGAATAATTTACTTTGCATCAAATATCCAAAATTTACAGTTTTGTTATCTTAGTTAAGGCTTTGCTTGTTTCAAATGCTTATGCACACCATAGATTCAAACCTCACAAATCAATGAGCTGGATACTAAGGCCAGTAGACTGATAATTATTATAAACAAATCTTTATTCTGGCAGAAATTTACACCCTCAAAAAGAAAATTTTTACATGTCAATGAAACTTGGTTACCTTTTTTTAGGTGGCTCATCATCAGATTCCTCCTCTTCTGACTCCGACTCATCGTCCTCCTCGTCGTCGTCCTCCTCGGATTCTTCCTCTTCTTCCTGGTGTTTCTTTTCTGGGAACAGGATACTAGGGCTAAAGAAAAATGGTAAAAATATTTAGCCAAAACTGTGCTGTGCTAAATAAAGAAATCTTAAAAGTAATGGCTTAACAATGCTTTTACTAAATATAACATCAGAAAAAACAAACTAGATGCTAGAAATCAGAAAAACAAAAACAAAAATTGCAGGAAATACTCAGCAAGTCTGGCAACAGCTGTGGAGAGAACTCAAGAGTTAACGTTTCTGGTCTGGTGACCCTCCTTCATCCCCAGGATCATTCTCGTAAATCTCTTCTGGATCCCATTCAATGGCAGTACATCCTTCCTTAGATACAGGGTCCAGAAGTCCTCACAATATTCCAAATATGGTCTGACCACATCTTATAAGCCTCAGCAATACATCCCTGCTCTTAATTCTAGCTCTCTTGAAATGAACACTAACATTCCACTTGCCTTTTGAACCTGCCTGTTAAGTTAAGAGAGTCCTGAGCTTGGACACCCAAGTCCCTTTGTGGTTCAAATTTCCAAAGCCTTTCATCTTTTAGAAAATAGTCTATGTCTCTATTCTTCTGATCAAAGGGCATAATCTCACACTTTCCCATCTGCCACTTCTTTGTCTGCCTCCCCAACACTAGCAGTCGCCCCACCTATATTTGTCTCATCTGCAAACTCAACTCGCCCAGATTATTAATGCATAACATGGAATTGTAGTTTCTGTAGAACTCCACTAGTCACCAGCTGCCGCCCTGAAAAAGACCTCTTTATCCCCAAAGCTCTGGCTGCCTGGCAGAAGGCAATCTTCTACCCATGCCAGTACCTTGCCCCTAAAACCATGGGTTCTCATTTAGCAGCTTCCTGTACGGCACCTTGTTAAAAGTCTTCCGGAAATCCAAATAGATCACATCCACTGGCTCTTCTTTCTTTAACTTGCTTGTTACCTCCTCAAAGAATTCTAACAGATTTGCCAGGCATGACCTTCCTTTGACAAAGCTGTGCTGACTCAGCCTTATTTTACCATACACTTCGAAGTAATCCTCAGTCTCACCCTTAATAATGGACTCTAAAATCTCACCAATGACCAAGGTCAGGCTAGTCGGTCCATAATTTCCTGCCTTCCTTATTGAATTCTTTGAAGAGGTGACCAAACAGGTGGATGAAGGTAGAGCAGTGGATATGGTATACATGGATTTAAGTAAGGTGTTTGATAACGTTCCCCATGGTAGGCTCATGCTAGGTAAGGAGGCATGGGATAGGGGGAAATGTCGCAGATTGGATTCACAATTGGCTGACCCTTAGAAGACAAAGGGTGGTAGTGGATGGAAAATATTCAACATGGTGCTCAGTTACGAGTGGTGTACCACAAGGATCTGTTCTGGGTTCTCTACTATTTATGATTGTTGTGGATGATGATTTGGATGAAGGTGTGGAAGGGTGGATTAGCAACTTTGTGGATGATACAAAGGTGGGTCGCGTTGTGGACAGTGCAGAGGGCTGTTCTGAGTTACAAAGGGACATTGATAGGATGCAGAGCTGGGCTGAGAAGTGGCAAATGGAGTTTTACTCTGAAAAGTGTGAGGTGATTCATTTTGGAAGGACAAACTTGAAAGCAGAATACAGGGTTAACGGAAAGATTCTTGGCAGTGTGGAGAAGCACAGGGATCATGGGGTTCATGTTCACAGTTCCCTGAAAGCTGGCACCCAGGTGGATAGAGTTGTTAAGAAGGCGTATGGTGTGTCAGCTTTCATTAATAGAGGGATTGAGTTCAAGAGCCGTGAAGTTATGCTCCAGCTATACAAAAACCTGGTTCAGCCACATCTGGAGTATTGTGTCCAGTTCTGGTCACCCCATTACAGGAAAGATGCAGAATCATTGGAAAAGGTGCAGAGGAGATTTACCAGGATGTTGCCTGGAACGGAGGGAAGGTCTTACAAGGAAAGGTTGAGAGCGTTAGGGCTTTTCTCTTTAGAACGACGAAGGATGAGAGATGACTTGATAGAGGTGTACAAAATGATCAGAGGTATAGATAGCGTGGACAGCCAGAGACTTTTTCCTAGGGTGGAGGTAGCTATTACGAGGGGGCATAGTTTTAAAGTGAGTGGAGGTAGATATGAGAGAGTCGTCAGAGGTAGGTTCTTTACTCAGAGTGGTCGGGGCGTGGAATGCATTGCCGGAGAGGGTAGTGGAGTCGGCCTCATTCGGGGCATTTAAGCGGCTACTAGATAGGCATATGGATAATAGTATAAGGTAGCGGTGGAGGTTAGATAGACCTTAGGATTAGGGTAAAAGTTCAGCACAACGTTGTGGGCTGAAGGACCTGTACTGTGCTGTACTATTCTATACTCTATGTTCCATTTCCTTTTTTTTCCTAAAAAGACAGGAATCTTACATTAGTTTCAAAAAAAAAAAAAGAAAGCGAGAGCGTTCCTCAATCCTTTATCTGGTGAGCAGCGATCAAGTGAAATGGGACTTGTCCACCTTATACCTCCTGATATCTCCAGTGAGCTGGCTTGGGCAACTTGTAACTCAGTCTTCTCCCACACCCTTTCCATGCAGCTTGGCAAATGTTCCCTTCAGGTGTTTACCAATTCCCTTCTTAAAGTCACAATTTTAATCTGGCTCCACCATACTTTCAGGCAATACTTTCTACATGCTAACCACTTTCTGCATAAAGACCATTTTTTCGTACATTGCTGATTCTTTTGCCTACTATAGGAATTGGTGTCTTCTGGTTCACAATTCGTCCAACATGAACAGTTTGTGTCTAGTCAGTCAATGATATGCATGATTTTGAGCACCTTCATCAAATCTCAGCTCAACCTTCTCTTTTTGAAGGGAAACAGTCCCAGCTTTGCCAACTTATCCTCATAACTGAAATTTTCATCCCTAAAAGCCATGATTGTGAATCATTTCTGCATTTTTCTAAAATGTAGTATCCAGAATTGGACATTGAAGCTGAATCAGCATATTCAGTGCAACATTAAAAACAATGATCAAATAAGAGACAAAACGAACATGGGTGCTGGCATCCACAAAATAACAAATTTTTGAAGGCATTATTCAGAATCGCTAACCCTGTGAGGTTACTATCATTACTTCCCTCAAGAAGTTCAATGAATTTAAAAGCTGCACTTTTGAACACAAAATGAACCATGGAACTCACATTTGCTTAACTGAAACAAAAACATCGTAAAAGAGGCCAAATAAGTGACAAATCAGAGGTCACAGCTGATACAAGCCCTTTTCATCAAAACTGCAGATGTCAATACAATATGGATGCACTCCAAAATCCTATTAATTAAGAGCCTCCTTGCCTGGGATAAAATGGGAAGCAAAGTTGAAAGGAGCCACTGAATCCTTTCCCAGAAATTTGTTCAATCCATCCATTTTTTTCACATTTCTGCAAAGTTCTCTTCAGCATATGCACTAGAAATGACAGAACAGAACAAATAGCAATGGTAATGTAATGACATTATGTAGCATGCATGCATACATACATACATACATACATGTGCAGCCCACAGTTAGCAGGAGCAACCCAGGAAAAGCTAACACTCCTTTCCCAATTAAGGTAATACACTTCCAGGAGAAACTGTCAGATCTTAAAACTATAATTCATCATTTATATTTTACACTGAAGTAATACACAAATGTAATGACAGCAAAGATCACAATTTCCATACCGATTTTAGTTGTAATAGCAAGGGAAAAATAACTACAGAAGAAATGTTTTTAAAAATATGGCTTTTGCCAAGTTATAGCATCACCACAGTGCATAAGGAGATCACAAAAGCTTAAAATTACATACCTAGATATTTATATAAAGAATATAGAATTCACTTCTCAAGGGCTGTTATTAGTAACGTTTTTACTGTGTGTAGAAGGAAACCATTTTAACTGTCATCCAATTTCCTCTTCCTGACTAGACTCAAGTTTGCGTATGAACACGCTACAAAAATGATGCTTGATATCTCACTATGTAGTGAGACATATGGAGTAATGTGCATGTTTCTAACACAATAAGATCATAACGCCATTGGGAATACAAAGAAAACGGTACTGGAGATAATCTCTGGTCCACATGCATAGACACGAAGTGATAGATATCATACCTTGGGTTTCAGAGTATTCAAGGCATTGATAACACTGGTGGGATTGAACATGATGGGCCAAGAAAATCTAGGCAGGGAGAGGATGCATAGTGTGAAAAATATTCACTTTGCTCAGAGGAACAGCTACTCGGGGATGGTGGTAGTGAAGATCAACTCTTTGCCCTTATTGTGCTTAAGGCACTGTTTAATTCTTAGGAAAGGAATTCAAGCAGAAAGATGATAAGACTTTCAGTAAACAGTATGTTAGATTTTCCTCCTACTAGTCTGGTCACCTTTCAGGAGTTGGAGAAGAATTCCTGGCCCAGGTATCCAGAATTATCAGTGGGAACTGTTTTGTCCCCTTCAAGAGGATGCTGGTAAAGAGGTCTGTAACAATGACATGCAGTAGTGGAGGGAAAAGGCATATGACTTCACTAAAAGACATATCTGTATTCAAAATTAATTTTAACTTAGCAGGGCAAGATTTATTCTGCCTTAAATTTAAACAAAAATATTTTATGTAGCGATACATACATACATACATACATGTGCAGCCCACAGTTAGCAGGAGCAACCCAGGAAGAGCTAACACTCCTTTCCCAATTAAGGTAATACATTTCCAGGAGAAATTGTCAGATCTTAAAACTATAATTCATCATTTATATTTTACACTGAAGTAATACACAATTAAAGATGTAAAAGATAGCACGTGACTTACTTTGGAAATTAGAATTTGCTGCAGGAACTTTCTCAGAGACATATTTTTTAAGAGCTGTTGTTGAGCAGGTTTTGGGTTCATTCATAGCAGTTATGGCACTAAGGATTGCATCCTCAAATGGACCTCCACTTAACAATGGCTTGTCTCCAGCCTTTTTGAGCTGCAATAAGAGATTCAAGTCAGTGTGATTTTAAAAATAAATTATCTTCACATAATCAGGCTTTGACACTGTATTGCAGGGGCAGCCAAAATATAGACTTGTCCCTCTGTTCAGACATTGAAACTGTATGAACTTTCATCGATTCAACTCCCAATTTTCCTTTTGCTCACTCTTGTAAAGTGCTCCATCTTGTGTTCAAACTGAAAACTGCCTTGGAAGCCGGCAATTAAAATGTTAGATGAAATTTACAAGTAAACTTACACTGGTCAGGATAACTAACTTATTTTAACCATCTCATAGAATTTCAACCACTGGGGCAAAAAAAAACACGTAACTTCAAAACACTACCAAAGAACAAAAATCTATTTAAATGCAGCAATATCATGCAAGTACCTCAAAGTGAGCAACACAACCCAGACCCAAAGAGCTCTCAATTATGTGTATCTCACTGAACGCATGGTTGGCACCTAAAATACTTGCCTGGAATGTACCCGATGCTCCCTTGCCAGTGATCTGTTCCAGCTGACCCTTATCTACGGCTCTTTGCAAAGCCTGTTTCAGTAAATAAGGCCTGTAATCAAGAACACAAATAATTTTCAGTGACAAATGATTTATAGTATTTATGGTATAACTTGAGATTTCAAAAATAGTCAGATGATTAGATGCACGGTGGCCACATTCAGAAGCATCAATGTCTTGCAGTGAATTGAAATCATCGATTAACCGAGTTTGTATTTGGGAAGGGCAAATTCCTGCCAAAAAAAACGTAATAGAAATAACATGCGTAGGTATCATTCTTGATTACTGGTCATTTGATTGCTAGGAAGAGGAGTTGGAGGAGAGACAATGGCCAGATAGATATTTTTAAAGTACGTATACCGCTATTACACAATTATCATCACTGGTCTGCATCTTCTTCCCTTCCCTTCCCTTCCCTGTATTCACATTCCGTACTCTCGCCTCCATCTGTAGTAACATGACATTTTCAACTGATGCTTTCTCTCCTATTTATCCTCCTGTGGCACTGCTGACTTAAGTTCCATTTGGGGCAAAACTCAAAGAACTCTGAAATCAGAGACTATATTTTCCAGACGTTTAGAAGACAACATCAAGGACTGACCTGGTTACATCACTTAACAAGTGGGTAACTTTATTAATTGATCTTTGACAATGAAAAGCAGATCATGATCAAGGATTGGCTGAATTTCACATCAGGGATTTAGGTGTTCTTCACATTGTTTGTAGCCTTGGGCAAGTACACTAACATGAATCTTTACTTTCATACCTGCTCTCAGCATTCAGTTTGGGGTAATATTGAAGAAGATACTTCTTGATAAGACTGTATGATGCCTCTTTAGGTTCACACAGCTTTGTAAATGCCAGTGGTAGAGCATCCTCCAGTTTTATTGGCTGCTCCGTTGGTCCAGAAGAAGTGGTTTTCTATTAAAAAAAGAATACTAGGCTTGATCAAAAACAAGAGCTTTTGTTTGCAATAAAGCACTTACCTTCTGTAAAGTCCACATAAAGTTTGCTGTGCGAGGTATTATATGCAAGTTTTGAGGCGATCAAGTTCCTACTCCAACTGGAAAAGCATATCGATGTACTGAAAACTGAAAACAGTTGTCAATGTCGCTATTAGCTGAATCATGGAGACTCTGGCCAAGATGATTTTGAAGTTCTGAAGAAAAATAGCTAATGCCAAGGACAAAGTCCATTTACAGTAAGGGAGATCACCTAAATCTCATCAATTAAAAGTTCTCAATTCAGATCGCAGGAATTCTAGTGCACGCTAAGCTAAAAACAACAAGGAAAAAAAATTACCAATAATAATACTCAAATAGTCACTGACAAATGACTACCCCTGAATATATACCGAAATTCAAGTTGTTGCTCTTGATATCTCAGTGAGCATACTAAATCTTCAGTTAGATTAAGGTTTGAATTTCAGCAGGACTGACACCATATATCAATTGAACCATTAGCAGTTAATTCTGCTCAGAATGAAATTTTCTCTCTTTTGTCTGGGATTTGGAGTGAAGGAGATCATTACTACATGAATATTTGAATGTCAAGAAAAGAACGATCAGAATACTTAAAAAGGATACCATGTGGAAATATACAACACCATTCTTGACCTGAATATCTTCCTGCTAGACTAGTAAATAATACGTTAGCGAAAACGTAGGCAGCTTAATATTAGAGTAAAGGAAAATAGCAGATCGAAGGTTCAGAGACTGAATTGACACTTGCTTCAACTTAAAAAGATTGTCTCATTCATGTTCACTTTGTCTACCTTCCCAATTCCGCTACCCTCTTTACCATAAAGAAATTATGAACAGCCCAATTAATTCGGTCTTGTCTGTCACATTCCAGCTGTCCAACATGTTGGGCTTGATTTTTTTTTTGCAGTCAACAGGGAAACAAGGCCATAGCTTTTCCCCTTCCCAACTGCAGTTTAAAACAGGTGCCAAGTCAAGGGGGCCTCCAGGCACCATAACCATCAGCAGGCAAACACATTTAAGTATTCTTACTTACAGAAAATCAAGGTATTAAGATCTCTCCATCTTTTTTAAGTTTTCAGATAGCAAAATAATGATTAGATTTAAACAAAAGCTGAAATAGCAATAGATCAAACTCTAAATTTCAACACAGGATTTCTTGGAATAGAATCAGAATCATACAGCGATATGCAATTCCACAAATATATAATGCAGGACCAGTGATACACTTGATCAGCAACAATGAAGTTCATATAGTGTAAAATAGGAAATGACACCTCATTTAGCAAGGTGCGACATTTAAAGTGTTTTTAAAGCACAAGAACGGAAGCTTTTATTTACATAGCTTGCCTATTAATTGCAGTCTGGAGTGTCTTAAACAGATTTACTGAACAAATTCTTCATTTGCAAAATGTAAATCATACAGACTGAGGTTGCTGTCGGTTTCACTGGAAGTTTAGGTAACTAACATTGACAATTTCACCCTCATTACCATAAATTAGTCTGGGTTTTTATAGATGCAAACAAAGCTGCAAACAAAATTAGTTACAAATTCTTCTACTTGCCCAGTTTTGATGATTTTTCCCACAGGTACTACCAAAGGAGTGGTCTCAAGTGAAATTGATCAGGCTCAATATAGCTGTATTTTATGAGTTATAACAGCAATACTACAGTGCTGACCAAATGAGTAATGTTACAGACATGTGCAAAACAGGTGGAAAACTGGGCAACGGCAATGGAAAACATCTCTAATACTATTTTTACACTAGTTCCAAAAATTTTTTTTTACCTTTTTGTCCTGTTTCGATTTATTTGCTTGTTTTCCTGCATTTGATGCAACAACAAAACTCCCCGAAGCACCTTTTCCCTTCACCTGGAAAGGGCATAGGTAGTATTATTGCACATTACATAGAGGCAGCATACGATGTATCAGTTGAAGCAAAGCTAATGGTAATATCATTTAGCACCTGCATATACTCAGTCCTCATTATTTTCAGGGGATATGGCCATGGACTTACCATGGATAACTAAAAAAAAAACTGCTCAAATACATCCTATATACTAAGAAGGACTGCACAAGGTTTATGGATGCAGACAGGATGAGACAAGAGGAAAATTGAGAGATGGGAATCTGAGGTTGACCTCAAGTATATCAGGGGATAATAAGGATGGAGTATTCTAAAATTTGGCTAGTACACATCTCACTCAGCACCAAGAGGGATAAGGTCCCCTCAAACTTTTATGGCATTTCACAAAAAAAAACCCCTTGTGGTCACTATTTAGGCACAGTTGAACAAAGGTTTCATTGAAATTCAGGCACTTATTGTCAAAACAATAGATACCATCACTGGTAAAACAGAGCTTGAACTACTAAGCATACCCAGGTCAGATACAGTATTTGGCTAATTTTCAATCAATCAATACTAACAATTTTCACCATCTCTCCAGAGAGCCTGTTCTACAGATGGCTCATTTACTCTCATTGGAAAGTGTTTCCAAGATTACTTCCCTTCATCCAAAGGACATGCCCTCCAATTCTGCTGTTCTGGACAAGATGAAATAGCTTGTCATGAATTTCCATTAACGACTCCTTATGGAATTTTAAACATTCTACTTACCTTAACTCACAACCTTCTCTTTATCAGTATGTCCAAATACACAATTTACGTATTTGGTCTTCTATTGGTCTTGCAATAGCTGTATCTTTCTTTTACAGGTCTCTGAACTGTATGTAATATTCAAAGTGCAGCCAAATAATTTATGAAGTGGCAAAATTACTTCACTATGCTAGAAATAGAGAGATTTCACTTTCCAGGGCATATTTAAATTTCACCATATATTAACATTCAAGATTTGGAATCTAGTCCTAATTGTGTGATAGCCATGAAATTTTACTTTACTTTCATGAGCATATTTAGGGAGTAATCCAGAAAATAATGATTACCTGTTTGATAGCACCACGTTGTATCTCCCGTTTTAAGGCCTGCTTCAGGATATATCCCCTGCGCTCCAGTTCGAGTGACGGATACTTGTTAATGATATATTTTCGGATGGCAACAACAGAAGCACCAGACTTCTGAAAACAAGCCTGATAAAAAAAGAAACAGTATTTTTAAAATGTTCCCTTTCCAGCATGTATTTGTGGATTTGAAACTACTTATTACAATAATCACTCTACAAAAAGGACAGTATTGGAACCAAATGACTTACTTAATTCATAGCAACAATTACAAGTGCTGCCATGAATGACTAATAACATAATACAGCAGCAAAGCCACATATTATGTAAACATTTAAGATTTGTAAATCATGGTGTTAACACTCAGGTGCAACATCCTTGCTTTTAAATTGGGAAAATTTGCTGTAGGTACTAAACAGTCTATGAGATGCACTGCAGCAATTTGCTAAGAATCCTTTAAACTTCCAAACTAGCAAACTCCACCACCGAGAAGGGCAAGGACAGGAGATGCATTACCTCAAAGTTCCCTTCTGAACCACATACCATCCTGACTTGGAACTACATCACCATTCTCTCACTGTGCTGGGTCACAATCTTGGAACTCCTTAACAGCACTGTGGGTGTCCTTAGACATCCAAAGATGGCAGCATTTCAAGAAGGCAGCTCACCACCACCACCTTCTTCAGGGAAATTAGCAATGGACAATAAATGCTCACCAACAATACCCACATCCTATGAACGAATAAGTAGTTCAAGGTGATCAGACTACTGCAATTACCTCTGTGCCTGTGGCTGGAGTGAATTCCTTATTTTATACCTACACAATTGCTCGATATGTGTTCTACACTTCTTTATTCTTAATAGCAAGGTTGTGTCTTAGCTCACGCACAACTTTCAAGAGTCAGACGTTATATTTTCAAGCCCAATTTGAAAAATTTGAATAAAATGGAGACTCTACTTCAACAGTGTAGAGGGAATGCTGCACTATTAAGAGGCACACAGAAGGGGAGATTTTCCAATACCCTTGGTCAGTGCTTATCCTTCAACACCACCATAAAAAAAGTGTAGTAGGCTACGCATATTATTTCAATCTGAAAGAACTAACTTGGTTCTGAATTTTACAACTGCAGTAGTGACAATGCTTCAAAAGATGTCTTAGTTATAAAATGGATATAATCAAAATGAAGGTTGCAATATAAATCAAATTATATTTAATTCAGAAGGTACCATGTGGCAACTGCATTGGCTCTGACGCATGGGTATTTGGACTCCCACGAGCAGAATCAGAAGAATTCATCAATACCCTCAATAATCATTACTTCATTAAACTTAAAGCCACGACTCTCACTGCAAGTATTAATTTCTCAGACACCAAGAAGTTTTTAAAAATAACTAACATATTTCTCTGTGCAGGAAACCATCACCCTAATCATGCTTTCACTGAACAATGAGGTCACAGCTAAACACTTGAACATTTGTCTGTAACCATCACTGCGCCTTGAGTAATTCAGTTTATGTAAAACACTTTGAGATGTGATAAGACAAAAATGCAAATCTTTACAAAACTGCTCACATCAGCTTATCAAATATTAACTGCATCCAATATAGGTTTCTACATACGATAGTTCCTAAACTCTGTTGCACTAAGTGCGGGATCTACATTAATTTGCAAGGAATACAACACCTCAGAGGCCTCAAGATTTCTTGGTTCCCAGTTAGTGGAGTATTCTTTTGTTAAAAAGGTTAAAAACAGTTCTCAACCTTCACATTCTCACTTCAACACCCCTTCCCCCCCAACCAATTCAATAGTTGAAAATCGCAGAATAGAATTCAGCTTCAGTTATCTACAGCGGTAGCACAGCTCACGTACTTAAATATCTTGAGAAGCACTTAATGGAAGCAGGCATATAGGCCACCTGGACCAACTTCAAGCTACAGTACATGTGTCAAGAAACTTCAATTATTGACTAAACTGAAACCGTAGTGTTAATGGCTGGTCAACGACAGTTGCCACCAAATCCAACCCCTTGCACTACCCCAGGCTCAGATTCCTCATAATGACCTGAGTTTCCCATCTTGTATATCCCCATCTCAAAAACTGTCTATTTCCACAATCATTACAATTGTCCTCATGTTAATGATTTGTTGCTGAAAATCCTTATATAGGTCATTCTCATTTCCAAAGTCAACTCATCAGATGCTCTTGTGGAGGTGCCTGCCATCTCTCATGCTACATAAACAGAGCTCAGCTGCCTGTGTCCTATCCAGTACCAGAAACCGGTTACTGAGGAGTCCCTCAAATGTTATATTCTTACCCTTCTATTTAAATGCCATCATAGTGTCACCAAAATCCACAGCTGCAATCTCTTTATTTGAAGAATTCCAGTCAAATTCTCCTTTATTCTGACTGCCTTTTTGTTCATCTATCAGCATCCACCAACCACCCCCAACCCTGACCTCACAGTGACTAATTATGGCTTCATGTTCTAGAATTTAATCCCCCAAATTATCTGCATCTTCACACTGGATCAAGTGCATAAACCTCCAGGATTTGAAAAGCATGCTATCATTGTGTCAACACTAGCAAATTAAAACATTATAGGAGATTCCACCACCAAAATGTGTTTTAAATGTACTCCAAGATAGATCTGTTAAAACAAAAAGTGAAATGCTTAATTCTGCGATCTAAATATTCAAAACAGCAAAAAGATACAGTTGCTTGAGCTGCGGTGAGAAAGCTTAATGAAACTTGCTCTGAACAGCTTGCAACACCGATAACAGATCTTTTGTCATACCTTAATAGCTTCGATCACAATAGCATCCATTTTTGGTCGTGCGGTAGCACTGATCTGAGAATTTTTCTGCACTCGAGCCAACTGACTAGCAGACAACGTAGCCCAGGATGGAATGGTCTTTTTAATCTTCTTATCCTTGGACGGTTCCTTTTCTCTATAAGAAAAGTCACAAATAACAACGCTTTAGCACTGTTCACACTAACATTTTCTGGAAAACATTTTATTCCTCATTTATGCAAAACTTTTTCCTTTTTGAACGCTAGAAAGTACTTCATGTTTATTCAGTCAGCACCTTAATTGAAAAGAATGACCATTTAATCAGAACATTTGGAGAATTCCTTCAGATTGAACATCACCTCAAAATTGGGAACGGGCAGGAGGGAACTTGATTCAACATCTCAGCGGAAAAACACCAACAGTGTAAAACACTCACTCTACAGTAATAGGCGAACAGTTCAGATTACAACCTCAAACATTTGATACTGTCTTCACAGGTACTATTTCCTGTTACAGACATGACAATGCTATAACTCAACTTGGAGGACACAAGTTTCGCTATAGAACAGTGCAATAAATATAGCTATGTTGAGGATTTTTTTATTCACTCGGTGTGGGTGTCACTGTCTGGGCCAGCATTTCTTTTTCACCATTCATTCATGGGATGAGGGTGTTGCTGCCTCGGCCAGCATTCATCGCCCATTCCTTAACTGCTGCAGTTAAGAGTCAACCACATTGTTGTGGGTCTGGAGTCACATGTAGGCCAGACCAGGTAAGGATGGCACCAAAGGACATTAGTGAATCGGCTGGGCTTTTCTGACAATCAATGGTTACTGTTGAACTCTTATTTCCACATTTTTATTGAATTCAAATTCCACCATCTGCCATGGCAGGTTTTAAACCCAGGTTTTGGGATTAACAGTCCAGCGATAATACCACTAGACCATCATCTCCCTTATTGCCTATCCTTAATTGCCCTCGAGATAGTGGCATTGAGCTGCCTTTTTGAACCATTGCAGGCAATGTGCCGTAGGTAGACCCACAATGCCATTAAAGATGGAGTTCCAGAATTTCCAAGTCAGGATGGCAAGTGGTTTAGGGAGAAATTGCAGATGGTGGTACTCCCATGTATCTGTTGCCATGTCTTTCCAGCTGGAAGTTTTCAGAGTTTGGAAGGTACGGTCCAAGGACCTTTGGTGAATTTCTGCAGTTCATCTTGTAGATGGTACATACTGTCGCTACTGAGCATCAGTAGTGGAGGGAGTGGATGTGGTGTCAATCAAGCAGGCTGTTTTGTCCTGGGTGGTGTCAAGATTCCACAGCGTTACTGGAGCTGCACTAATCGAGGCAAGTGGGGAATATTCAATCACACTCCTGACTTCTGCCTTATTAATGGTGGACAGGCACTGGAGATCAGGAGGGGAGTTACTTGCTGCAAACTTTTTCTTGACAGTCTTTATATGGGGTACTGTAGTTCAGTTTCTAGTCAATGGTAACCCCAAGGATGTTGATAGTGGGGGAATTCAATGATGGATAATGCTACCAACTGACAAGGGATGATGGTTTTATTGTCTCTTATTGGGGATTGTCATTGCCTGACATTTGTGTGGCGCGAATGTTTCTTGCCGCTTTTCAGCATAAGTCTGGATATTGCCCATATCTCATTGCATTTCGTCATGAACTACTTCAAC
The DNA here is from genome assembly GCA_024137785.1 of Ginglymostoma cirratum. Taxonomy (NCBI): domain Eukaryota; kingdom Metazoa; phylum Chordata; class Chondrichthyes; order Orectolobiformes; family Ginglymostomatidae; genus Ginglymostoma; species Ginglymostoma cirratum. The sequence goes on from JAHRHZ010000004.1 coordinate 32,051,761, forward strand.
ATCTGAGGAGTCATGAATGTTGCTAAACATTATGCAATCATGGTGAAAATGGCTACTTCTAACTTCATAATGGAGGAAGGGCTGAAGTAACTGAAGATGGTGGATAACCTAGGATACTAGCCTGAGAAACTCCTGCATAGTTTTCCTGAAGCAGTGATGACTGACCTCCAACACCCATACCATATTCCACTGTACCAGGTAGGACTCCAACGAGTGGAAAGTTTTTCACCCCAATTCCTACTGACTCCAGCTTTGCCAAGGTACCTTGATGCCACTAGGAAAAACATGACCTTGATGCCAAGTGCAATCACTTTTCACTTTTTTGAGACTTTCTAGCAACTGTTACGACTGAGTGGCTCATAAGGTCACTTCAAATGCCAATACAAAGTCAACTATTGCTGCAGATCTGGATTCGTGTGTTGGCAGATAAGGTAAAGATTGCAGTTTAAAAAAGAATTATAAGGATATTACCAGGACTAGGGGGTGTAAGCTGTAGAGAGAGGCTGAACAGGCTGGGGCTGTTTTCCCCCTGGCGTGTAGGGGCTGGGGGTGACCTTACTGAGGTTGATAAAATTATGAGGGGGCATGGATAGAGTGACTTGTCAAGGTCTTTTCCCCCAGGGTAGGGGAGTCCAAAACTAGAGGGCATAGATTTAAGGTAATAGGAGAAAGATTTAAAAGGAACCTGACGGGCAACTTTTTCACGTGTGTATGGAATGAGCTGCCAGTGGAGGTGTAGGAGACACTTCAATTACACATTTAAATGACTTCTGGATGAGTATATGAACAGTACGGGTTCAGAGGGATATTGGACGACATGCTGACAAATGGGACTAGATTTATGTAGGATATCTAGGCCATCCTGAAAAAGACCTCTTTATCCCCAACTGTGGCTGCCTGGCAGATGGCAATCTCCTGTCTATGCCAGTATCTTGCCCCTAACACCACAGGTTTTATCTTATTTAGCAGCCTCTTGTGCTGCACTTTGACAAAGGACTTATGGAAATCCAAACAGATCATGTCCACTGCTTCTCCTTTTTCTAGCTCATCACTTCTTCAAAACATTCTAATAGATTTGTTAGGAATGGGCTCCCCTTGACAAAACTGCTCCAATCAGCCCAATGTGACTACGCATTCCAAGTACTCCACAATCTCATCCTCCTTTCTTAAACAGCGGTGATACATAGCTATTTCCCAGTCATCTGGGCCCCTCCCCAACTCCAGTGATTCCTGAAACATCAATGCCTAAACAATCTCCTCAGCTACCTCTTCAGAACTCTGGGTGTAGTCTATCTGGTCCAGATGGTTTATTCACCTTCAGACCTTTCAGTTGCCCGAGTACATTCTCCTCTGTGATGCACCACACTCACCTCTGTCCTCGACTCATAGTTCCTGTACACTGCTCGTGCTTTCCACTGAGAAAACTGATGCAAAGTACCTGTTCGTTTCCTCCACAAATTCTTTGTTTCCCCATTATTCCTTCTCCAGCCTCATTTTTCAGTGGTCCAATGCCCACTCTTGCCTCACTTGACTTTTTATATATTTAAAAACTCTTGCGATCTTCTTTTATATTGCTGGCTAGTCTAACCTCATATTTCATCTTCTGTCCCCTTAGCTTTTTTTAAAAAGTGTCCTCTGGTGTTTAAAGGTATCCCAATCATTGTCACCACACTGTATGCTTTTTCTTTTGTTTTTACGCTGTCCCTGACTTCCCTTGACAAAGTTGCTTGATCGTCCCCTTAGTATTTTACCTCTTCCTTGGAATGAATTTTTGCTGTGCCCCCTGAATAACCCAGAATCTCCTGTTATTGCTGCTGCACCATCTTCCCTGGTAGACTTCCCTTCTAATCAATTCTGACCAGCTCCTTCCTCACGTTTGTAGTTACTCAAATGTAATACAGTTACACCTGAATCAAGGTTCCTTTTCTTTAAGCTCCCTAATCATCAAGTCTCTCATTACACACCACCAAATTCAGAACTGCCTGCTCCGTAGTGCGCTTCATCAAAAGCTGCTCCAATGAAACCACCTTGTAGACATTCCACAAATTCCTTTTCTTGGAATCCCCTACCAACCTGAATTTCCTAATCCACCTGCATATTGAAGACCCCGTGATCATTGTAATAGCCCCTTTCCTACATACCTTTTCTATCTCCTGCTTTAATTTTAACATCCTGACTACTGCTAGGAGACCTGTACATGATTCCCATCAGGATCTTTTTTCCCTTGCGGTTCCTCAACTCTACTCATGCAGATTCTACACCTTCCAGCTCTATCACTTCTCACTATTGATTTAATTTTGTTTCTCGCTAAGGAAGTAAGCCGGCCCCCTCTTCCCATCTGCTTCTCTTTTTGATAGGAGATGTATCCTTGCATATTTAGTTCCCAATCCTGGTCCCCTTGCAGCCATGTCTCTGCAATATCCACATTGTACCTGTCAATTTCAATCTGTGTTACCAGCTCATCTACCTTATTTTGTGTACTGTGCGCATTTAAGAACAGTCCTGGACTGGCTGCCCCTTATCTGCTGTGCCTGACGTTAGATACCTGAGCCTTTCCATACTCTATATCCCATTACTCATTCTGGAAATTTTGATAACCTCTGCTCAGCCCTTCCCATACCTTTAACTCTTTTTCATAAATTTTCCTTGTAACTGAGCACAACCTCCACTATTTAGTTTAAAGCCCGATCAACAGTCCTAGCTATGTGATTCGTAAGGACTCTAGTCCCAGCATGATTTTGTAGAGCCCGTTCGATCAGAACAGCTCCTTTCTTTCCCATTACTAGTGCCAAAGTCCCATGAATTCAAACCCACTTTTCTCACACCGATCTTTGAGCCATGAGCTTGCCTGTTTAATGTCATTTACCCCAAGTAAAATAGCTCATGGCTCAAGCAGTAACCTTGAGATTATTACATTTTTGGTTCTGCTTTTTAAACTTAGCCTCTAGTTGCTCATATTCCCGCAGCAGAATCTCTTTTTTTCTTCTTACCTATGTTATTGGTACCTACATGGACCATGACAACTGGAACTTTCCTGTACTACTCCAAGTACCCCTGTATCCCAGATGAGATATCCTGAACTCAGGCACCAGGCAGGCAACAGTCTCTGGGACTTTTGATGCTGGCTATATAGAACAGTGTCTATTCCCATGACTACAATTACATTCCCCTTTTTCTCCTGTTATTGGACTTCCAATTACATTACCAATAAAATGTGAAAGCGTACACTTGCCAATCGCTACAGTTAATACTTACTCCTTTTTAGGTTCCTCTGGTGACTTGGTTTCTTTTTCTTCATCTCCACTTTTTTCTTCTTCTTTCTTTTCCTCCTCCTGGGTTAAAGTGTCATTCTCAGGTTCCTCCTCTGCTGACACGGATTCTTCTGATGTCACATCCGCATCTTCTCGCAGAGAAAAGGGGGCAATCATTTTAAAGGAATGTGAAATCTGAGCAAATCTTACAAATGTAGGTGCTGACAACTAGAATTTGCTGTCTGTGAAACAAGCTAAAATTATGATTCTCCAATCCAAGCTACCTTTGGAACATACCACATTTATTTCAGTCCAGAGCGCTTAGGTGCAGCTGGACAGATTTAATGTTTAAGGCACTTCCATGTTTAGGTTGGGTTACAGTTGAGATATAACCAGTGAACACCTGCAGGTTAAGAGATTATTGGTAAAATCTTATTGCTAGCTAGATTAATGCACGAATTAGGTAATTTTCTCATTAAGATTTCTAGCTAATATTTGCAACATATAATTGTGAAGTAACTGTCATATTAATTAACAGGCAATCCAGGTAATGGTCTGACATGAAACAGAACTTCACTGGCAGGTCCTCTACCAATGACAACTAGCGAATTAACAGTGGCCGAAAACTTAGATTATTTATCCACATCATACAAAAAAGGGGATTGCCATTGCAGTCTGAAGTGAGGAGATATTTCTTCACTCACGGAAAATAATCAGCCTAGAAATTGTCTACCTGAGAGGGCTGTGAAAGCTCAGAAATTGGGTATGTTCCAAGACAGAAATTGACAGATTTCTGGATAATAATCATGTCAAGACAGAAGGTGACAGCAAGGAAAATGGAGTTGACGCACATGAGCAGCTATGATCTATAATGATGAAGCAGGTTTGAGGGGCTGAACAACCAACTCCAGGTAACAAGGTGTGGGGCTGGATGAACACAGCAGGCCAAGCAGCATCATAGGAGCAGGAAAGCTTGACGTTTCGGGCCTGGACCCTTCATCAGAAATGGGGGAGGGGAAGAGGGTTCTGAAATAAATAGGGAGATAGGGGAAGGCGGATAGAAGATGGATAGAGGAGAGGATAGGTGGAGAGGAGGCAGACAAATCGAAGAGGCGGGGATGGAGCCAGTAAAGGTGAGTGTAGGTGGGGTGTAGGGAGGAGATAGGTCAGTCCAGGGAGGACGGACAGGTCAAGGGGGCGGGGCTTCAGGTGGGAGGAGGGGATAGGTGAGAGGAAGGACAGGTTAGGGAGGCGGGGACGAGCTGGGCTGGTTTTGGGATGCGGTTGGGGGAGGGGAGATTTTGAAGCTCGTGAAATCCACATTGATACCATTGGGCTGCAGGGTTCCCAGGCTGAATATGATTTGCTGTTCCTGCAGCCTTCGGGTGGCATCACTGTGGCATTGCAGGAGGCCCAGGATGGACATGTCGTCTGAGGAATGGGAGGGGGTGTTGAAATGGCTCGCGACTGGGAGGTGCAGTTGTTTGTTGAGAACTGAGCGCAGGTGTTCTGCAAAGCGGTCCCCAAGCCTCCGCTTGGTTTCCCCGATGTAGAGGACGCCACAACGGGTACAGCGGATGCAGTATACCACATTGGCAGATGTGCAGGCGAACATCTGCCTGATGTGGAAAGTCTTCTTGGGGCCTGGGATCGGGGTGAGGGCAGGTGTAGCACTTCCTGCGGTTGCAGGGAAAAGTGTCGGGTGTGGTGGGGCTGGAGGGGAGTGTGGAGCGGACAAGGGAGTCACGGAGGGAGTGGTCCCTCCGGAAAGCAGATAAGGGTGGGGAGGGAGAAATGTCTTTGGTGGTGGGGTCAGATTGCAGATGGCAGAAGTGTCGGAGAATGATGTGTTGGATCCAGAGGTTGGTGGGGTGGTACGTGAGGACGAGGGGGATTCTTTTTTGGTTATTATTGCAGGGACGGGGTGTGAGGGATGAGTTACGGGAAATGCGGGAGACACAGTCAAGGGCGTTCTCGACCACTGTGGGGGGGAAGATGCGGTCCTTGAAGAATGAGGACATCTGAGATGTACGGGAGTGGAGTGTCTCATCCTGAGAGCAGATGCGGCGGAGGCAAAGGAATTGGGAAATGGGGGACGGCATTTTTGCAGGAAGGTGGGTGGGAGGAGGTGTATTCCAGGTAGCTGTGGGAGTCAGTGGGCTTGAAATGGACATCGGTTTCTAGGTGGTTACCCGAGATGGAGATAGGGAGGTCCAGGAAGGAGACAGAAGTGTTGGAGATGGTCCAGGTGAACTTCAGGTTGGGATGGAAGGTGTTGGCGAAGTGGATGAACTGTTCGAGCTCCTCTACATCGGGGAAACCAAGCGGAGGCTTGGGGACCGCTTTGCAGAACACCTGCGCTCAGTTCGCAACAAACAACTGCACCTCCCAGTCGCAAACCATTTCAACTCCCCCTCCCATTCCTCAGACAACATGCCCATCCTGGGCCTCCTGCAATGCCACAATGATGCCACCCGAAGGCTGCAGGAACAGCAAATCATATTCAGCCTGGGAACCCTGCAGCTCGATGGTATCAATGTGGATTTCACAAGCTTCAAAATCTCCCCTCCCCCAACCACATCCCAAAACCAGCCCAGCTCGTCCCCGCCTCCCTAACCTGTTCTTCCTCTCACCTGTCCCCTCCTCCCACCTCAAGCCCCACCCCCATCTCCTATCCACTAACCTCATCCCGCCCCCTTGACCTGTCCGTCCTCCCTACCCCTCCACCTACACTCACCTTTACTGGCTCCATCCCCGCCTCTTCAACTTGTCTGCCACCTCTCCACCTATCCTCTCCTCTATCCATCTTCTATCTGCCTCCCCCTCTCTCCCTATTTATTTCAGAACCCTCTTCCCCTCCCCCTTTTCTGATGAAGGGTCTCGGCCCGAAACGTCAATCTTTCCTGCTCCTATGATGCTGCTTGGCCTGCTGTGTTCATCCAGCCCCACATCTTGTTATCTCGGATTCTCCAGCATCTGCAGTACCTTTTATCTCTGAACCAACTCCAGGTCCTGTGTTTCTATTAGCACAACACTCTGCTCTCCGATATCCAAAGGGTTTAACGTCTGAAAAATGCTGAACTACTCAGCACTCATATAAATAGGGGCAGTTAGACACTTGGGAAGCTTGATGCCATCCAGAAGATCACAGACTGCCTGATCCATTTCAACATAATTTGTACCTGTAGTAGGCTTGTTTTTCACAGGCGTGTCCTGCGCAGAAGGACTTGCATTCCGTCGAATAGGCATTTCTTCAATGTGGTTCTCAATGATCTGACAAAGAAACTGTATAAAATAATTTAAGCCAAAATACAAATACCTGGTAAAATGAAATTTACCGAAAATAATCTCACAGAAGGGTTCAGATACATTAGTTGCACAACTGCCCAGTTTAGTGAATAAGCATAGATAGTTCACTTCCAGTTTCAGTTATGGAGTTTATGACTGAACAAGGAAGATAGTACCTGAAAAAAACTCCATCGGAGCAATGTCTAACAAAAGTTGATCTAAATTTTAAATCTAATCGTTCAATGATCAGACTGAACTGTACAATTATAGTTATAGAGTCAGAGAGCAGAGAAACAGACTCGTCGCCCAACGAATCCACACCTACCATAATTCCAAACTAAACTAGTCCCACTTGTCTACATTTGGCCCGTCTCCCTCCATACAGATCTTATTCATGTTCATATCTAAATGTCTTTTAAATGTAACTGTACCCACATCAATCACTTCTGCTGGAAGTTCATTCTACACACAAACCATCTCCGCGTAAAAAAATTTGCCCCATGTCTTTAACATCTTTCTCCACTCACTTTAAAAATTTGCCGAGTTTAGAAATTCTCCTCCTTAGGAAAAAGACATCTGCCATTTACTATATCTATAGCCCTCATGGTTTTATAAACCTCTAGAAGGTCACCTCTCAATCTCCTACACTCCAGTGAAAAAGTCACAGCTTATCCAGTTGTCTCTTTTGATGTGACAATTAAACAGACTTAACAAAACAAAAAAACACTGCAAAACCTGGACATATATCAGTAAATTTTTGGCAAGTTTGCCAAACTTCTCAGAACAACCATTTTTGCAAATAGAAATCAGTATCAATTCATGCATAAATGCATTAGATGAACAAATTTGAAAACTAATTTCAAAAATTTACCTACTGAGTTCATAACTTTCTAAAATGAAATTAAATAAAATCTTCAAATAAGATAACAAGCAATAGGATCATACTTGCAAGCATATACAAGTGAGTCCCAGCATTCAATACAAAGTTTATATGTCAATTATGACACTGCATAGCTTAAAGACTTGAGATATATGATTTTTTTAAAACCAATCAATAATTGAAAGACCACCTGCTTAATGCTTTAGAATACTAAAAGGCAGCTCATGTGTCCAAGAGCCTGAAGGCTGCGGAAAGCATAAGGTGATCTTCAGAAAAGTATTGCCCCAGTTGCAGTCAATGACACATGCTCCATTACAGATGGAGCATCTAATCAAACAAATTCATTCAACCATACCTCCCACTAAAAAAAACTTGCACAAACTCCCCAAATAACTTTATTTCCCTCAAAGTATCAAAAATAAATCGAGAAGTCTAATTAACAACAAGTTGCAATCGCATATAACCTCAGCACAGTAAATCATCCCAAATGACTTCAGAGAAATTACACAGGTATTTCGGGGGGTCGGTTAAGACAGTGGGGGCAGTTGGGCAAGAGTACGCGTGGGGGGAGGAGACTGCGTAAAGACAGCCGGTTTGGTTGGTTGGGGGTGGGGAAGATGCAGGGGAGGCAAATGGGGGTGGAGGATTAAGGGGATGCGGGAAATGGAGTTTAGGGAGATGGGGTCCAGTCCACCCCACAGTGTGAGCGGCGCATGCTCAATCCCAGACCATCCACAAAACGAACACAAACGCTTCATTCAAAGCAAAGATTCGGCGTAAACCCGAGGTCGCAGCCACTTCATCAACAATCCGGGATGGGGCTGAAATTCACACACAGCTCCACACGATAAATCAATCCGCTCTATTCTACCTGCACTTTTCACATTTCTAAAACACTTTCCCGAATAAGATGAGGCGCCCGAAGGTATTTTTTTTTAAAAAACACAAACACAAAATGGCGCTGCCAAAACCAGGCTCACAGCCTGAGGAAGACTGGACCCTTGACCGCCAGGAGGACGGGTCGGCCTTACAGCCAGTGCTGCGGTGTTCGCACTGCAATATTCAACTCCCCATCGCGCTTACCTTGCTCTCACTCTCTTAATGCCTCTCTGCCCGTTTCTGCCTCTCCAGCCGCCGATCCCGCTCCACCGCCTCTTTCCCTCAAGCACCCCGCCCCCGACCGGAAACACCGTCACCCAACGGACACTGCGCGAGACACATTCAAACAAAAACAAAAACAAAACAAAAAACCTAGTTTCAAAACTCCAAACAGCAACTCCGCCGGGAAAGCATCAGGTGGGCGGTCTGCAGGAGTAAGGCTCTATTTATTTCTATTTTTTTAAAAACGCTGCGTGCTTTTGCAACGACCGTTCTCTTTTGCTTTTGTCCTCACCAAGATGGCAACCGAGAGCTTTGCCCCTCATCCGGATGGTGGAGGGTTATTGTCACTTACACCAACTCGGCCATTAGGGGTATACTCGCCCCGCACGAAGATGGCGTTCTGCGAAGCCTGCTGATAGCCTAACCCCTCACAAAGATGGCGACTGAGGTCCACTGCTGATCACACAAACGTAACTGTTTAGTGCATTTCGCCCCGCACGAAAATGGCGTTCTATTTTCAAATTTCAAATATCCTCCCCTCCGTTTTTATATTTTAAAATTAAAAGAAAATTGCTTTTTGGACACCGAAAAGTGACCTCTTCCACGTGAGCGGTTTAAAGTTGAACGACAAATACAGACAAGGTGTTTTGGAAATGCCGAGTTTTTATTTTCAGACAAAATAAACGAAGGGATTGGCTCAAATTGACTTTAATAACATTGCTGATATTTAGTGAAGAGAATCAGTGTCTCCTACAGCCAATGCACTCTACAACATTCGATAAGAAAGTATTAACTTCATTAAATACTCTTGTTTCATTGTTTTTTCCCCCCCATTTCACTGAGATTCAGAAGACAACACGAACAAGGATGTAGGGTCTGTTCATTGTCACTAAGGCCCGGGCAAAGGCAGCATCTCCCCCTCCAACAAGCAGCTTTCGACCTATCAGCTCAGCAAGTTTACATTTAAAACATCCAATTAAACGGCTACCACATCAACATTTTTTCAGGTAACGTAGAACATTAAAATCACCTTCGAGGATGTGATTTACAATACAAAAGAATGGGCTGCTAGGGTAGGCTGTACATAAGGCAAAGGTTTTAAAATCAGTTTAAACCTGGCAAAGGCAGTTAAAATAAGTTTGTAAAATCTGATTAAATAGAACCAATAACTCACTCGATGTCTTGGAGAGAGAAAGGACTGCGGATGCTGGAAGCGAGAGTAAAAAAAACGTGCAGCTGGAAAAGCACAGCAGGTCAGACAGCATCCAAGGAGCAGCGCAGACTTTCCTGCTCCTCGGATGCTGTCTGACCTGCTTTGCTTTTCCATCTCCACATTCTTTTGACTCAGCAGATGTCTTCAGGTGCATTCGTTCTAAGGGGGGTAATGAACAAGCTGCTGTTATAACCCCTGTAGAGATGACCTGGAGCTGATATAAATGACCTCCATCTTCCTTTGAGCCAAGTATGACTATTCTTATCAATTCCCACTGACTCCAGGTTTGCTCGGGTTCCTTAATGTGAAACCCTGTCAAATGCAAGCAAAGCTGCAAGAGAGTCAGCAGCAGTGTGACCCTGGCTGAACTAAACATCATTGAGCAGATTACTGCAAAGCAAGTGCCGTTTGATCAGGAGTAGGCTGATAGAAAGCTGGATCGATCTTAAGCTGATCAGTTCTACGTACGGGGCATATCTAGGCAATATTCCACATTATGCCACTGCTGTAGCTGTACTGGTGGGCCGCTGCAAATTCTCAAGCACCCATCTTCAGTACTATTGCTGGAATGTTAATCAGGGTCCATCGCCTTTGTAATTTCTAGGACCTTCAGCCATTTCTTGATGTTACACAGAATGATTTGGTCAGCTGAAAACTGGCATCTGTCATGTTGGGGACCTCTGGAGCAGGCTGAGATGGATCAATGTCTTCAGGTGCATTCGTTCTGATGGGGGTAATGAACAAGCTGCTGTTATAACCCTTCGGGTCCAGGCCCGAAATGTCAAGCTTTCCTGCTCCTATGATGCTGCTTGGCCTGCTGTGTTCATCCAGCTCCACACCTTGTTATCTCGGATTCTCCAGTTTCTGCAGTTCCTATTATCGCTGCTGTTGTGGTTGTTTTCAAAGAAAGCTATTTGGTCTTCATTAAGTATGAAAAGCATTATGGTGAGAATTACTTGTACGTGCTTGAGATGTTAATTAGTTTCGTAAATACGTATAGTTTTAACAAAATGCATATGATGTCACTGGACAATAAATGCTGTTTGAGCCAGTAACAATCAAATTGCCGTTCAGGGGATGAGCTGTAATCTGTTTGGAGTAAATACACCTATACGAGGGAGTCAGAAGGTTTTGATGCAATGATACTGAGGGACTAATAATACATTTCCAAGTTAGGATAAGGAGTGGCTTGGAGGGTGAACTTGTAAGTGGTGGTGCTCCCGTCATCTTAAGCGAATTTCCACCATGCATCTTGTAGATGGTACACACTACTGCTGCTATTGTTATGGATGTTGTGCTAGCAAAGCAAGCTTCTTTGTCCTGGATGGCGTCAGGCTTCTTGAGTATTGTTGGAGCTGCACTCCAGCCAGGCAAGTGAGGGGTATTCCATCATTGTCTTGACTTGCGCCTTGTAGAGAGGCTTTGAGGAGGTAGGAGATGAGTCACTCAATATAGGATTTCAAGCCTCAGAGGTGGTTGTGAATGCAGTATTTATATGGCTAATACAGTTTACTTTCTAGTTAATGGACCCCCCCCCCCACCCCAACCACGATGTGGATTGTGGAGATTCAGCAAATGATAATACTATTGCATGTCAACAGGCAGTAGTTAGATTCTTGCTTGTTGGAGATGGTCATTCGTGCCTTACAAGTGCAGGCAGGGTTAATAGCCAGATATTGTCTGGGTCTCCTTGCATTTAGCCATGGACAGCTTCAAGAGCTAAGGAGTTATGAATAATACTGAACATTGCATAATCATCAGTGAACATTCCCAGTTCTGACCTTACGAAGGGATTGTCAGTAATGAAGCAACTAATGATGGTTAGACCTAGGACATTATCCTGAGAAACCCCTGTAGAGATGACCTGGAGCTGAGACAAATGACCTCCATTTTCCTTTGAGCCAAGTATGACTTGGTAAGAATTCTTACCAATTCCCACTGACTCCAGTTTTGCTAGGGTTCCTTAATGTGAAACCCTGTCAAATGCAATCAAAGCTGCAAGAGAGTCAGCAGCAGTGTGACCCTGGCTGAACTAAACATCATTGAGCAGATTACTGCAAAGCAAGTGCCGTTTCGTCAGGAGTAGGCTGATAGAATTGATCAGCTTAAGATTGATCCAGCTTTCTATGTACAGGACATATCCGGGCAATATTCCACATTATGCCACTGCTGTAGCTGTACTGGTGGGCTGCTGCAAATTCTCAAGCACCCATCTTCAGTACTATTGCTGGAATGTTAATCAGGGTCCATCGCCTTTGTAATTTCTAGGACCTTCAGCCATTTCTTGATATTACACAGAATGATTTGGTCAGCTGAAAACTGGCATCTGTCATGTTGGGGACCTCTGGAGCAGGCTGAGCTAGATCATCACTTGGCACATGGCTGAAGATTGTTGCAAATGCATTTTACACTGATGTATTTAGTTCTCCCAGCATTGAGGATAGGGATGTTTATGGAGCCTCTCCTCTAGAAATTTGTTTCATTCTCCACCACCACTCACACTGGACATAACAGGACTGTCAAACTTTGATCTGATCCATTGGTTATGGAATCGCTTAACCCTGCTTATCATTTGCTGCTTATAGTTTGGTACACAATTATTTCAGAGATAGTAGGAACTGCAGATGCTGGAGAATCTGAGATAACAAGGTATAGAGGTGGATGAACACAGCAGGCCAAGCAGCATCAGAGGAGCAGGAAGACTGACGTTTTGGGCCTAGACCCTTCTTCAGAAACCAGAAATTTTTCTGAAGGGTCTAGGCCTGAAATGTCAGCCTTCCTGCTCCTCTGATGCTGCTTGGCCTGCTGTGTTCATCCAGCTCTACACCTTGTTATCTCTGGTACACAATTAGTCCTGTTTTGTTGCTTCTCCAGGTTGACACCTCATATCTAGGTATACCGAGTACTGTTCCATGAATGTCCTCCTGCATCCTTCATTGAACTCAGGCTTGATGGTCTGGTAGAGTGGGGCATATGCTAAGTGGTAGATTGTATTCAAGTAAAAATCTGCTGTAGCCAGTTTCCCACAGCACATCCTGAATTCCTAGTCTCAAGTTGCTGGATCTGTTTGTACTGTATCCCATTCAGCAAGCTGATTATCCTTCATGGTGTTCTGATGCCTTTTCTCAATGTAAAAACTGAACTTTGCCTCCACAAGGACTGTGCGGTGCTCACTCTTACCAACACTGTTGTGGACAGAGGCATCTGCTGCAGGCTATTGGTGAGGACATGATCAAGTCCATTTTTCTGTCTTGGTTCCTTCACCAGCAGCTGCAGACTCAGTCAGGCAGCAGTGTCCTTTAGGACACAAAAACATAAGCTGCTGGAAAATCTCAGCAGGTCTGGCAGCATCTGCGGAGAGAAATCAGAGTTGAAGTTTCAGGTCTGGTGACCCCTCTCCAGAACTGATGTTAGTAAGGAAAAGTAGGATTTTCATATAGAAGATTGGGGGGGGGGGGGGGGGGGGG
>JAHRHZ010000004.1:32065060-32082830 GCA_024137785.1 Ginglymostoma cirratum
GGTCTCTCACATATACTCTCTCTTCCCCCCACCCCAACCACAGACACACACACATTCTCTGTTTCCCCCCCAACATCTCTCTCTCGCCCCGCTCACACACACAAATCTATGGGGTGAATTTGTATTTCTAGATACATTCTATTTTGTTCAAAAAGCACAACTTGTACAATGTGGCATTTTATAAATTTCTACTTTAGAAATAAAACCAGTCTAATTCCAAACCAAATTGCAAACAAGGGCTCACACCTAACATGCATTGTCTGAATTAACATGTCACCTCTTCTTTAGATTGATAAAAACCTTTCGTTCTCTCGGGGCAGTGATCTGAAAGAAATTCGGGGATTTACATATACATATTAATCAATTAAAACCTTCTAACTGATTTAAGATTTAACATAATCTTTGGTTTGTTTAATACATCTTCATCAGTTGTGTGTCCCTTTGATCTTTTAAGTATAAATTCTGTGCGCTTCTTTTTCACTTCACCCTACAAAGGGGCTTGTGTTTGCAAATAATCCCATTGGACTATAATCTGGTTAACACAGTGTGGGGCTGGAGGAGCACCGCAGGCCAGGCAGCATCAGAGGAGCAGGTAAACTGACATTTCGGGTCAGGATTTCTGAAGGGTCAGATAGTTAAATTCTGTGAACATCTAATCACTAAATTGTAGTTATGATAAGTATATATTTTCAAATTCCCTTTATTCTCAATATTTTAGCAATTGCAACAAAGGTAGATAGGTAGATTACTGGAATTTCAGTACTTTAGGTAAAAGTCTGAGCTTTATTCTTCTAATATACAATGTAAAGTGTACTGATTGCCTTTTTGCATATTCCCATTCATCATTCATTCCACAGTATCTTTGGCCAATTTAAAGTGAACAACCTCAGAGGTGGAAAACGGATCTTTTAAAAGATTTCAACTGATTCTAAAATGTTCAAAGTGAAGTCAGTTGGAGAGCAGAACTCAATCCACTCTGACTGCAGTATCTCTTACAGCAAGCCTGCTCCATCATTTTATCATGGGCCATTTGTCATTAAGTCCAAGACATTGTTTAAATCATTTGCTACTTGGATCACCATAAACCACACGGATGAATATCACTAAAGCACACAGAGGACTGGTGGTGAGAGTGGAACGACTATCCAATATAATCTAGCTGGATTGTCACAAGTGATACTGGTGAAACTTGTGGAAGAAAATCTACTACATTTCTGAAAACATCTAGAATCTTTCAGCAGTGGAAAAACATTCACTGTATAGCACATCTGAGGAGGCAGTGGCATCCAGATATATCACGGGATTAGTAATCCAGGACTCTAGGCAAGGGGTTCGATTCCGACCATTGAGAATTTCTCCATCTGCAATAAAATGTTAGGCTGATGATCATTGTTAAAAACCTTCCTCGTTAACTGATATCTGTAAGGGAAGGAAATCTGCTCTCACCGTCTGGTCTGGCCTACAAGTGACTTCAAACCTACAGCAATGGAGGATCAGCAGTAAATGTTGACCAAGCCAGGTTATACCCCATTAAACAGATAAAACAATCCGGAAAGGTCTTAAACATTTATCCAGTTTAACTTCCCCACTCTTTCCTTGTACTCTTTGAAAATGAAAAACTACATTCTAAATGGCAGCATCCGTGGAGACAAATTAAAGTTAACATTTTAGGATCAGTGACCCTTCCTTCAGCAGACCCAAAACATTAGCTCTGATTTCTCTCCACAGGTGCTGCCTGACCTGCTGAGCTTTTCCAGCAATTTTTGTTTCTGATTTTCAGCATCCACAGTTCATTCATTCATTCCTCCTCCTTCTTCACCCCCCCCCCCCCACAAACACACACACACAAATATAGCCTTTTTGATGCTTTAACATTTTATATTCGATGCTCCTGGAACCGTAGTTTTCTCTCACTAAGGAGAGATTCTTAGGCTGTCAAATGGACAGGGCACTGATATGAAATAGCACAATCCCAAATCACTGTTTTGTCATAGAGAACCAAGACAATGTTCATTACACATTGACCATTTTTGAGATTTGTTCCTGACCTGTAGGTGAAGCGATGGCCTAGTGGTATTATCACTGGACTGTTAATCCAGAGACCTAGGTAACATTCCAGGGACCAGGTTCAAATCCCATCACAGCTGATGGTGGAATTTGAATTCAATAGAATAAGAATCTAATGATGACCATGAATCCATTGCCGATTCTCGGGAAAAACTGTCCTTTAAGGAAGGAATCTGCCATCCTTACCTGGTCTGGCCTACATGTGACTCCAGACCCATAGCAATGTGGTTGACTCTGAACTGCCCTCTGGGTAATTAGGGTTGGGCAATAAATGCTGCCTAGCCAGTGACGTCCTCATCCCATTAATGAATTTAAAAAAAAGTGAGTTTAATGAGGTAAGTGTTTAGTCACATCCTGAAAAGTAATCAGATCTCCTATTCCACCAGCCACCCTGCCCACATAGCATATTGAGACAGGCTGCTTCACTGCTCCAAGTTCTGTTTCAGATCAAAGAGTTAAACTTACCCATAAGGGTAAGCAATTGGCAACTATATCCTTGGTCAATGGGTTGGGGGTATAGATTGCTTCCAGTTCTCAAACCAGAATCTTTTATCTGGAGTTCTCTGAATTCAGCCAAATTGTCTACAGTTTGACCTCATGTCAGAGGTTCAGCATACAAAAACAAACAGTTTCAAAAACCGGTAATTATAGCAAGCTAATTCTGAGAAAGATCTATGCTTGATAAGCCGAGAGGAATAATTATTAATGCATACTAGTCTGCACTGTTCTATTTGTCATTGAATTTACACATATACTGTCTTTCCCCACTATTGATGTTTGGTTATATTACACCATTTAAAATTACATTTTCAAGCAAATTGAGTATCTCAACAATGTGATATAAAATAGATGAAACAGACAGGGACAATAATCCCATTTTTAAACCCTAATCAACATCCACGGAACATTATTGAAAGTACTCAAGCTGAAATGGGACAAAGACCACAGCAAATCATATTCAGCCTCGGAACCCTGCAGCCCAATGGTATCAATGTGGACTTCACAAGCTTCAAAATCTCCCCTCCCCCAACCGCATCCCAAAACCAGCCCAGCTCGTCCCCGCCTCCCTAACCTGTTCTTCCTCTCACCTATCCCCTGCTCCCACCTCAAGCCCCACCCCCATCTCCTAACCTCATCCTGCCCCCTTGACCTGTCCATCCTCCCTGAACTGACCTATCTCCTCCCTACCTACACTCACCTTTACTGGCTCCATCCCTGGCTCTTCGACTTGTCTGCCTCCTCTCCACCTATCCTCTCCTCTATCCATCTTCTATCCGCCTCCCCCTCTCTCCCTATTTATTTCAGAACCCTCTTCCCCTCCCCCATTTCTGATGAAGGGTCGAGGCCCGAAACGTCGAGCTTTCCTGCTCGGCCTGCTGTGTTCATCCAGCTCCACACCTTGTTATCTAAAGACCAAAATAAGCCTGATTTTGCCATTTCCTAGCAAGCCCATGAGTTCAGACCTAAATGAACACGAGCAAGTTTAAGAAATGCTATGGAATGTGTCAGATGATAGCACTGCAAAAGCCTGGGGCCTGAAAAAGCACTTGGGGGGAAACAGTGCATCTCCTTAACCCATGCGATATAATCAGTGTAAGCAATGGATAGGAAGGAAATGGTTGTGTGGATTCAATGTCAAACCATACAAAATAGGATTGAGAAGATTCTGAAAGATGGGATTTAAAAACAGAACCTATTCGAATAAGACACCACACTTATCATTGTTCATTTTCTGGACATTAGCAGTCACTACTAATATCACATTATTGAATGTGTACTTAAGCCCAGATTTAATTTTGTGGAAGTTTAACAGGCAATTAAAGGTGCAATGCAACAACTTCATAATACTCACAGGAATACTAAAAGTCAAATGCTATTTTTTGCTAATTGAATAGCAGAGCAGTGCCACAGTTTCTAATTTGGCAGATCTTTCTTCCTTGCAGCAAGTTATTTTGATTTAATTTGTTGATTAACAACATGTATCATTCAGGGCCCATCATGTTTTCAACAAAGTCTGGTTCCTCATTTTTAGAAGTGGGCGTTTGCAGACGTAGCATGGTTATTAGGACTGTGACAGTGCACCACTCACCATTTAGTGATCTGCAGTTTCATCGGGTATCAATTTTTTCCACTCCATATAACATTTGCACAAAGATCCTTTTCATGTCTTCTGTATCAACATGACGTGCTCATAACTTACTGTATTACTGTATTCTGACAAACGCATTTCCCACAAGTTTCCCTTAACCATATAAAGTTTACGAACATTAGGCGTAATGAGGCTTCTATATGCTTGTCTAAAATAGCAAGCAAAAAGATCTGTCACCAAAAATCTTTGGCCAAATGTCCTAACATCTTTTAATACTTCAGTTATATTTACAAAATAAAACCATGCAAGATGCAATTTTCCAGGGTTTAGATTACTTTGGAAAGCAAGATGGAAAGATATTATGGCATTGGACTTCAATAAGGCTAAAACATTACATATCTTAAATTTCTGTAAAGGTCCATGCTAATAATCAAAACAAGGGTTTAAACTGTCAACCAATCGCTCACATTTATATTTATAAATTGAGTTAAGGGAACTATCATTTTGTGATTAATACTGGTATAACTGTTAGGAAGGAATTAGTTTCCCTGTACCTGAGATTGTTGACTTGCTCGCTGAGCTGGCTTGTTTTTGTTCAGATGTTTCATCACCATTCTAGGTGGCATCATCAGTGGAGCCCCTGATGAAGTAATGTCATTCTACTCCGTTTGGAATTTATACTGTCTGGTCCGTTACTCACCACAGACCAAAGAGTATAAAGTCCAAGCAGAGTCGAATAACATCGCTTCATCGGAGGCTCCACTGATGATATCACCCAGAATGGTGACGAAACATCTGAACATAAACAAGCCGGCTCAGCAAGCAAGTGAACAACCTCATCCACAACCCGAGCTACAGATCTTTGCCAAATACTTCCCCGTACCTTTCTGGGAAAAACAATGACCCTTCATAATGATTGCTTTCTTTCCACTCAGAAATTGTGCAACAGGATTAAAGCTGTGCAACTTCAAGGCAGTAGATTCCCAGGGTTTGGACTAACATGGAAACCATATCAAACTCTGTCAATCGGTAGGAGTGGATAGACGACTGCAGAAAAGAGAAAAGGAGGGAAATGCCATTACCAGATTCCCAGAAGGCCAACATATATACATCAGTTAACTGAAGCAACAGCTGCAGTAATAAGTTACTTCTGATCATAAACTGCAAAAACATATATAACACCAAATATTACAATAAATCAGATTACATGGGATATTAAAATTCGTTAAATGATAGAACTAAGTTCTGACACTGTGTGGTACATTTCTTTCATAGAAATTAAAGACCCAGAACGGCATGATGGCACAGGCAGAAAGTAGCTATGACTAGAAGTCAAAGAAATCTCAAATACAGCATTAATCTTCACGGATAACAAATCTGTAAGCCTGTGAATACATTAAATACATACCAGTTTGTAGCATTCATTATTCACAAGGTCAAACAATGCATTTTATGACAAAGCTATGGATAACGTTTGATATAAATGAAGTGCAATACAGAGAATTCTCAATAAATTGTAGGAAAATATCTTGAATAAATCAATGATTTGGAATTAATAACTTAAAAGGGTGTAGAGATGCAAATCACTAAGTGACCAATAATAACATGTTCACTTTGTAAAAATTGGACATGCGACCTCAAGGATGATAATTTGCTTTTAGCTTGAGTCACACTTCAAAGTTATAATCTGGAACTATATTGTGGGTGAGCAGAGGGAATTGTTATTACAATGTTATGCAGTAGCATACAGCACCACAATGAAATAGAGCATGACCATTAAGTATTCTGAACAATTGGTTGCTTGTGGTACTCCTATCACACAGTTAATTGGCTAACTTCACTCATGTTAACTCCTCAGGATGAGTTTTTGTCCTCCAATGTCAGAGGAAGTGTAAAATATTCTAAACCACTTCCAAATTGAAGGTGGCAGCAGTGGTTTCAACAGCACTAGTCAATACACATGTAACAATGGTGAATTTAGGAATGGGTGTTGCACATACATTAATTTGATGGATTACACCAAGGCTAGAGATCTCAAATTCAGGTTATCCAGGAAACATCAAGCAAGAGGAGAGATGAAAGAGAATAAAGGGACAAATGAACGTCCATAGCATTGACTCCTGCTGTCAGGTCATTGTTGCCCCAAAGTACTGAACGCCATCAGGGGAAGGAAGAAAATCAAACCCATCAAGGTGATGCCCCTCAAACAAAACTCCTAAATGTGACAAGATTGAATGAAGTTAAATCCTGTCTGTGGGAAAGAGCTTTTAACTTGCAAAGCTGATTTAGATTTGGTCATTTTTAAAAAAAACAAACTGATGAGAACTACTGTGAGTGTGAATAAAACTGGTGACAAGTATTAAGTTAAAAATAATTTCAGTACATTTACCAAGTGTGAAAATAAACTCTTTTTGGAGAACATTGTGAAATAACAATCTCAGGGTGGAATAATAGGACAAACAGGAAGAACAGAATTCAATAATAATCTATACTTGAAATGTCTGTTACCCTACTGGGGTAAATAAACCTAATCTTTTGCACAGGAATACTTGATTGTGTTCTGGGACTCGGGTCAATCCAGTGAGCAATGTTTTTATTATCTTCTTTACAGACAAAAGTAGTTAAAGAAATATTACTGCACAACAAATAATGATTGTAGTTCCTTGCATCAAAGCTTTCCTTAACGATTTGAGCAGGAAAAACTGCTTCAGCAAAAGCCTGATGTCCAACTTCGAAGAGGTGGTCATTGTTATTCTAATTACACAGGCTAGTTATCCAGAGGCCCACGTTAATGTTCTGGGAATGAACTCCTCCATGGCAGATGGAGAAATCTGAATGCATAAAATCTGGAATTATAAACTAGCCTAATGACAACCATGTCAATTGTTATACACACTCATCTGGTTCACTAATGCTCTTCAGGCAAAGAAATCTGCTGTCTAGCTTACATGCGATTCCAAACACTAGATATGTTGTTGAATCTTAATTGGCTCTCTAGGCCATTGCAAACAGCAATCAGTTCAAGGGTGACAAGGAATGGGCAACAAATGCTGGCCTGGCCAGTGACACCCACATCCCACATGAGAATAATTTTTTAAAAAAATCAAATACCCTTAAGGCTTCTTTGATTGACTACATTATCATGATCTTAGTGATGCTTCATCTCAAACTTAAGTCTTACTAAAAGTTGTAGTAAATCCTTTATTAACTGATAAACTTCTGACTACTTGAATGATTCAATAACTATCCTGTTCTTGTTAAGTAACTACAGGCACACCACCTTTGAGTTGAATGCTGTTAGATTAAGTGTGATTTTTAATTTCTATCTGCAATGCTTGAATTTATAGATTGAGCTCTACTGAACATTATGCAAAGATTCTCAGTTGGAATGCAATTTTGTTTTAACACTCTTTATCAGCACTCATTTATATACTTTTTCGATGGGTCAGTTTAGTTAGCCCAATTGTTCTCAAACTGTAAAACTGCAGGCCAATTAGAGAACACAAGTGCATCACATTGATGAGTCGCTCAATTACAACTTTATAATGGTAAAGGATTACAATTGACTGAAAAAGATACTGGAGATAATTGAGTACAAATCTGTTTCATACAGTTGGAACATTCATAAAGCACTATTCATGCATTCAGCAGAATTTTTCAGCTCTTTAAACTTAAAAGGATTTGTATCAAGATCAATTACCTTCCATTTTTAATTATTTAACATGACAAACTACAAAATGCACAATTACTTTTTATCTTGATTTGAAAGTGGTATTCCATGCACAACTATGAGAAATAAGCCACTCAAAGTGATGTTCTAATAGGTATTCACAGAGCTTTGACATTCCAGCATCTGGGTGGTGATTAAGAATTAGGAGCAGGCTAATTTCATCATTATATACTGAACAAGGCAAACCAACAGCAGTTTAACACTTGTAATGGTCAAGTTTTGACACAGCACCATAATTGATTTTTTATTAATGCGCACTTGGGCCTAACCAATACTTAGCAAAACCCATATAATACAGAATAATTTAGTGCAATAACATAAATCTTGTATCAATTAGACAGTCACTGTTCTGCAATGCTCTTCTTGAATCCAAATTTTGGGGTCCTTAAAAATTGTAAGAATGTATATTCAACTCTCATATTTACCATTTTTGTATTTCTAATTTGTACACAAGATGACTGATAGACACGAGTCTCCATTTTGTTAATACAGCAAATATTATTTATATCCTTGCATTGGTATTTACCACTTCCTCAGGTCACATCTCTAGAATAAACCACAGAACAAGAAAATTCAATTGGTTTTGGGTCTGTTCCAGCTTTTTGGATGTGCACACATTTTAATCTATGGTGGATACAGACAGCATTTCAGGTTGATGCTCATCTTGTTACAAATTGAAACAACATAAAATCAGCATCGACACTCATGGCTCTTAAACCTAGGTTTTAGTGTTCATAAGCCCATCTCATTACATAATGGGGTGATTAAGTGAGACATTGTCAAACCAGAACATGACTATTTAACATGTACAGACTTTGAAAACAGAAAAAAAATCCAACCCATTATATATTACCAGCCTAGAACTGATTTAATTCAAGTTATGCAGTTATTTAATGGCATCTCAGAGTCTGGAACATTATCTTCATAAGCATTCCAAAAACCATCTTGCCATTGAAGCAAGTTTTAAAATCATAGCTGATTCATATTATGCTAAGCTTTTCAAAACCAATTATCAAAAAAAATGCACAAACTGGTACAAGTAAAATCTAGTGTTAATCTTTGAGACACTGTTTAAATCAAACCAGCAACTCATGAGATAAACCACATAACTTTCAGAAAAGTGCTCTTTCACATGGTAATATCCTCGATTTCCTGTAACTAGCATCAATGGAAGCAGCTTGTGTGAAAGGTTGCATCTGTGTTTGGAAAACGTAACCCTTTTATATCATATATTCTGACCTCCTTTTCTTTCACAACGAAAGCTCTTATAGGCGTCTCAAACCAATGGTTGAAAGTTTCTAAGGAGAAAGGATCCTCATTTGTGCAGTATTTTTTCAAAAAACTTTCTGCAACATCCCAATAACTGACTAGTGTCAGCCAGCCATTTGATACAACTTGTCACAACAATGGGCATTGAATTATATAATACAATGAGGTAACAGAGTACAAAAAAAAAGGTCAAACCAGTTTGCAAACTTATGTAGACCCAGTCTTGTGATCATGAATTCTCAGATAAACAGTAGTTTGTATTTATTTTTTCAACTTGCACGGTCTGTATTTATTTAGTTTTGAAAGTGAAAAGATAGTAATGAGTCATTTTTTTAAATATTTCTCTTTATGTATTTACAAGCTTTTGAGTAGCTCTATAGTTTGAAAGTATTACAAGCACTTCCTCGGTTGAATTTTTTTTGTACAAGTTCTCCATGTTCTGCAGTTCATAATGTACGGCTTGGAAATTCGGGGAGCATCATCTTCCAGTTGAATGTTATGTACATTTCTAGAGCAAGCTGAAGCAGGCAGGAAGAATTACTGGTACATATTACTACTTTCAGCCATCATTGTTAACCCCCGCCCATATACTAAATTTTGATGCCCTGTATTTGTTTGAAATGGCCTTGTGGGCAAAAGTTTGGGTTGCTTTTCTCTATGTTACATTCTGTTTACAGTAACTGCAAACTCAAATTACATCACTGTTGCAGTTCTAAAAATAAATTAAAGTGTTCAAATTTTTATTTTTTTGCTGCACAGAAAAGTGGAACCATCTGTCCTTTTAAAAATAACAAAAAAGCTTAAAATTTAAAACAAAAATATTTTCTATAAATAATACATTTTTTAGTGCTCCCACCCATGGTTCTTTAACATCACCGCGGCTTTTCTTTACGTGCGTGTACCATAATTTTCATCATGATCGCTGACTGTATATCTGTGCATATTTGTTGCGATGATTGGCCTTTTTGCACTTTGATTGGCGAAGACATTTTTTGTTTTTTTTTTAGTTATCTTCTGACTCTTCCTCAGCTTCTCTTAGCCATGTAAAAAAAGCCGTGACAGATTTTAGCGCTACCCCTTTGCCGCTCTGCTCTGCTGGGTCTTTGCTACTTTCCCATTTGTAGAATGCATCTTCAGATATAACATCCTCATCATACAAAGTGTCGAAAAACATTCTTAACAAGTCTGTATGAAGGACAGAGATGGAGAAGGAACACAGACTGTTAGTATTGTGTAACACCAAGTAAAACATTTTTCTGTCCATATTAAGGGGCAAAACCTGTCATGAAAGGGGAGGACAAAGATGATAGAAAGTCGACATGGATACTGTCAATTCTGCTGCAACGCATGTTGCTTTAATGTGATTGAGGAATTTAGACCGCTATTTGTAGAATGCAAACTTTCCTTACACGTATTGGCTATAATGCGGTTCCGGCCCCGTTAGTTTAAATGGCGCAGCTACTGCACGATTTTTTTTTACAGCGCGAGATTGCACGAGAACAGAACTAGCTCGTTATATCAGAACCAACTGTATAAGATTTGATATAACAACTTTTATATTGAAACTAAGAACATTTTAAATTAAATGCAGATGAGTCTGTGGAATATTTGACTCCAATTAATGACTGAACCAGTGCCCGTGACAAGTTTTAGTAAGTTAAGACAGGCAATTGAAAAGGAGAATAAAGAAATACAAGAATGGCCATACGTAATTGGGATCACTGTTTGTGTTGAGAGTGCACTCTAGCATGGACTCCTTGGGTTGAGTGGCCTACCTGCATTGCTATCTAAGACACAATAGTTTTGAATAAAGTAATTTGCCAGTTCAATTTTTTATGATCCAACATTCTGGATGTGCTTTAGCCTATTCAACTTGAAAAACTTGAAATTACCTCCCTTCTCTGTGGTAAGAACAACTGCATAGAAATCAAGATGGGGATTGTAGCCATTTCCCCACCACACAGCCCCAGTCTAACCCAAGAATATGATAGTCACATGCAGCATGCTACCACATTTTGGGTCAAGACCTCAGTCATTGAGGTATACAGCACAGAAACAGACGCTTTGGTCCAACTCGTCCACGCCAACCCGATGTCCTAAACTGATTTGGTTCTATTTGCCAGCATTTAGCCCATATCCCTCGAAACCCTTCCTATTCATGTACCAACCCAGATGCTTTTTAAAATGTCATAAATGTCACCACCTCCACCACTTCCTCTGGCAGCTTGTTCCATACATGCACCACCCTCTGTGTGATAAAGTTGCCTCTTGTATCCCTTTTAAATTTTTCCCCTCTCACCTTAAATCTATGCTCTCCAATTTTGGAGTCCCCAACCCTGGGAAAAAACCGTGGCTATTCACCCTATCTATGCTCCTCAAGATGCCTCTTTGATGCTCCAGGGAAAAGTCTCAGCCTATTCAGACTTTCACTATAGTTCAAACCCTCCAATTGTGGCAACATCCTTGTAAATCTTTTCTTAACAACACCTTTTCTATAGCAGGGAGACCAGAATTGAATGCAGTATTTTAAAAGCAGCCTCGATGTCCTGTACAGCTGCAATATCACGTCCCAACTCCCTATTCAATGCAGCGACCAATGAAGGCAAGTGTGCCAAATGCTTTCTTCACTATCCTGTTTACCTATGACTCCACTTTCTAGGAACTATGCACCTTCACCCCTTTGTTCCTGAACAAAGAGACCGTCTCCAGGGCACTACCATTAACTATGTAAGTCCTGCCCTGGTTTGCATTACCCCAATGCAACAACTTACATTTATCTAAATTAAACTCATCTGCCACTCCTCTGCCCTCTGGCCCATCTGATCAAGGTCCCTTTGTACTCTGAGGTAACCTTCTTAGTTGTCCACAATAAACCAATTTTGGTGTCATCTGCAAATTACTAACCATACCTCCTATTTTCACATCCAAATCATTTATATAAATGACAAAAAGCAGTGGATCCTCACAGCACACTTCTGGTGACAGGTCTTTCGTCTGAAAAACAACCCTCTATCAACACCCTCTGTTTCCTACTTTCAAGCCAATTTAGTATCCATCAAGGTAGCTCCCCCTGTATTCCAAGTGATCTAACCTGGCTAACCAGTCTACAACATAGAATCTTGTCGATCGCCTTGCTGAAGACCATATAGACAATGTCTACTGCTCTGCTTTTATCAATCTTCTTTGTCACCTCTCCAAAAAACTCAATCAAGCTAATGAGACAAGATTTCCCAAGCACAAAGCCATTCTGACGATCCCTAATCAGTCCTTGCTTTTACAAATGCATGTAAAATCCTGTCTCTCAAAATCCCCTCCAACAACTAAACCACCAACACCACCACCGATGTCAGGCCCACTGGTCAATAACTCCCTGGCTCATTCTTACCACCTTTCTTAAATAATGACACCACATTATCCACCCTCCACTCTTCTGGCTCCTCACCCATGGCTGTTGATGATACAAGTGTCTCAGCAACAGGCCCAGCAATCTGTTTTGGTCCCTGATCAGTTCCCAGTAATTTATCTACCTTTATGCATTTTAAGACCTCCAGCACTTCCTCTTCTGAAATACAGACACTTTTCAAGACATCAATGTTTATTTCCCTAAGTTCCCTAGCTTCCATGCCCTTCTTCACAGTAAATACTGACATTAAATATTAATTTGGTATCTCACCCATCTCCTGTGGTTCCACACATAGACTTGTTAATCTTTAAAGGGCTCCAATCTCTCCCTAGTTACTCTTTTGGCCTTAACGTATTTGTGGAATCTCCCTGGATTCTCCTTAACCCTATATACCAAAGCTATTTCATGTCCCCTTTTAGCCCTCTTGATTTTCCTCATAAGTATACTCCTACTCCCCTTATACCCCTTGTTCCCATCTGACAAGTCGACAAAGTCTCTTGGTTTTCGTGGCCTGGTACCATGTAATACTGTATGTTCACCCACTAAACCAGGGAGTTCCTTTGATACTTATTGTAAGCCAATAAGTTCAAAGAGACATTGTGATACTGAGTAAATATGTTAAAAGTACCACATGCACAGAATTAGGCCACTTTCTTTTTTAAGAAGTGAAAAAATCAGGAACTGATGCGTAAATACTTAAAAGGTCTGGTAACATAAATCTTCAGCTTTCTGTTTGTTGAGGCAGTACTCCAGTGGTAATACCATTAGACTTGTAGACCAGATCCCCAGACTAATGTTCCAGGGATAAGGGTTCGAATCCTACCATGACAGATGGTGAAATTTGAATTCAATGAAAGAAAAATCAATAATGAAAAGCTAGCCTAACAGTGACTGTGCAACCTGTGTCAATTGTTGTTTAAAAATAAACTAGAATGCTAACCTTTCTTGGTCTGGGTTACATTCCAAGTTCACAGTAATGTGGCTGTATCTTAATTGCCTTCTGGGCAATGAGGGATGAACAGTAACTACTGGCATAGCCAGCAACACCCACATCCCATGACAGAATGAAAATGACCTCTTTCAGGGAATATGGTGTTGGGGATAAGGGCAAGGAATGAAGAGAAGGAAAGGTAGACACGAGACAAGGTTGAGTATAACTCAGAATTTAGATTAAATTGCACCAAAAGTTAAGTACAATACTTACTAGGGGGTTGATCAAGTTTTACTATTAATGCTTGTAGTGCATAAAGTGCTTGTAATTCTCTTTCAGTATCGGAGTTAAGGTACTTCAGTAATAATCGCAATCTCTGCTGTACAACATTTGCATCCACTCGACTTGGAGCTCCTTCCCCTATAGATAACAACGCAATATTGGAAAAGAAGACAAGTGTACAAAAGTATCAAAAGCATATTTAATGCCATAACCCTAGATGAAATAATAACATCGATTTAAACTTGATTTTTGCAGAATAGTTTGACTACATAACACATTTCACATACATTATGTGCATTGGAATTTTAAAAATGTTTGTTTCATAGTAAGCCTGGATAACACACCTTTCTATAAATTCCAGAGGTTCTTATTTTATCTGCCACAGTGTTTTAAAATATTTGGAGGAGGTGATGGCCTAGTGGTATTATTGCTGGACTGTTAATCCAGAGACCCAGACAATGTTTTGGGGATCTGGGTTCGAATCCTGCCACAGTAGACGGTGGAATTTGAATTCAATAAATATCTGGAATTAAGAATCTAAGGATGACCATGAAGCCATTGTCGGAAAAACCCATCTGGTTTATTAACTTACTTTAGGGACTAACTTCCTTACCCGGTCTAACTTACATGTGACTCCAGACCCACAGCAATGTGGTTGACTCTTAACAGCCCTTTGGGCAATTAGGGATGGACAATAAATGCTGGCCTAGCCAGTGATGCCCACATCCCGTGAATGAAAAAAAAATTAAGACATCGAGTTTCAGAGGGAGCAGCACAAACAACTTTGCTCTACTTAATCTTTATTCAAATGCACATCACAAATGCAGGTCCTAGTGGATATAAAGCAGCAATACTGTAATTAATTTTAAATTAAATTAACAGTTGACCTGTTAAAAACAAGGAAAGCCATCTTTACTTCACCCATCCCCAGCGATGGGTCATTTCAGAGTGAATTAGGAGACAAGTGGAAATGACTTCCCCAAAAGGTTTTAGTATTGGGTCAACTATGTTTTTAGGATGATGACTGATAGATATTGATGAGACAAGGAAGGAAGGATATGAAGCAAACGTAGAGGATCATCCAGGATCTCTTTGAATGGCAAGCAGATCAAGCTGAGAGACATTATCCTATGCAGAAAGAATTTACTATTCCCCTACACATGTAGCAACTGCGCCCCATTTTGTTTTGCCCCAGAGGACCATTTATAATCCACTATTTTTGTCTGACGTTACAGAGACAAATTATCCTTTGAAACCATCTACCATATACCTCATCCCAAAATGTATAATTACTACTGATAATATGGACTTTCTCCTCCAAAAAAAAAGAGGATGTTGAGGCCAAAAGATCATTTACACACTAGGGGAGACATCTGACACCTGGAGGGTCATTGCTGATAATTGTAGCAAGGTTTTTAATTAACTAAAACAGGTATTTAAAAAGTAACTACGAACATACTAATATTGTGCGCTTTTCAAAAACTATTCAGTTACTCAAAATTTTAATGTTCATCCAACATGTTTTCTATTCCATTCAGCAATTTCTCATTAGGTTGTATTTGCAGACACACCGAAGCAAAATACAATTTGCAATTCTCTTCATTGCCAGATTCTATTCAGTAGACAACACTTACACAGATTAGACAATGTCTGATCACAAAGTAAGTGGAAAAGTGATGTTACTGGGACACAGTCAGCCTACTTACATTAACTGCTAAAATATCACCCTTAGATTCTCTTTGTACTGGAGGAATGGCAGAGCTATGCAAAATGGCTTTGATGAAATTAGTAGCCCATCATGGAGACCTTTGATCCTCCCATGCTAAAAACTGTCTCTCAGCTTCACTGATTAGGTCTCTTCATTGGAGTATAATAGCACCACCTATATCAGTTACCACTTGCATCTCAACCTGTGATGTAGCAAGATTAGTCAAAACAGTTACAATACATTTCTCAAGCTCAATTTAAAAAAAAAAAATTGCTCAACTTTTAGAAAGGCATCAAGCATTTATGACCATGATAGCTTATATTATGGACTCTGTATTCACTGAGTTATGTGACAAAAGGAGAAATTTATAGAAGCTGTTTACTCAAGTCTCCATGTGGTTACTTACCATTCTTATAAACTGTCTTCACTGAAATTTAGTGTGGGTCCTCACTTACTATGGCAAACAGTATCAATGCTCATTTGGCATTTAAACATTTATGATTAACGAGGACCTATAGATTTGCATTTACATTTTCTAAACTCCAATTTAAATATTGTTGGGGCATTGGTGGTTAATCAAAACATCAAATCATTTTTCTAATGTTTTACATTACGTTTGGATTTTTAAAAATGACACCCCATGAGCTATAACATTGTGAACAACTGTTATATAATTCACCAAATGAAAAATGAAGTACATGGTATATTGGAAAGAACAGAGTCCAAAAGATTGCTAACTCTACCTGTAATAGCTGATCTACAAACTGTTGTCATTAAAGCTCGAAGGAATGTAGACGACCCAACCTGTGATTCATCTAAATTAGCCTAAAAGGGAAAAATAAATACTTTAGAATTTGACATCAACAGCCTTACTCAAAATACTGAACTCGCGAGAAAAGAGGACAGGGAACTGCGGTGTCTTGAAGTTGAATTTTAAAGGTTTTTGTCAGTGTTTCGTCCAGTTGGTTTGCCATGTTACACTTACCAACTCAAGGTGGTTTCTTTTTTTATTATTCAATGATGTGGTAATGAGGGAGCAAATTTAATGCTTAATGAATAAATTAGAACAATTTCAGTAAGCAGATGGTTAATCTATGGAATTCCATCACAAACCATGCTGAAGTAGAATCTGAAATGCTTTAAAAAGAGAATTAGACAATTGTTTAAAAAAAAAATCAAAATATTTGGAGACAGACTAGTGTGACTTGTGGAGGGGGAAAAAAAAGACCTGTTCTTTCACTATACCCTTCTATGAAGAGACTTCCCCCTCTCATAACATCAGAACATCTGAAGTCATTTTGTAGCCAATAGTTTGGCACTTGTAATGTTGGACACACAGCAACCTGTTTGCATTTGTCTGAAACTGTGCAATGGGATCCTTTGGCCCATCTCAGGGAATAGATGGGGCTTTCATTTAAAATAAATACCAAGCATATTATTTCCCTCTGTACAGAATTGGAGTGGTAGTCTAGTCATTGTGCTTAAGGCTCTAGAATGGGATTTGAGTCCAGAAATCATTTGCAAGTTAAACAGCTCAGAACATAATGAAGCTGTCAACAGATGAGTGTTTATTAAATAAAAAGTTAAAAAGGTTATTAGAATTTACTCCAAAGTCAAATGGCAATGAAATAGATCTGAAGTTCAATTGTTTTCACTATGAAACGTGTCTGCACTATTTTTCTTTGATACGGTAGTTATCTGTACTTGTTCTTGACTAATTACTCAAGGTTCTTGCCAGATTTGTGAACTTAATCAGGAAGTAATGAAAATTTGTCACATCACAATAAATCTTCAACTAATTGATTATTTGTGGTGAGCAAATCACCAGAGATGAATGGAAATTCAACACAATGTTTAATCATCAGAATCCAAGAAAACCACACATGGAGAATCAATTTGCCTGACACAGTGTACACTGCCTGCCTTTACTGTTTTTACTACATACGAAGAATTAAAATTCAATGCAACACTCCACTACTATAAAATAAAATGACCAACAGCATATAACATCAGTCACCTAAACTCTTGCAGGGACAGCAGGTTAAATTGATCAGATTCCTGACTAGATGCTGGCATATAACAGGCTATTCAAGTTTATGCATTTTCACATGAGATAGAATCCTCACATAAACAAATATTGTATCAGAGATAAAAGGTACTGCAGATGCTGGAGAATCGGAGATAACAAGCATGGGGCTGGATGAACACAGCAGGTCAAGCAGCATCATAGGAGCAGGAAAACTCGACGTTTCGGGCCTAAACCATTTCTGATGAAGGGTTTAGGCCCGAAA
>JAHRHZ010000004.1:32083230-32094603 GCA_024137785.1 Ginglymostoma cirratum
AAACCATTTCTGATGAAGGGTTTAGGCCCGAAACGTCGAGTTTTCCTGCTCCTATGATGCTGCTTGACCTGCTGTGTTCATCCAGCCCCATGCTTGTTAGCTATAAACAAATATTACTATTGTTTTACATATTTAGAGTCATATAGTATGGAAAACAGACCCTTCGGTCCAACTAGTCCACACTGACCATGTTCCCAAACTAAACTAGTCCCACTTC
This sequence comes from Ginglymostoma cirratum, assembly GCA_024137785.1. NCBI lineage: Eukaryota > Metazoa > Chordata > Chondrichthyes > Orectolobiformes > Ginglymostomatidae > Ginglymostoma > Ginglymostoma cirratum. The sequence continues at coordinate 32,083,448 of JAHRHZ010000004.1, forward strand.
CCTATGTTTGGCCTCTATCCCTCTAAACCCTTCCTATTCATGTCCTTATCCAAATATCTTTTAAATGATCATAAACAAAGCTGCTGGAAAAGCTCGGCAGGTCTGGCAGCATCTGCGAAGGAGAAAACAGAGTTAATGTTTTGGGTCCGGTGACACTTCCTCAGAACTGATGGTGGCTGGGAAAATGTCAGTTTATATGCAGAAAATAGGGAGGTGGGTGGGGTAGGGAGTAAACGATAGGATATAGCCCGAAGAGAGAGAAAGGCAGTTGGACAGGCAAAGGAATTGCTAACGATCAGGCTGGAGGGTAAATAGCTGTTAATGGGGACTGTTAGTGACTAACAACAGGGGGTGTGTAATGGCAGGCTATGTGGTAACAAAGCCTGGTGTGTCGGGTGGGGGGCTGGGACATGGGAGAGTTTAGGCCCTAAAATTGTTGAATTCAATACAGTCTGGAGGGCTGTACGGTCCCCAAGCAGAAAATTAGGTGTTGTTCCTCCAGCTTGCGTTGGGCTTCACTGGAACACTGCAGCAAGCCAGAGACAGAGATGTTGGCCAGGGAACAGGGTGGTGCATTGAAGTGGCAGGCAACAGGTAGCTCAGGGTCTTTATTGCGAGCCGAATGCAGATGTTCTGCGAAGTGGTCGCCAAGTCTACGCTTCGTTTCCCCAATGTAGAGGAGAACACATTGTAAGCAGCAAATGCAGTAGACTAGATTCTGGGAAGAGCAGGTGAAGTGTTGCACCTTTCAAATCTTCTAAATTATGTAACTGTACCTGCATTATCACTCCCTCTGGTGGTACAATCACACATGAGCTATACTCTGTGTAAAAGTTGCCCCTCATGTCCTTTCTAAAAACTTTCTTCTCTCACCTTAAAAATATGCCCCCTAGTTTTGAACTCCCTCACCCTCGGGAAAAGACCCTTACTATTCACCTTATCTGTGCTCTTCATGATTTTATAAACCTCTATAAGGTCACCCCTCAACTTCCTACTCTCCAGTGAACAAGGTCCCAGCCTATCTAGCTTATTTTTATAACTCAACATTCTGATAAAACATTTCTGAATCCCCTCCAATTTAATAATATCCCTCCTTTAACAGGGCAACCAGAACTGTACTCAGTACTCCAGAATAGGCCTCACCAACGTACTATACAACCTCAACATTACGTCCCAACTCCTGTACTCAAAGGTCTGAGCAATGAAGGCAAGCATGCTAAACGTCTTTCTGATGATCATATTAATTTTTAATATGACACATTAGGCCTGGTAGTTTCTGTATTTAAATACTTATCCGTGATTTGGGAAGAGTAAGCAATGTCATACTACTGCTTCTACAAATGTTAGCTATTACACATCAAAAAGGTTAACAAGACATGAGTACATCATTTCTCAGGGTGATGCTGTTATTTTAATAGCTTCATCAGAAAGCAATTACCCTTGTAAATGGAGCAATATGATCAATTTTAAAAAATAGCACAGAATGGTTTAATCTTACATTCCAATAATTCAACCTACTTCTACCCAGTCAAAGACTTGCTCATTGCTAGCCCTGTCTTCAATAATAAGCTTTTCTAGCCACTTGTTCAGTTCTTCAGCAGAGAGCTCCATTTTTGAAAGTGCTTCAGTAGGACTAGAAATATCCGATATAGTAAACTCCAACTTCTGCAAAGGAATAACAAAATTAATATTGTCAATTTTAGTGGAAGAGCTCAGATAACATATACATCCCACAACTATGCAAAATTTTATTCCCTGAAATAATCTTTACCCAGTTGACTGTTAAATTTGCACTTGGAAATTCAGAATAATTACCAATGATTTCATCTGCCTAGAGATTCACTAAAAACTGAATTTTAGACACAAATGATGGTTAAAAACCATGGCTCTCCAATCTTATTGCCATAGTGGTACATCTGTGACTGTTGGTGATTCAACAAAGGAATTCAAAAAATGCTGAATGGAAGGTGTCCAGGGTTCTAGAACTGTGAAATTTGAAACATTACATGGTTATTAAGTCACATCAAGAAAAATAAAATTAAGTAACACTAGGTTAAGGATGCAAAACATTGATGACTGCTGGAGACCATTTCCTAATCTAGGAAAAAGGCATTCTAATGATTGCTAGAACTACCCAGGTCAGGACCAATCTGAAATTTAATAACGTAAGAAATAAGGAATTGCAGGATGTGAGGTCCTTTGAGCCTGCACTGCACTCAATAGGATGTTGCTGCTCCGATCCTGGCCTCATCTCCACTGCCCTGGCTGTTCTCCATAACCCTCAACTCTCAGTCAAAAATTTGCCCAACTTGGTTTTGAAACAATTCAATGACTCAACTTCCACAGCTCTCAAGTGCAGAATTCCAAAGATTCATTACCCGGAAAAGAAATTCTTCCTCCTTTCCATATCAAATCAGTGATCACTTGCTCAAAAACTATGCATTCTACATTTTCATTACCCAATGAGGGGGAGAAATTATTTCAGCATTGACCTTCACAAGCTCCCTCAGCATCTTAGATTGTTTCAATAAGTTCATCTCTCCTTAGTCTACACTTCAGAAAGTGTACTGCCCAATCTGCTTTACCATTCTTCACAGCACAACCTCTTCATTCCAGGAAACAAACTATGTGAACATCCCAAATATGAAGAACAATCAGAATCACAAAAATACAAGAAAACGGGGTAATAATTAAACTTCAACTTCAATGTTATGATGATCCAGCTGATGTTGATAAAGTTCTGTTTAACAGAATAACTAGTAGAAATGAAGGTAAAACAGAATAATCCAATCTACTTACATACAACACTGATATTTTTAAACAAGCAGTTAAAATTCACTAATTCCAAAACACTCCATTACAGTATCCAAAAGTTCCTCTTTAACAATACTCACACCAGAGGGGAAAAAGCTTTTCTAGCACCTTCATAAGCTTAAGTTAACATTATTTCAACTCTTGGTCTGGAAAATCTGACGGACACTTCCTGGATCGACATCAGAGTTCAAATGTACTCAACTTCGATAAAACTTCCTTAGGGTTTTATCCAAAAATATAGAACAATGACTAACTTCTTACTTTGAGATAATTCAGTGTTAACAAATCTAACAATCTTCTCCCTTTCTCAGGAGCACACCTTCATCCAACTTCTTTTGTTCCAGAACTGTCCAAAGCCGAAACCGAAACCCCTCTCTTTCTGTCACTGAGCTATGGGTGTTGCTATTAATCTTCTCTAAGGAATGGGCGTTTCCGACTCTTCATGAAAAAACGCCCAGAAATTTCTAACAGTCCTTGGGGCACAGTTAGAAACGCCCTTAATTTACATAAAATCCATTAGGACTGTTTTAAAAGAAATGACTGTGGCTTCCGTACACGTTGAACAATGCAACATTGCTGAATAAAATCCCATCTAAACAAAGATGCTGTTAGTTTTCAAAGTGATTATAAGGTTAAATGAATGTTTCAAAATTACACTCAGGAGGGAACCAAAATCGTTTAGTAGAATATCACATACATTTCATTGTTCTGATGAAGATAATTCATTTTTTGATTGTGTATTCATTCAGAAAGCTGAATGAACCAGAGTAGTATAAAATAACAACTTTATTTGTGGTACTTTAATGTATATTTGATTTTTTATCTTGCAAGATTTCTCTTCTCTCTAAGTATTGATTCCATTAAGGGCTAATTTCTTAGATATGGGCCTTGAACTCTTGTACAAGCTCTTTAAATATGGAAGACATCACAGTCAAGCCCAATCCTGTCCTCCTTACACAATTACGTAAACAAATTTCCATCAATGCCAGTAAAAGTGATAGGAGTGGAAATGTCCTGTGATTTTCAACTTCTTTGGCCAGAATAGTTAGATTATTGTAATGTCCTATGCGGTACCACAGATGCGGAGAGTTAACTTTGCAAAGTACCAAGCAGTAAAAATAAAGCTCTCGGATCTGAAATTATGATACTGGCTTGCTCCTTTATGCATAAAACCATTGAGTGGTTACTGAAATTGAAAATTACGTAGAATGCTGGATCTAATAACCTGCAAGCATCCTTCATTCACTGGTATATACAGAATAAGTTTAAGTTTAAAATATAATGTTTACATTTACTATGCATTCTCCCCCAATTTTTATTTGCAGTGTGATGGATGCAGCAAGACTTGCCCACAGTAATGACTTATTGTTCTCAGTTATGTATATACTACCTCAAACATTAAGGACCATGTAAAAATTGTTACATAAAATTGAAAAGTGGCAACATGTTTGTAAATGCCTAGCACATGCTCAAATGAAGGAGACTCCTTGATTTAGCAAACTTGTAACAAAATTTCAAATGACAAATCAACATCTTTCATGGTAATTCACAAATAGATACTTAAACCTAGAGTACAGCATACACTTTCATACACTGAACCTAGAAATTTGGCAGTAATAGCAGTGTTAAAATTAATCCCAATACAGAGATGACATTATTAGCATAATTACATTCATTAAATATCAATAAATAATCATAATAAAATGGTTACAAAATGGGATTCAGCAGGTTTTTTAAAAAAAATCTTGATCCATTAGGTAAGCTGAACAAAACCTTATAAAACATTGTAGAGGTATGCATCAAGAACGTTAAAAATCTTCTAGAATCAGGCAACTTAACTTATGAAAGCAATGCATCTAGACTGGGGAGTAAAGGAATGTTGCAAGGAACCTTCAGCAAACATGTATCGTAACTGAAAACAGGAGTACTTAGCAGATCAAGCAAAATTCATGGAGAGAGAAAAAAAATTTTCAGGTCAATGACTTAAATAATTGAGGTGAAAGATCAGATACTTCACATAACCAGCATCTGCCACATTTTACTAATGCACTAGCAGTACCTTTGGCTTGCAAAGTAATTTTAGAACTCCACTCTCACAGCACGGCCGTAGCCATGTTGTACATCAGAGATTCACAGACATATGAAGATGTGATACAATTTAGCCTAAGTGGAGTGGGAGCAGCTACTTGCAGATAAAAACTGTGGGACGGCATTGGCCTGGATTCCAGGATGTTGAAGGAGATAATGGAATAGATATCAAGGGCCCTGGCAGTAATCTTTATATCATCTCTAGCCACAGGTGAAATGCCAGAGGATGTCTAAAATTGTCCCAAATTAAAAAAGGGAGGCAGGAACTGACCAGGAAATAACATGCCAATCAGAATAACCTGGGTTATTGGGAAGATATTAACAAGAATTCTGAGAGACTGAGTATACGCTTACTTGGAGGGACACGGATTAATCAGGGATAGTCAGCAAGGATTTCCGAACATTGGAACAGAAGGAGGCCATTCAGCCTGTTAAACCTGCCCTGCTGTTCAAAACAATCCAGACTAATTTACCAGTTGACTTCAGACAATGACCCAAATTCTCAGTTACCCACTCTGGCAAAGTCTCCCTTACTCTGACTGTGTGCTTTGAACAAACCCTTTTAGCAGCAGTTCTGATTTTAGTGACTTGTTTTTATGAACTTCATGCTACTGTAACTAGCACCTAATTCAGGCAAGGAATTTCAGCATGTTCAGGAGAAACCACCTGTTTAACTGGACTAGTTTAATTTTCTTAAAGGTTATGAGTTCTAGGTCTGGTTCTGACTTTTACTCGATTATTAAGCACAAAATATTTACCAGTTGTAATTCAGATCTTGACCCAAATTCCGGGCTAAAACTGTCTCCCTCTGGCGAAGATTCCCTCACTCTGAATATGTGGCTCACTTAGTGTCTGAGAAATTCAATCAGATTTCTTTGAGGCTGTAATCAGGATTGTTGATGAAAGCATTTGATGTAGTCTGCCTAGACTTTAGCAATGTTTTTGATAAGATCCTTCATGGCAGACTGGTCAAGAAAATTAAAGTCCAGGTGATCCAAAGCAAAGCAGTACATCAGATCCAAAAATGGCCGAGGAGCAGGAAATAGAGGGTGATGGTCGGAGAATGCTGGGAGCCTATTGGTGTTCCTGAACGATATGGATTTAAACAAAGCAGTATGGTTCAGAAGTTCGTGCATGACACGAAAATTAGTGGAGCAGTAAATAGTGAGAATAGCTGTAAACTGCAGGAGGCTATCAATGAGCATGACTGATCAAATATTTCAATGCCTTTTACCCACCCCAGACCCAAGTAATTTCTCCTCATTTTTAAATTTATGCCTCGGGTCTAGACTCACCAACCTACATTTTACCTGCATTTACCTTGTCTAACCCTTAAGTATGCTTCAAATGAAGTCACCTCTCATTCTTTGAAACTCTACAGCCAAGGTCCAGTTTGCCCAATCTCTCTTCACAGGCCATGCTCATCACCCAGGGATCAAACCTAGTGAACCTTTGCTGCACAAGCTCATATGGCGATGATATCTTTCCTGGGATAAGGAGACCAAAATAAAGCCTGCACACAGTACTCCAGATGCAGTCTAACCGAGCTTCTATATAGTTGATGCAAGATTTCACTATTCCTGTATTCAAATCCTCTTGCAATAAAAGGTTAACATTCCATTAGCCTTCCTCGTAGCTTGCTGCACCTGCATGTTAAACTTCAGTGACTTATCAAAATAGATACCTAGGTTCCTTTACACAAATGCATTTTCTAACCTTTTTCCATTTAAGAAATACTCTGCACATCTGGTCCTCCTACCGAAGTGGATAACCTTAGATTTAAGCACTTTATTTTCCATCTATCACGTTCTTACATCATCCTCAAAGCAAATCCCTATTTAGCGTTGTATTATATGCAAATATTAAGATATTTTTACATTTGGTCCCCAACTGCAAATCATTGATATATGTTGTGAACAGTTGGGGTTCAGGTACTGGTCCTTGTGGTACTCCACCAGTCACAGCTTGCCAACGTGAGAATGATCCACACTCTGTTTTCTGTGTGTTGGCAAACTTTGATCCATGCCATTACATTGTCTCTTATCCACGTGCTTGAATTTTTCTAGCCAGACGGCTGTGAGAGATGTTATCGTAACCTTTTAAAAATCCATGTACACTACATCTATCAGCTCTCATTTATCAATCTTTGAGTAACATCTTCAAAAAAAATCCAACAAGTTTGTCAAAAATGGTTACCAATTTGCAAATCCATACTGATCATTATTATTCAAATGTTCGCTGATCTCTACATCTATCGCAATAGTGAATGCTGTCAACCAACTGACTACCAGGTCTTGAGGAAGTATCATCTGTCAGCCTGATTAATTTACAGTTATAGAGATACACAGCACGGAAACAGACCCTTTGGTCCAACTTGTCCATGGCGATCAGATATCTGGAAGGGTCACCGAACCTGAAATGTTAACTCTGATTTTCTCTTCACAGATGCTGCCAGACCTGCTGACCTTTTTCAACAAGTTCTGTTTTCAAACCTAGTTCCATTTACCAGCATTTCGCCCATATCCCTTTAAACCCTTCCCATTCATATACCCATCCAGATGCCTTTTAAATGTTGTAATTGTACCAACCTCCACTACTTCCTCTGGCAGCTCATTCCATACACCCTCTACCTGAAGAAGTTGCCCTTTAGGTCCCTTTTAAATCTTTTCCCTCTCACCTTAAACCTATGCCCTCTAGTTTTGGACTCCCCCATCCCAAGGAAAAGATCCTGCCTATTTACCCTATCCATGCCTGTCATGATTTTATAAACCTCTATAAAAGGTCACTTCTCAGCCTCTGATGCTCCAGGGAAAATAGCCCAAGTCTATTCAGCCTCGCCCTACAACTCAAACCCTCCAATCTTGGCAACATCCTTGTAAATCTTTTCTGAATCTTTCAAGTTTCACAACATCTTTCCTACTGCAGGGAAACAAGAACTGCATGCAGTATTCCAATAGTGGGCTAACCAGTGCCCTGTACAGCCGCAAGAGGACCTATCACTCCTATACTCAATGCACTGACCAATAAAGACAAGCATACTAACTGCCTTCTTCACTATCCTAACTACCTGTCACTTCACTTTCATTGAACTATGAACCTGCATTCCAAGGTCTCTTTGTTCAGCAACACTCCCCAGGACTTTACCATTAAGTGTATAAGTCCTGCCCTGATTTGCCTTTTCAAACTGCAGCACCTCATATTTATCTAAATTTCTCTCGTATAATCTTCGTATGAGCGTTAATATCCTTCAAATGCTCATGCTACCTAGCTACTTGAATCCCTAATTTTGGGAGATTTCTTGTATCTTTCCCAGTGAAAGGTAAAGTTGCCACAATCTTACCAGATGATAGGGCTGCTCTCTCATTAGAGATAGATGACAAGTGGGATTGACCTGACACTTGAAAGCTCTGAAGATCAGAGAGACCTCGGTGTGCATATCCACAGACAGCCTTGAAGGTAACAGGGCAGGTACGATGGTAAAGGCAACATTCAGGACACTTGCCTTTATTAGCTGAGGCATCGAATACAAGGCCAATGAAGTAATACTAGAACAGTATAAATTTCTGTTAGCCACAACTGGAGTACTGCACGCAATTCTGGTCACTACATTAAAGCAAGGATGTGACTGCACTACAGAGGATACAGATACAGAGATTTACCAGGAGACTGACTGGGCTGGAAGGTCTGAGCTACGCTATCCAAAAACTGAATAGGCTAGGGTTGTTTTCTTTGGAGCAGGGCATCTAATAGACATGTATCAAGTGGGCACGGATAGGGTGGATAAAAAGACATATATTCCATAAGCAAAGGGATCAATAACCAGGAGCGTAGATTCAAGGTAAGATATTGAGGGGAAGAGGGCAGTCAAAGAGAAATATTTTCACTGCTAAAAAGCGTGGTTGAGTCAGAAACTCGCGTAACATTTAAGCAGTACTTAGATATTCACTTGTGTTGCTATAGCCTCCAGAGCTAAGACCCAAGAGCAGGAAAATGGGATTAGTGAAGTCATATTTTTGTTGATAGGCACAGACAGGACGGACCGATTGCTTTCCTCCTGAGTGGTAAATGTCTATAAAATTTGAAGTCACACCACAGCAGTTTATAGTCCTACAGGTTTATCCGAAATCACAAGCTTTCGGACTGCTCCTAAAGCTTGTGATATCAAATGAACTGTAAGACTATAACTGGGTGTCATGTGATTTCTGACTTTGTCCACCCCAGTCCAACCCTGGCACCTCCACATCATCTATAAAACTTGTCAGGTCTTCCTCACCTGGTTAATTTAGTGATTTAAAGTGTCATTTGTGTTGCACATAAACATTTTCATATCCCTACAATTTTGCGAACTTTATCTCCTTCCATCACTTAACATTGTTGATCAAAACATAACTTGTAAAAGATCCTGACAGACAGCAGTGTTGAACCTCCGATGCAAATAAACGTTGAGTAGACTTTTAAGTTGTGATATGTCATTCATTGTGAGGTTTTAGAGATTTCAAAAGTGATCGTGTGTACCGCACCTCACTTTCAATACAAGATATATCCAAAGATTAACTCATGTTAAAATGAGCTTCCTGACTATCGCATGGTAGGTGCTGGAAAGACAGGCAGGAAAATGGCAGCAATTAAGACAATTGGCTGCATTAAGACTAGATTAGTTCAAAACAATACTGAACAAGTTGGGCCTTAATATCAAAGAAAGACTCACCTTATCACTAATGAATTGCTGGACATCCTGTCCATCAGTTAGGAAATCCTTCCAATTTAAGCCAGCCTCTTTCCATAAGGCCCCAACTTTCTTATGGCTCTGTTGAAAAATAAAATGCAAATATTCACCAGATTTTGCTGGAAAAAAAAACGTTAATTTAGGGGAACAAAAGGACTGTGAAGTTCCTTTGTTTGCAATGTCTGTCACCAGTTTGTGAACAAACAAAATCTATGAAATGTTTTTCTACTCACCATTTGTTTGCATAGAAGGTGTAAAATTTCTGCAAGCAGAACCCCTGCTCTCTCCACAGGAAGTAAAGGTTTACTAAGTTCTCTGTAATAGAATGAAAAAGAATATTGTTCACCATCTTGAAAAATTGGTCCTGGTTCTGCAAACAATAGAACCAGGGAATTGTATCAATCTTCATTCAGAAGTAACTAGATGGGCATGGTTGTTGCCATAATGCAGTTAAAGTCTTCATCTGACAGTCAGAATATAAAGCAACTTATATAGATGTTTTTGTTTGATATTGGTGCTGTTCTTCAAATCATTTCGAAGTAATTTGAGTAAAAGCTGCTAGAATCTTCTACCGGTACTGTTGGCTGCATTGTATTGAACATCGAGGGATACACCACACACAACAATTTTGTACAATACAGACATATCTGAGTACAGATCTTCAAATAAACATCAAAAAATAATAAAAGGTTGACATCTTCAATAAAAAACTTTGAAAGGCACAGATAATACAAAAGAGGGACAATTCAGATTTAATGATATTATTATGAAATACTTAGTTTTTGGTCAAGTCCTTGTTGTTGACATACATTTTGAAGACCTGAACAAAAACATGACCATTTGCTAAAAAAGATCTAGAATAAAACTCTTAGCTGTCAAAAATGAAATGGCAGAAACATGCCAATCAAGATCAGACATTAACTATCTTTAACATCTACAAATAACTATTCTAACAAATTGCATTATCTGAGCAGTGGACTACTAGATTTCCTTAAGGCTTCTTACGTAAATAATTCTCTCATAGAGATTCCTCCTTCTTGTAACATGGGGGTTACAAGTTCACCCAGGTACAGCCATATATGTGGTATATCAATGGCCATATCCTCTGCCAATTCCAAGAGTTCCAAAAACCTGAGAAGAAACAGAATAATTACTGTTAGTCACAATATTTCAGATAATGATAGAATAAAAGCATCCATTTATTTGTAAGAAAAGCCCCATAACCGTAGAATGTACAGTCCGCCACTCTAATACATTGACAGTAAAGCAATCAAAACAGTGTGACACTTGAAACGTGACAGACTTCTTTCTGAGATAAAAGGTACTGCAGATGCTGGAGAATCCGAGATAACAAGCATGGGGCTGGATGAACACAGCAGGTCAAGCAGCATCATAGGAGCAGGAAAACTTGATGTTTCGGGCCTAAACCCTTCATCAGAAATGGGGGAGGGGAAGAGGGTTCTGAAATAAATAGGGAGAGAGGGGGAGGCGGATAGAAGATGGATAGAGGAGAGGATAGGTGGAGAGG
>JAHRHZ010000004.1:32095003-32115108 GCA_024137785.1 Ginglymostoma cirratum
CCCCCATTTCTGATGAAGGGTTTAGGCCCGAAACGTCAAGTTTTCCTGCTCCTATGATGCTGCTTGACCTGCTGTGTTCATCCAGCCCCATGCTTGTTATCTCAGACTTCTTTCTGATCCTCTTGCAGCTCCCAAGCTCCCCTCCAAAACAACAGCCCAATCCTCACAGTCAGGTAATTATGTGAATGAGCAGCTCACCCAGCATGTGTAACAAATACTCAGTTAGATGCAGCTCTGCATTTGCAATTTTGGGTTATTACAGATCAATGCACATATTCGGTCCTTGGTTTACATGAAGTACACTGCACTTGAAGCACTGGTTTTCAGCCACAACCCTGATGTCCATTTGAGGTTTGGCATCCTAATCGTAAATCACACTTAAATTTGAATGGAATTAATTCAACCACACAGCACAGTTAATTAAATTTAGATCCCAAAAATGAATTCAAGAATTTACAAAATACTGTGGTGATACAAAGCAGAATAGTAGTATGTAAATTGCATAGTATAAAAGTAGGAAGGAGTGATGAGAGAGACAATTAAATTCTTCATTTGTTAAATTGCAATCTCTGCTCATCCTTAGTTAACATCCAACTGGTTGCAAGGAAGAGCTTAATATCCAGTTAAATTCCTGATCCTGTGATTACAAAGCTTTGCTCAGTACTTGGTTGCTGCAAGCAACTCAGGTAAATAGTGATGAAATGTCTGAAGTGGTTTTTCATGTGAACATAAAATATCAGGGCCACTAACTGTGGAGTTCCCTTGAGGTCTAAGCATTCCCCATGTCAGAATAACTGGTTATTTTTACAAAACACTGCAGGTGTAGTACGTTGATGTGCATTTAACAAATGTGACAATATTATTATTTTTGCACAGAATCATAAGATTCCACTCCCTTTCTGAAGTCCCGTATGTCCCAACGTTAAAATATAAGGACTCATTGCACATTCATTTTCTTCAAGTATCACACACCCTTTGAAAAATTCATCCCTGGGTAGCTTTTCCGAGTGTATCAACTGATAGAAAAGCTGCCCCATGTGTTCTCTTGTTATCTGACTCCTCTCCAATGTTGACTCCACACCAACTCTCACAAAGACACGGAGCAGATTCAGCGAATTCAATTCATCTACGCATTGGACTGCTTCCTGAAAATGGAAAACATTCAAATTAAACATTATTTCTGAATTATTTTCACACTTGTCTCTGTTGTACCAACTGCTAACATTTTCCTTAGGAAAAAAAATAGATGTTTTTGAACAAAAATTAGATCAGGTCTGGTAGAAATGGATTTGGAAAGGACAACTTTCAAATCATGAACTCAATCAGTTCCCCACCTTTGCTGTTTACTTGTCTTGGTAACTTAGATTATGTTTTCTCGATAAGTTTCTTTTCTTCCTCTTCTCTCTTTCTGGTTTCCTGCTTCAAAATAGCCTTAAGAGTACTGGCCATTAAAAATGAAGTTAAATTTATCATGAAACTAGACCAGGTTGGGAGTGCAGAGGAATTTGGCTTTAAATAGCCAAATCAATTTGTTAATACTGCTGAATGATGTATAGGTATTTTAGGGCATGGAAGACAAGAAACTGGATTGGAACCAGTCTGTTCCACTGTTTCTGCTCTACTTGACCCTCCTCTCATCCTTCTTGTTTAACTATCAGCACAACTAAATGGGGTAACTAAGCAGTTCAGGTTTTTCTGTGATCAGAAGCACATACTGCACTGGAGCGTCGGGGGTGGGGGGGGGAGAGGTGCATACATGTAATATGATTGGATAATATATTCAAATATTAGTTAAATATGATCAGACAACAATCGTGTACCAACTTGCAATTTTAACTATTTAAACAAATTGGTACAGATAAGGGTGAGTAAAAGTGCAACCTTTTGATTGGAAATTATCTGTGGGAAGATTTGATTAGAAGCTTGGTATCTGGAAAAATGGTGTAAAACCTTTGTTCTTGTAATAAAGATCTGAGCTGTACGCTGTTTTCTTGAAGTGTACACCTTTCATGCAAACACGAATAAGTGTTCAAACAAAGGAACCTGTGTCTTGCCTGGTCTAAGAGGAAATAATGCATTAAACTGACCCCTTTTATAATCCTCTATTCTCTCCTCCTGTACACTATTTAACTTTACCTTAAATGATTCTAAACCATTCATCAAAGCTACTTCCTGAAGTAGCGAATTCCACATTCGCCCCATTATGTGGGTAAAACTGATCCTTCATTATTTTTCTATATGATTTCTTTGCGACTATCTTACAATGACAAGTAGAAACACTCCCGTGTCTACTCAATCAAAACTTTTCATAATCTTAAAGATCATGATTAGACATCTGTCAGCTTCCCTTCTTTTCCATGAGAAAAGAACACCAATCCGTTATCCCATTACTGATAGTGTGGTGAACAAAAGACAAAGAGCTATCTGACAACATTTCACATTCAGATTCCAATTCTCCAAAATAAAGAAAACCTGACATCTCCAGAGCTAACCTTCAAATGTAGAAAAAAATTCAATTCAGAAATTATGGAACAACATTAGTGAGTAATGTTGTAAAATTCTTACATTTGATAATTGATTGTAAACCATGGTGATTGAAATCCTGCAAATACTCACCTTATAATCATTAATGTGCAAAAACTCATCAATAATGGATTTTGATTTCTTCTCCATCTCCTCTTCAGATAGATCAGGTCTGGATGAAGCATCAGGAGGAAATACTTCAGGCTTTGCTGCAAAAAAAGAATAAATTTCATGAAGTCCCCTTTGGTGTTCTGGTTTTATACATACTGTCAAAAGCTACTTAATCATTGATGTGCTTCGTCACGTGCATGGAAAGCAAAATTAGTTACTGTAAATTCAAGTTATAGCCACATATTTCAATTCTTACATTTTACTTTTGAATACTATTGTCAAATGAGGACCAGTTTGGATTTGGCTGTGACCAATCGTTGCCATAAAAATAGCGTAGCTACAGTCATTGAAATAGTAGAGGATTTATTCATCAACCTTCAATTCCAAAATAAGTGTAGACTTCAGTAATATTTATGTTTGCACAATAAAATCTTCCTTAAGAGCCAATAGGGGATTCTGGTGTTTGGCAAGGGAAGTCTGATAAAGTCTTCAATAAATCCTCAATAGTGAGAAGGATCCTTGAATGATTTTTCTGTCTCTTGCTCTCAGGCATACAGCCAAATTTTACCAACCTACTGTCAACTTATTCACGATTAACTAAATTACCACAAAATTGATTTGGGACCATATAATCCACAACTCTCAGTGACATGACCTCTAACAACTGAGACACTGCGGTGTTCTATTAAACAAAAGGCCAGTTTATTTCCAGATGAGTTTGTACAAGACAAAAATGTACATTCTTTTTTGACATTATCTGTCTCTGTATGCAACCTCGTAATTGCCTGTTTATGCATTTCTCTTCTTATGCTCTTGATTCCATTGCCTTTTATCTCCAATATCCGCTCTCTTATACATGCCTCTCACTCTCTGTGTTCCACTGAGTTTAGCTCTTTTGCTCAAATTTTCTGAAGTCTAATGCAGGTGGTAAGCTGGCAGCCACGATTTATCATATCCAACATGGCAGAGGGATCGTTTGGGAATTCTTGCAACATGCAAAAGCTGGAAACTGAAACCCATTGGAGGTGGGAAAGCGGATATATATCCCACAGCAGATTGTTTTCTTGTCATTGTTGCCATGGAACCAGCAGCAGGTTGCAGAAACCCTATATATCATACAAATGAAATAAATTGCAAGTCTGAAATGGAGTAAGGCTACATGCACACATGGATCAGAGGATGGGAAGGTGAACTGCTAAGTAGATGCGGTGCAGCATTAAAACTTCTGTAAACAACTAACACTAGGAGAGGTGGTTTAGAAGTGAGAGGATCGGACAGAACTCGGCCAAATCTGGAGCTGTATGGAATCTAGGCTGCAAACCCAGGCGGCTACCAACAAACACAAAATGGCACATGAGCAATTTCTGAGGAAGGCTGTGTTAACATTATTTTTTCTTATTAATTCATTGCCTACCAATAAACTGATTCTCATCAAACACAGATCAAATCAGATGCTTTTAAAACAAATATAAATTCTAGGATAATTGCTGAAAGAGTTCCTAAATGCCTCTGTAATCGTTTATTTGATTATTCTCAATGCTTCGGTCAGGAAGTGAGGAGTGGTAATAAAAAAACGACAATGTGGATGTTCACCATGATCGCAAGGAACGTGAACATTTGGGGAGGGGCACAAAGTAAACAACAAGTAATACTTTGAGAGGCATCCTGGCATGATGTATATTATTTGAGGCAATTCAACAATATTTTTTCTCATCACCATGGCCAAATATGATGAATGCTTTGTGCTTGAACTTGAGAGTAGTATTGTAATCAGCATTGTAGGTCTGGGTGTGAGATTTCACAAAAATTAAGCGCAGGGGTTGCAGCTTCAAGTTTTAATAACATCACTGATTTCCTAATGAATGGTAATAATAAGATCCAACAGTCATTCTTGATTCAAAACCTAGTTTCATGTTGGTTACGATCTCAGCATCATGTGCACTACAAGATACAGGAATTTCAAATTACCATTTTCCTTAGTCCGGTTCTTGTCTCCCTCAAAACTCTTCTCCTCTGAGGTACCTGTGGTGTGCTGTACAATTTCAAGGACTTCTCTCCTCTCTTCTTCTCGTGTTCTATCATCAAGCAGCTCCTTGTTACTGCTCACACGTGTGATAGCTGGCCGAGTTGGTTTATCGCTCTTCTCCCTTCCAGTGCTGCTTCGACTATTTGGATAGCAAGGGAGGAAAGGAAAAAGATCACAATTTTTGCATTATAAAATTACAATTTATCTAATCTCAAATAATAACACAGCAAGGAAATACAACAGTATAAGGTAATATGTATTCATAAACGCCAAAGGTGAACTATGTGGTTTTATTGATGGAGTAATGCTTTGCAAGATGATTGTTCTCCCATATTAAAAGAAACAGAAAATGCTGAAAAAACTCAGCAGCTGTGACAGCATCATGAAAGGGAAACAGTGGAATGTCTGAGTCTAATATAATGCTTCTTCAGAACACATATTCTCAACATATGTTCAGCAATGGCTACTGATCACTGGGTTCAATCAAATGGCTGATGGCAACTTCAACATTATTTGGTAATTGTAGATTTAAATGAGGTTGTTTCATAAATGCTATTGGAATTGAAAAGTTGCTGATTAATTCTGAGATACAGGCATTAAGGTTATTTTGAAGCAATTTTTCATTTCTTATCACTTTGGTAAGGAGGAATTTCCAGAATTAAATGATATCCTGAAATTGATCAATACATCTCTATCTTTCCAATGTATTGGTACTTCTAAGATTTGAGCCTGTTTTCCCCACAATTCCATGTCTGAATTTAAGTCAGCAACCATATATATACTTTCTCAAGTAAGTGATATTAGAGAAGGAGAAGTAGCTTTATTCAAATCAATATACTTATACCTATTTCATATGTAGAAAGAAGATCCCATCCACTTCCACAATTAAAGATGGGAATTAGGCAATGGAATTTCATTTTCATCTCTAGTATCCAAGTTTAAATCCAGCTCGTAATGATTAGGACAACTTCCCAAGAACGTAATTTTATAAGAGAACGTAAGAAATAGGAAGAGCAGACCATAAGGCTTGCCACGCCTACTCCTCCATTCAATATGATAAATCAGTTTCAACTCTATTTTCCTGCCTGCTTCCCAAATTCCTGGACTCCATGAAACACCAAAAAATTGTCTCTCTTAGCCTTGAATAGATTCGATGATGGAACATTCATAACTGTCTGAGTTACATGGTTCCATAAATTCGCAACCCTTTGAGAGAAGAAATTTCTCCTTATCACAGTCATAAGTGATTGGTCCCTTATCCCAAGAACTTGCACTCACATTCTAGATTCCCCAGAGGAATCAACCTCAAAGTCAATCCTGTAAATTCCCTTTAAAATACTGTACATTCAAAGGCGATCACTTCTGATTCTTATTCATTCGACAGAATATATATAGTTTCCAATTTACTCAGCCTCTCAGCAGAGGACTACTCTCTGAACCCAAGAATTAACAGCCTCCAAAGCAAGTATATCTTTCTGTACATTTGGAGACCAAAACTGCACGCAGTATTCTAGGTGTGGTCTGACCAAAGTCCTGTACAAGTGAAGCAAGCTTCCTGTGGAGAAAAAAGTCTGTGTGTCTTAGGCATGCCTGGGGAAGCTAAGAAAGTACATGGGAAGAAATACTTGTTCTTCAGTCCATAACAATTAAATCTGAACTTAGCAGGTTGAGGCCCCAAAACCCAATCAACCTTATCCAGCTCTCCTCTCCTCCTAGTGAAATTGGTTTGAAGATTTTTGTTGGGGGCTCAAATATATGAATTTCAGACTTAACATGGAATTCGCTTGTATGACAATCACCATTTCCCAGTTGAAAAAAAATTACTAATTACTGATGCCTCAGTACCTATTACTAGATCTAAAATATTTTTATCCTGTGTTGACTCCAAAAATATATTGCGCCATGCAGTTGTTACAAAAGCATTCAACAAACTCATCTTATAGTCCACCTTTCACCAACTTGATTGGTCCAGTCTATAATTATATTATACCTAATAAGAACAAAATTACGCCACAAAACTGGCACAGTGGCAATTTCCTGGTTGCCAAAACTCCCTGAAATTGCACCTCAACAATACAAAGTTATCTTTCTTGAAACGCAATCAGAAAACGAAGGGGCTGAACAGGTCTTGTAGGTATGTTGTTAATCTGTTAAGAGATGTTATAACATACATCCGCAGCAAGGGGACTTGAACTGCACCTCCAGACCCAGACACTACCATTGTGCTATAACAACCCTTAATAATCAGCCTGGATCTGCTTAGTTTCCATGATCAAATTTTTTCAGAATAGTGCGGCCCTAGGCTGAAAAGATCTTTCATTGACTTCAAATGGGCCTATGTGGACATGAAGGCAAGGAAACAAACATGGGAGTATTATCTAAAGTAGCCAGCTTGGCATTGTTGTCCTGTCAAGCAAACTACTGCAGATATTGGAAAAGCAGATAATGCCAGAAACACTCAGGCCAGGCAGCAAGGGTGGGAAAAAAAAGGTACAGTTAATATTTCAGGTGGATGACCTTTGGTCAGCGTCAAACACCTTGCTCGTTGATCATTCTTTCACGTGATATTGACTTCATTGGCAAGGCCAGCATTTATTACCTATCCATAATTGCCCTTGAGAAAGGGGTGTTGAGACTCCTCCTTGAAGCATTATAGTCTATGCAGTGTAGGAAATCCCACAGTGCTGTCAGACAGGAAGGGAATTCCAGGGTTTTGACCCAGCAACACTGAAGGAACAGTTACATCATCTCAGTCATTGTGTGTGACTTGGAGAGGAACTTGTAGGTAGTGGTGTTTCCATGTAACTGCTGTCATTGTCCTTCTAGGCGGCAGAGATTACAGGTCTGGAAAATGCTATTCAGGAGCCGCGCTGAGTTGGTGAGCCTAACCTGCTAACTGGTTCTAGCATTTTTAATTTTCTTTTTCTCCTGAAGCTTGGATTTTAACATAAAGCCAGTTTAATACGTGCCTACCAGCATCAGCCGAAGAACAAAATAAATCAGAACTAAAATAAAAATAACCCTAAAGATTAAGTGAGCAACAATGCTTCCCGACTGTACTGTTTCTAATAGAGTTCCAAAAAAAAATCTAACATTTCCTTCACCACCTTCAACAGACAGCACTCACCTAGGTAGTGTCCTGCGTGCATCTGAATCAGAAGGAGGGGCAGACTGCTGTAGTACAGAGAATCTATTCAAACTTGTTGTTCGTGACGATTCTGAAATATAGCAAAGAGACTTTTGCTATCCAGGCTTAAAATGATGGGTGTCAAGAATCGACTCACATTTCTCCATCTGCTCAATGTGCTGTCAGGATGTCCCAAGTGCATCAAATCATGTAAGCAAACACTGTAGCTGATACGAGCGTCAAAAATCCAAAATATCAAAGATGGGATTGGTTGAGGGGAGAAGTACTGTTCAGGATACTTAGAAAATGTCAAGTTTATCTTTAAATTGACCTTTGGATCTTCTATAGACTGGGTGGCTGCCACTCTTAACATGTAATCAAAAAAAAAAAGCTCCTCTAACCTTGCAGCACCCCTTCAACATGTCCCTGCAGTACTGGTTTAAATTACGTTATCAACACCTGAAGTCAGCTTAGAGGAACTGGCTGCACCAAAACATGAAAAAGTAGCAGGTAGGGAGATTGAATAAATGGCAAGTAGGATTCATTATTAAGTGAAAGGTTGTTTATTTTGATAGAAGTGAGGTTAATAATTCCTTTGGAGGGCAACATGTTAAATGGGGAACAGCAACAAGAGATGTATGAATATAGACTGAGTTTTTTAAAAAAATCAATTTTCATCATTTTTGCAGATTTATTCACGCCAATATGATCAAGAAGTGCATTTGAAATAGGAGAATCCATATATTTTTAAAAAGTGGCTTTGTCTTTAATCTACTACACTGAAAATCACAAAAATAGTGATCTATATAGAATTTTTCTCTAATTTGCTTTTCCAGAGTTTCAAAGATCCGGTTTCAAAACATTTTCCAATTAGCTAATAAAATGGATTATGGGACCAGGGACGTATGTTGTAAAAAGTATAACCTGAGTTTTCAAAGACAAGGTTTACAAATAATGTGCAAAACCAGCACAACGATAGAGTAACAAGCACCATCTCACTTACCAGTTTCACTAGTTTTCACTCCTCCACTGCTGCCCTTACCCCAGCTACCTAATCGACATCCTGGTCCCAGTTGAATTTTATCATCAGTGGCAGGCTAAGGGACAAAATAAAGCAAGAGAACACTTTCAAAAGCCTGAGAACCTGTTGATGACAATACTGAACAGGACAAAACACTTGCAAGTTTCTCACACTCCTCCTTTCCCTGCATATTTACAAGAAACAACTTTAAAACCTATGTTCTGATAATCACTTCAACAGAATCAGTTTGCACTATCACACTTCAAGTTCACAGAAGGTATGATTCTACTACTTACGTAGAAATACGGTGTTCAGAGGGCTTCGCCTAACAAGGAAAAGCCTGTTGTCTGACTGCTTTGTAAACAGACTTGGGGCAGTGCTAAATCATTTGACCAAGAACGACCACACATCTTTTTTGTGCCAAGTTAGTTACCAGCTGGGATAGCAGTAGAACTGCTATTATTCCCCAGCATGTAAAAGGAAAGACTCAAGCTCTGCTCCTGCTCCCTACTGAAAAGTACACATATGGGCAAATTGGGGTTTGGCTTACCGACACTCCCTTGGACCCCTGACATCCTTGGAACTACACTCTTGTGTGTGCCAACATTTCCAAGAGAATAGAAAGAAAAGGGGACAAAAAAAATCATTCTAACGGTGCTGTTATGGTATCATTAATTCAAAATTCACAACAGGAACCCCGCAATAATTAGCACATCCCTTAACAGAAACCATCCATTAATTGACAGATCCCATAAAAGGAACAGCAGCTAATTAGGCCTTTTAAGAGGAACAGTCTTGTAGTGAACATGGACTTAATGTTTTAATGCACATTTATTAATAATTACAACTTAGACAGCATTTTAATAATTGTTAGCAAGCACAGGTTTCTGGATTTTAAGAAGATTGTAGTGATGTATAAGGACTTGGCTCTCTCTGAAACCTGAGACATCTACTAATTGCTTTGATCAATACGAAAGTATTGAAAAGTGTAAAATCAACTTGCATAAACTACAGAATGGTAATTACCTGACATACACGTGAAGAGATTTAGATGCAGACGAGCAGAATTTATAATAACTTATTGCAATATGTTATCAAGCATAAATTATGTTTTAAAAATTCATTTTGTGCTTTGTACAAAATTGCTGCACATTAATTGGCAATTATACTTAAAGACCATATGGTAACTAAGAATGAAACTGTAGGGAAAGGAAACACCTTTAGTGATTTAGAACTCAAAACTATAGAACAAGCTCACTAATAACAAGTTTGAAACAATGGAGGCTTAGAAGGAATTCCCTTCCCAGACTAAGGACTACTTGGAACAACTTCTCAGTTAAAGAAATCAATGCTGCGTTGATTAATTCCTTGAGAAGAGATTGATGAATATCTGGGTTGGAAAGGAAATAACTGTTAGTTAGGCTTAGACAGGAAAAAGACGGCTAAATGCATTGTGATATGACGGTTCCTGAGCTGATGAAGCCAACAAAAATGTCACACAAAGGAAGATAAATCACCAGAGCAACAGATGCAAAGCTTGGTGACCTTTATAGCACATCAATCTATTTGCTGTTCCTTATGCTATTTAAAATAAAAAAAAACTTATCTTACAACTACTACTATTCTAGTAGTATTTTGCACTCTTTTCCAATTCTGGATTGAATCTAATTTACACTAATGGAACACAATTATTTACCCATTATCTGCAAACTGAATAGCCTGAAGAAATTAGTTAAGAAATTGCAATCCCATGATTTCAAAAGGATGACTGTCATCTTACTAAGCGTTGTTGTGACTGGCTCGCATGGGGAACAACTCTGTTGTTGTAAGAGCACAATCTGTGAGGATTTATCTTATTGTGGTATATGGGTGTTGCTATTAATGTCAGCATTTATTGCCCATCTCTAATTGTACTTGGATGGAGGTGGTCAGGCACTGTTTGAACTGCTGCAGTCCATACAGTGTAAATACAGCCAAGGCAATGTTAGGGAAGGAGTTTCATGATTTTGAGCCAAAGACAGATTGGATTGGGGCACATAATTAAATGTTAAATCCCAAACTAAGTTAACATTTAACTTTGACCAGGCTTAATAAAGTGATGCTGAATATTGATAGTGGTAGCAAAAATGTCCACTTTCCAGCACTGGCATTTCAGGTTGGAACAAATGTAGAAAGATTCCCCATCAAGCACAAATTAAATCACCATGACCGCAATTGCTTTTATTGGACTGCCTTGTTAGACTTGAATCAAAATATATCTTCGGCCTGAAACAGTCTCGTTTCATTTGGATGTACTTAACTAGGCGCTAACCAGTTAATGACATCATGTACTTTCAGTCTCAACCTCTCCCTTTTCCCAATTTATTAAATAACCACAATATGAAACTTTTAATCTTAACCATCCAATTGTCAGAATAAATTTGGCATTCATGTCTTTAGATCAGAGAAATAATTCGCCAGGTCACCTAATTAGTCTATTTCGAAGAAAGACTGGGACAAAATTTTATAGCTCTCTAAAACAGAGATGGGGATCGCAATGAGAGTAACCCTTGACCAGTGTTTTCACTTGTCTAGTGAGTAAATACTAATCAGCACTGGATGCACGTTTACCTGTACCAGGTTCAGATAGGGCACCTATTGGAACATTCAGGTCAAAAATGACAATGCCAACTCACATAAACAACATCACAATCAGTGCAACCCTCAACTTTCCCCGCACAATCTATGTTCCCTTGCCACCGTCAATTCACGTACGTGTGCCAGCACCAGAAATGTGTACTGCACTGTGAACCAAAACCATAGCATCAAATAAACATGTCAATACAACCACACTTTGTGGCTAAACTGTTTTCATAAGACGAAAAGCATAGAGTATAAAATAGACTCTAAAGCTTCTGCAGTTACAACTGCAGAATTTGCGACATTGGAAAATTTAGCCTATCATGCTTGCACAAATCTTCACCACAAATGTTCAACTCCATGTCCTTCCATCAGCTTCCTTTGAAAATATTTGTCCAACTCCCTCAATGATAGGTTCACTGCTTTTTGAGTGGGGAAAAAATCCCCTCTCTGTCTTCTAGAATAGTAACGTTCAGTTTGTGTACCAGCGTTTGATTAGAGAAGTGGCAACAATTGTTCACTGTTTATTCTCTTGAAATTCTTCATCATTTTACAAACCTTCTATTACATTCCTATTTTAAAAAGAGATTTAGATTTTCTTCAGTAATTCCAATGCCTCGTTCCTGTTAATATTCTATAGAATCTTGGGAATACTCTCCTTCCCTCTCACATCCTTGAATATGACATTTAAAGCCTCAACTCCGGTCCAACTAATGACTCGTACAATTCAAACATCACTTCATAACTTCTATAGGCAATGCACCTATATCTGAAAATCAGAATTCTATTTGCCTCTTTTCTAGCCATTTCTCCCTGGGCTCTTAATACATGTATTGACATGCCTTGACAGGCTACCATTATTTTATCCTGATAAGAGTCTTACAGTTTGGCTTCTATTTAATTTCCACTCTCCCCACCACAATACATAATACAGTACTTTACACTTATCTGCAATATTACCATCTCCCTGTAAATTTCTGCAATCTTCCTATGTCCCCAAAACTGAGTGTCATTAGCAAACTTTAATAGCTTTCCCCTTCTGTCAACATCCAAATAACCTAGATAAACTATTTAATCTTCCATGGCTTTGTATGCAATAAATTACAAACCTCAGGTGAAGCATGGTTACATGCAGGCAGGTAGACGGACCAAGGCATAGGCACATAACATAACCTAGATTCACAACTATTATACACAATCAGTCCTTAACAATCAGTCCTTAAATTGTATACCATAGATTCCAATTGCCATAGTAACAGTGAAAAATGCCTGGATCAATGCATATCGTTGTATATTAGATCATCCTAACAGCCTCGGTTGCCTATATGTGACCGCATCAAAAAAACTTTCAGGTACTTGCAATAATGCTCATACTTTGGTAATTTTTGGGAACTTGCTGGGGTCTATCGTCCTGCTGCTCTTAGACACTGGAACAGTGTTCCAAGCTTCTTCTGTGGTTCGTCCACTACCTGCAAGAAGAACAGTTACTGTTAAAATACTGTTAATGTTGTTAGTCATTAGGTAACAGCATGTGAATAAAATTAATTACTTTTGTCTTGGATCCAGAAACCACTACTCCCTTGGAACTATGTACCAGGAATCATTCCTCTAGTGGTCTGGAGGAATGCAAGTCGTTCTTGAAATTTAACAAATCAAGTGAAGTGAATTAGAAATTATACTTTTTGAAATTAAAACAAAAATTGCTAGAAATACTCAGCTGATCAGGTAGGCATCAGTTTCTGACCCTGTGTTTCAAAATCCTGCACCTATTTTTCACAAACTACATAGCCAAGGTTTTAAAAGAATAAGTCATAGGTGTGTAACTTAGTAAACGAACGTACACAAGAAACCAGCATTCAATGCAGCTCCAAATATCATGAATAATCAACAGGACAAGTTATCATTTCAGGCAACAATACAAACCATTCACATCTCATGTAAAGGAAAGCAGTTAAGGCTGGTTTCTACCACCTGAATAGGCAGCAATCCATTTAAAGGGAAGTAGAAGACTCAAGTAAATAGATTTTGCTCAAGCAGTCCAAGACCTGACATGAAAAGATGGAGTCAACATATTCATTACCACCAACAGAACTGGTATTGTCACTGCAAGTTTATATACAAAATTGATCACATCTGAAAAGGCAATTCCAGAAACATCTTACTTGTTCTCCTTTTGTCTTGCTTAGACAGTAGTTGTTGGTGAACCTTCAATTGTTGTTGTTGCTCTTCAATCTGTGCTTCTTTATGGATCTGTTCAATAGTCTTTGGACCCTGTTCGACCCTACGTGACACCCAATTTTTCTGAGGATGAATACAATTGTGTTAAGAAACCCAGGAACTTACATTATTTGAGGATATATTTAAACATTCCCATAATGCCAATACAGCATTTCTTCAGGTTCAATTATATGCAAAATGTTACATTTTGAAAGAATCCAAAACTAAACATCAAATGCACTTGCAACATAAAAATCATGAATTAAGTATTCCTTATTATTCATAAAGCATCAGTCACCAACATATGATTGCTTGGTATCCATTTATGGGTAACAATACAATGTTTGAAAGAAATCCCAATAAAATACTCCAAAATGGTTGACACATCCTTGCCTTGGCAAACATTCAGATTAGAACAAAACAAATTTTCATACAAGGACGAAATAATTAATTTTTAATCTAACATACAGAATCCATTGTCTCTCCCAGAGTAGAATTTCAAAACAGCATTTCTAGAGTTCAAACATATAACTACAGGAGATCCTGTCATAAAAGACTTCTTTTTAAAACCCTCTCATAGTTAGTCAGTGAGAATACCAAACTTCTCAGAGGTCTGCTTTTGGAGCTTTCCGCATTGATCTGGGTATTTTCGAGCTGAGGGATACAAAGGAGGGATAAAAGTTTATTGTATAAACACACAGAATTCCCTCTTGGCAAGTAACTTGCTCTTTAGGAAGAAATGCCTGCAGCTCTAGCTCTACTGCGCTGAGGCAGAAGTCAGAAAAGCCTCAATTTGTTGAAGCTCATAACATTGTAGGAAATGTTAAGTATGGACAATGTGGTCTTGAAGCAATGTTGATGAGCTGAGAATTAAGTAAAACAAACCTATATTTCAGACAAATCAGAAAATGATGCATATAGTGTATGAGAAGGTACACTTTTAACTAGAAATGTCTGACAAACTTAAGATAGCAAAACTGTACAAAAGTAAACAGTAAAGACAAAAGATAAACGGACTACCTACCATTCTCACATCTATTACATCTTGGAGCATAAAGCGTATTCTAGATGATGTTTTCCTTTCTTTCACTATCTTTTCCATTTGATTGAAATACTGGTCCATGCGAGGCTGTAAAGTACAGTCATGCTGTTAAAATTCAGATTTTAGTACTGGAGTTTGTGAAACTTTTTCCTCACACATACATAAAAGTTTTGAATTAACACTTTGCATTTATTAAAATAAAATTTGAGGACATCAACAGCAATGCATAGGACAGATGGATACAAATATATAAGAGAAATCAAATTATTCTTCACTGCATGATGCCCAGAGTTCTTTTCCATGGCAACTTATTCAAAAATTCAGTGAAGTAACTACAATCAGCTAAAACAAGCCCCAACGTGTCAGAGGTAGGCAGAACCAGCTATGCTTGCACAATGTCTTACAGGGCTTCGAAGTATCAAACCCTTCAACTTGAGGCTACACATCTAGTTAGTTAACTGCTCAAACTATAGTAACACAATGGCTGCAGGTACGAAAGCAAGTGAGTGTACAGCACATTTCCACTTTTAAAAGCATCTACTTTAACCACTAGGTGGCCCTCTTAGCTATGACATAGTTTATGGTAATTTAAGGAAGCTATTAGAATGGTAGATTAAAAAATATCAACTATCACTTTCTGCATTGATGACTTAAGTTGTTACAATTACTGAAATACCCAAGGCTATTTCCTTCCTGCATTCAGTAAAACAGGATATCGCCCAATCCAGGCAACAGAGAAGACTAGTTGCGACCACATCAAAAGCTATAGCTTTAAAACTCTGTTTTAAGAGCAGAAACCACATTTACACATCATGGTCTTATTGCCTCTCCAATCTTGGAAAGTTGGAGTGCACCATCAGTTTCAGAATACAAATAGATGAAAGAAAGACAAATTGGTATGTTGTCAACATATTTCAAGGAGAGTAAATATTAGTACATCTCAACAACCTGAACAAGAAAAATCCTTTACTTATAAATGAAATGTTCCCTCTAACCACCCAGATTTATTATATCCTGAAATGGATTTCACCAGCAAATTCACTTGAAAGGAAGTTAAGAGCTGAAGAACCTCTTGTAAAGCATGGCAGTCAGAGTAGCAAACTAATAGCAAAACCACACACCACTCTGATCAGCTTTATCCTGCAGATCACATGAAGATTCTCACAACTAGACCCATACAATATCTCATAATATTTGATTTTCTAGGCTCAAACTAGCCCCTTTTTCAAATTTTTCCAACTCATTTTGCAATCAGTCTATAAAGACTTGGAAACTAGGGCCACATTCATGTGGAAGGTAGGAGCGCTGCTTGTCTGCCTCAGGAAAGACGGCTAAGGTTGGGTCAGCTCTACCCAGAAAAGGTGCAGAAGCAGCCTCAGGCTGCCAAGACTGACTGCTTACACAGTTCACCTCAGACCTGTGGATTTCATTCCAGCTTGATAAAAAATTCAACTCAATCCCTCCACTCCTCCATAAAAGTTGAACACTTTTTCTTCATTTCTTTGTTCTTCTGTCTTCATATTCTACATTTTAGTTTATTTTTCTGTGTTTAAAGATGGCAGAATGGCAACGCTATACAACACTTTTCATTGTATTTTGTAACAAAATGTCACAATAAATGAATCCCACCACATAACCACAAACACCCCACAAGACCCAGGTCAAAGTATTCTCCTAACCCCGCCCTTTATGGCTCATCATGCATTCCATGTCCATTCTTGTGTTACATACAATAGATTAGCAATGAAACTGATACACATCCAACAGTCACTAAAAATTACTTAATAAAAGGATTCATTCATAATACCACGTTTTAAAAATCTAATTTAAACAATCTAATTTCAGGGGATTCAACTATTGTTTATGTAGACTCTCCTTATAATATAACAAGCTGTTAACATTTAATTATGATAGAACTGTGTTATGTTTTTTTCAAGGTCAATGTATCCTTCCTAAGATGTGATATCCTAGAACTGAACGTACTTAACCCAGGCGCACACTAAACGGGGCTTTGTATAGCTGAAGCATGACATCTACCCTTTGTACTCTCATCTTGATAGAAAGCCAAGCATGACATTGGTCTTTAATAACTAAAAATCATGAATTGATGGAGAAATTATCTACGCACTTCGATCTCTAAACTCTTGCGGATCTTCACCATTTTCAGATTATCATTTAGAAAGTACACCGTGTCATGACAGAGATGGCAAGCCTGACCAATTCAGACTTGCTAACTTTGGATATTGCAACTTAGTGAAACTCAAATGTTCAATGAACCTCAAAGTGGCCTAATTTTCCTAACCAGGCTTTATGAATAAGATATTAGACACCAAGTTTATAATTTAAGCAGGAATTATAAATGTATTGTTAATACTGCAACTTTAGCAGAATAAAGTTGAACAAGATTATCTATTTAAGATCTATGATTTAAACCCAATCTTGTTTGATTGCATTCCTCAGACAAACAGACAGTTAATGGATATGTTATTTTAAAAAAATTCAGAGTTTAATTGGCTAGTTTGCTTGAGCAGTTTCGAATTATGGTTGCTGAACCTTCATGCAATTCTTGGATAATGATTTGTTTACAGGCACATGGAACTGTATGTCTTTCTTGAATCCCAAAGTCACTGGTCAACGTAAACAGCTTCCACAGACTGAAGATTTTTATTCATGTCTTACAGTTTAGGGTTTCTTCTCTCCTCAGAATTTCCAATAAAGGGACTTTAACTACAGGGTGGGGGTGCTGTTCGGAGGGTCGGTGCTGACTTATGGGCTAAATGGCCACTTTCCGCACTGTAGGAGTTCTATGAAGTCTTTTGAATTTGATACCTAATGGACACCCAACTTGCCCATTCAGTTGGATGCAAAACATTCCAACAAAACTTGGTGCGGGGCTTCCTTCCTGGTATTCTGGTTAATATTTATCCCTTAGCAAATTCCGAAAACAGACTATGGTTTAGGCCCGAAACGTCAAGTTTTCCTGCTCCTATGATGCTGCTTGACCTGCTGTGTTCATCCAGCCCCATGCTTATTATGGATACACTTCACATCCTACTGTGCACAAGTTGGCTGCCAGACTTCCTACATTTACAACAGAAAGCAAACTTCAAAATTAGTTCATCAGTGTGAAGTATTTTAAGATACAAGCACAGAAGTTGCTGGAAAAGCTCAGCAGGTCTGGCAGCATCGGTGAAGAGAAATCAGAGTTAACGTTTTGGATCCAGTGGCCCTTCCTCAGAACCAGATCCAAAATGTTAATTCTGATTTCTCTTCACAGATGGTGCCAGACTTGCAGAGCTTTTCCAGCAACTTCTGTTTTCGTTCCTGATTGACGGCATCTGCAGTTCTTTTGGTTTTTATTAAGCATTTTAAGTTTTCTGGGTAAGAGAAATGGGCTAGAAAAATGCACATCTTTTTATTTTTTAATAAACTTCAGTTTCTCGACCCTCTTCCTATAATTAACGACTCTTAATCTGGATATCTCAAGTTCTTGATGTTTTTAAGTAGGGCACTTCAATCAGGGGACACAATATTCCTAATGCCAACAGTAGACAAGTAGGCTGTATAAACAAATAATTTTCAGCGTATTCTCTGGCACTTACAACATTTAGCCCAAGTGTAGTTCAATAGTATGCACTGTAAAGCAGTTTGTTCCCAATTTTTAGATGATTTCTGAATTCAAACCCAAAGCTTCTTCAAACACTGTTTCCACTAGCTATACCCTCATCGCTAGACTCACGAGTTGTACAGCCTTTTAACAGCTTACTTAAGTATCTAATTTCCCATTTACTTACCTGAGATTATAATCAGATGTAGGGCGCTTGGTCGATATTCCCCCCCGTAACACACTACAGATCTGATAGTCAACAATGGTGCATCACGCCACATTGTATCTATCTTGAAATGTAGTAAAATCACACTAAGCAAACTAATCAATATACTTCTAAGAGCAAGAGGCTTGTACAATACTCGACTTACATGCTACAAAATACTAGACAATATTTATACATTACATAATACTAGATTTTAGATTTATACACTACCTGTACTCAAACTGATATGCAACAATCCAAAATCCCAGCCTCTTTCAATAATCTCTCTCAGATATTACACAAGACAGCAGTGGATTTGTTAGAAAGAGATCCTGTCTGACTAATTTAATTGAGCTTTTTATGCAAAAGTGACTAAATATATTGATGAGGGTGGTGCAGTTGATGTGGTTACATGGACTTCAGTAAGGCCTTTGAGCTTGGTCCCACATAGAAGGCTGGTCCAAAATCCCAAGCGATCTAAGGCAAGTTGGCAAACTGCAACCAAACTGACTTGTAAATAGGAAGCAAACAGTGATGGAGGAGTTTTGTTTTTGTGATTGGAAGCCTGCGACCAGCAGTGAACCGTGGAGATCGTTGCTGAGACCCTTGCTGTTTGTTACATATATCAACAATTTGGATGTGAACACAGAAGGTATAATCAACAACTTTGCAGATGACATGAAAATTGGTGGTGGTGTTGATAGTTAGGAGGATGGTCTTAGGCTACAGTCTGACATTGATCAGCTGATTTAACTTGGACACAGAAATGGGAGATGGAATTTAATCTCAAAAATGCGAGCTGATGCACTTTGAGAGGTCTAAAAAGGGAAGGATGTACATAATGAATGGTAGGCCCTAGGGAGTAGCGATGAATGTAACAGCACAGGTATACAGGGTGGTGGAGGCGGCACACGGGATGCTTGCTTTCATTGGCCAATGTGTAAAATATAGGAGCAAGGAAGTCTTGTTACAACTTTATAAAATATTGATTAGGCTGCAGATAGAATACTGTGGCAGTTCTGGTCGCCACACTTATAAGAAGGGTACGGATACATTGGAGAGGGTGCAGAGGAGATTCACCAGAATGTTTTCAGGGATGAAAAGTCTGAGTTATGAGGACAGACTACATAGACTGGCTTGTTTTCCATGGAGCAGAGGGGGCTATGTAATTAAGGTATACAAAATTAAGGAAGGCATAGACAGGGTAGATCATGAGAATCTTTACACCATGGCAGATGTTTCTAAGACCAGATGTCACAAATTTAAGGTGAGGAGTAATGGTTTAGCAGAGATTGGTTGAAAAAAAATAGTTTTATCCAGAGGCTTGTAGAAATACAGAATGTGCTGCCTGAGGAGATGGTGGAGGCATGTACTTTTACAACTTTTAAGCAGGATCTGGATGAGTACTTAAAATGCCAGGGCACTGTACGCTGTGGATAAAGTGGATTAGTCAAGTTTGCTTCAGAGATAAAAGGTACTGCAGATGCTGGAGAATCCGAGATAACAAGCATGGGGCTGGATGAACACAGCAGGTCAAGCAGCATCATAGGAGCAGGAAAACTTGACGTTTCGGGCCTAGACCCTTCATCAGCATTTCTGATGAAGGG
>JAHRHZ010000004.1:32115508-32171628 GCA_024137785.1 Ginglymostoma cirratum
GTGCTGGGCCTAAAAGGGCCTGGTTCTATGCTGTATGACTCTAGGGCCCCTCCCAGCTACTTCAGATCATTCAGAGATTGCACAATTGAGGACTTCAAAACCTTGCAATGACCCAAGGTTAAGGAGTGTGTTGGTTTTTTGATATGAAGGCAGTAATACCTTAATTTATTTGATACACCCATGCGTGACTAAAATTAGATTTTGCCTAGCTCTAGAATAGCCCATAGATTTTTACACTTATCAGAAATTGAAATCTCACCTTTGAAAAATGGCAATTGTTTTCCACAGCATGTTAAACCCTAAACCAGTATGATTTTGACAAGTTTGTAACAGCTGCCACCTAGTATTTATATCCTATGTAAGATCAGGCCCCACTCTTGAGTAATAAATTTTCCTCGCTTCTGTTAAACATTCATCTTGATCCACTAATAATTCCCATATCTTTACGAATCCACCAACACCAGCCTCTTCCTTAACATGCCAAAATGAGTGTGCGCGTACAGGCAACGTTCCTCCTTTTCTTGTCTCATGCACACCATGCTCCCAAGCTTATGCTTCAATAGTTTCCGCTACTGCTAGTTTGCACAGCTTACTTCACAATGGCACTGGTTTAGCTATTTTCTATTCCTAGGTAACTCAATTCTAACACACCAAACATATCTATCAAGATCTATTACTCAATAATTACCATCTAAATCTGGTAATATAATTACAATTTCAAAACAGCCTGTTTGGTTCGATTCTCCCTTCACTGGTCTCAATTGTTAGAATCTGGGCACTTTGATCTCTGATTTCTTTAGAATATCAAGTGCCTTTGAACCAGAGCCTACAGCTTTCATAGCTGCCAAGATTTGACTAGTCTAAAATAACAGGTTTTGCCTTCCACCACAGTGGATTGCACTGGAAACCACATCTACTCCAAGAAGGCTGTAAACTTTTTCAAGCAGATCTGTAGCTTGGGTTGCAGACTTGCTCGCACCCTGCGTCACCCTGCTGGGCAACAATGTCAGTGTGCCTTCGGTGAAGCGTTGCGGCACAACACGTTGCAGCAACCCGGAACTTCGCAAAGCAGAACAGGAGCACCAATGCAGAGTCTTCAAAAGGAATGGATTCATGAAAAGCACAATCTGCTGTTACCTCTGAGATAGACCACAACAGGAAGACACAACACGACCAGACTCACTAATCACCCTACCGTACATCAAGGTCATTTCAGAGATGACCACAAGACTACACAGCCCCTAGGTATCAGAGTAGCCCACAAACCAACAACCACCCTGTGACAGCTACTGACGAACGTAAACGATCCCATACCCAAAACCAAATACACAAAATACCATGCAAGGACTGTGAGAAACACTACATAGGCCAAACTGGAAGAAAAATGACAATACGGATACATGAACACCAAACTACCCACCAACAGACACAACCAATTCTCACTTGTTTCACTGCACACGGACAAAGAGGGACTTGAATTCGACTGGGACAATACATCCATAATCACACAAGCCAAGAGAGACGTGCCAGGGAATTCCTGGAGGTCTCGTATTCTAACCGGAACTCCATCAACAAAAACATTGAATTAGACCCTGCGTACAATCCACTGAAAAACAGAACCGGAATTGGTACCAAACACCCCAACAAACAGAAGCATATAAATAATAAGCAGGACAGAACACCAATTCTTCACTAGAGGCGCACAGACAATGTTACCCAGCAGGGTGAGGAAGTGCTTGCAACCAAACCCACTGGCTCGGCCACATGTCTACAACCTCAGGCAGTAAACTATCACAGAATTAAACTTTGCCACACAGACTAACAGATAAAAATTCAAATATGACAATTACATACACATCTAACTAAATGAAATACATGAGGAAAGATCTGAGCTTGTTAGCTTCAAAATGCAGTCAAAATGTGTTACAGAGATAGTAGGAACTGCTGATGCTGGAGAATCTGAGATAACAAGGTGTACAGCTGGATGATGTTTTCTGAAGAAGGGTCTAGACCTGAAACGTCAGCCTTCCTGCTCCTCTGATGCTGCTTGGCCTGCTGTGTTCATCCAGCTCTACACCTTGTTACCTGCAGTCAAAATATGTTGCGTTTACATCCAGACCAAAATTCAAATCCTTTGTGTATCAGCTTAAGCCAGAACATTATGGGTATGTATTTCAACAGCTAAATTAAGTTATTTTCAGTCAGCATAACTTTAATAAAAATGTAATCTGAATTTTAAATGATTACATTTCATATACAGCAAAACTTGATCATTACAGATATCATAGGAACTGTCATCAGCAGGTGCTCTTGTTCACTAAATGGTTATTATGTGTCATAAAAGTCAGCTTTCAACAATCTTACAGGACCAACATAAGTTACTGATCAATAACTAAGCAGCCATCACAAGGCTCAGAATTCCGTCCCCAACACTCGCACTTCTCAAGTTTTATTAATCAACAGTGTGGCAGTCAAAGGGCAAAGTGGAGGAATGTGATGGCAGATTGCAACAGGATTTAGAAGTTTCCAAAAGTAAGTCTTGGAACGGATTGACAACACTCGGGTGGAAAAAGCACATTGAAGTGTCGGAGTGAAACTACAGTTCTGTGGCTGAGCATTAAGTCTGAGAACGACAAATAGTTGGGGCTCTCAGGCATCTCCATCAGTTTATAAGGCAGTGCTTTCCAAACCTTTTCTCACTGCTACTCCACAGTTTGAGGTTTCAAAACTGTCACACCCCCTCAGTGAATGGTGCAACGATCCTATAAGAGCAGGGGGGAGGGGAGGGTGGACTCATCTATTGCTACATCAGAGCTCGTGAACTCATTTGGGGAATACAAGGTTCAAACCAGCCAAGAGGCAGTCAAAAACAACCTCGTCAATAAAAGTATATCGATCACCAGAAGTCAAGGAAAGCTGACAGCAAGGCAAGGAGAGGAGCTGTTGGACTCGGTACTGACGTGGCACTGGGCTAGGAAAGAAAAGCCTCCTGATTCAGGAGGCTGACAAAGTCAAACCAAGGTGCCAGTTGTTTGTGCAAGGTCTTTACTCAAAATCTGTACCAGATTTATTTAAAAAAAACTCATTCATGGAATGTTAGCATCACTGGCTGGGACAGCATTTCTGACCCATCTCTTGGTTGCCCTTGAGAAGACGGTGATGAATTGCCTTCTTGAACTGCTGCATTCCATTTACATAGACAAAAAAAAATTAGGAAGGAAGCTCCAGGAATTTAACCAGAGATATTTACAGAATGGTGACATATTTCCAAGTCAAGATAGTGAATAGCTTGCAGGAGAACTCGGAGGGATGTTGGTATTCCCATCGATCCACATCATTCTAGATGGCCATGATTGTTGACTTGGAAGGAGCTGCCTAAGGAAGCTTGGTGAACTTCTGAATTGCTCTTGCAGATGATACACACAGATGCTACTGAGTGTCGATGTGGAGGGAGTGAACGTTTGTGGTGCCAATCAAGGGGGCTACTTTGTGCTGGATGGTGTTAAGCTTCTTGATTGCTGTCGGAGCTGCACTCATCCAGGCAAGTTGGGAGTATTCCATCACATTCCAAACCTATGCCTTGCAGGTTGTGGACAGATTTTGGAGAGTTAGGTTGTGAGTCAATTACTGCAGGATTCCTAGCCTCTGACCTGCTCTTCTACCTAACCCCCAGTATGCTGATAGTGGAGAGTCAGTGATGGTTTTTTTCTTTATTCTTTTGTGGGATGTGGGATGTGGGAAGTGGGAAGTGGGAAGTGGCGGGCTGGCCAGCATTTCTTGCCCATCCCTAGTTGCCCTTGAGAAGGTGGTGGTGAGCTGCCTTCTTGAACCGCTGCAGTCCACTTGTTGTAGGGTGACCCACAATGCCATTAGGGAGGGAATTCCAGGATTTTGACCCAGCAATAGTGAAGGAACGATGATATATTTCCAAGTCAGGATGGTGAGTGGCTTGGAGGGAAACTTGGAAGTGGTGGTCATGTTCGTGTATGTCTGCTACTCATGTCCTTCTAGATGGAAGTGGTCGTGGGTTTGGAAGGTGCTGTCTGAGGATCTTTGGTGAATTTCTGCAGCGCCTCTTGTAGAAAATACACTCTGCTGCTACTGAGCCTTGGTGGTGGAGGGAGTGGATACTTGTGGATATAGTGCCAATCAAGCGGGCTGCTTTGTCCTGGATGGTGTCAAGCTTCTTGAGCATTGCAGGGGCTGCACTCATCCGGGCAAGTGGGGAATATTCCATCACACTCCTGACTTGTGCGTTGTGAACAGGCTTTGAGGAGTCAGGAGGTGAGTTACTCGCTGCAGTATTCCTAGCTTCTGGCCTACTCTTGTAGCCACTGTGTTTATGTGGTGAGTCCAGTTGAGTTTCTGGTCCATGATAACCCACAGGATTTTGATAGTGGGGGATTCAGTGATGGTAACACCATTGAATCTCAGGGGGTGGTGGTTAGATTGTCTCTTATTGGTGATGGTCATAGCCTGGCATTTGTGTGGCGCGAATGTCACTTGCCACTTGTCAACCCAAGCCTGGACATGGTCCAGATCTTGTTGCATTTGGACACGGACTGCTTCAGTGTCTGAGGAGTCATGAATGGTGCTGAACATTGTGCAATCAATCATCGGCAAATGTCCCCACCTCTGACCTTGTAACGAAGGGAAGGTCATCGATGAAGCAGCTGAAGACTGTTGGGTCGAGGACACTACCTTGAGGAACTCTTGCAGAAATGTCCTGGAGCTGCTCACTGCAACCTTCCCAAGAGTAATTTAGAGACTGGCAACAAATGCTGAGTTTGCCAAAATCATGCACACCATGAATTATAAATAAAAAAAAGGCTGCAATGGGAATAGCGTCATGATTGGATAGACAAGATAATGCCACAGGTGAGAGAGATCTGGTAGAAATATTAAGCAATTATTTTACATTGATACTTACCAGGGAGGTAGAATATAGAAATGATATTGAATAAAGAAATGAATAACGAGATGCACATTTAAAATTTAAAGGGGACATATTGAATGAATTAAACAACAAAGATATATCCCCTAGGCTGAACAGCTTGCATCCAAGTATTTTAAAAAGATTTAGGTGAGACACAGCAGAGATATCAGCAGTCAGTACGATCAATTAATTATTAGTCAGTGGACAGGCAGTTGGTTTATTCATTCTTACATTTAACGGCGGAAGATGTCAAACAGTGTTCAGGATATTGTAATTTTTACTAAATGACAGAACACAGATAAACATCTAGAAACGAGAGATGCAACAATGAATAATCAGAATGGATTTCAAAACGGTTTTACTTGACCAACGAATTTTTTTTTAGAAAAGGCAAGGTAGAGTAGACAACGTCAATGCAGGTGTTTAATTTAGCTGGGTTTTCAAAAGGTCTTTGTTAAGATATCTCATAAAACTAAAGAATAAGGTCAGAAATTGTGCAACCAGGGGACAAGTAACACATGAGAAATGATGTACTGCAAGGATCAGAAATGAGACCACTGCTGTACACAAACTACTACAATCTCTGATGAGACCATCAAATTTTTGTCAAATTTCTAGTTTAACATTAGAGAAAAACTGAAAACCCTAGTACTTAAAAGAGAATGAAAGATTCCATTGTTTTAAACAATAAAAATAAATTACTACGGAAGGTTAGAAAACAAGAACAATCTACAATACATGTACAATTTGTATTTTAACATCTAGAATTAACATAAGGTAAATACGGCTATACAGAAATACATGGGACATCCCACACAGTGCACTAAATAGCAGACCAGACAGTAGTGACACTGTGCGTCACAAAATCCAATTAAAACCTTGCCTCCTTTGCAAGGGATTTCCATCCTAATGCTTTGAAGATTTATCCTTACAACTCCCTAATAACAACTATTACTCAGCCTGGAGGCCTTTCTGGTTCTTCTTTGGCCTGCAGGTAGCTGTCATGCAAAAGAACTCCAAGCATCAAAAGACTGGTCACCACCTACCAGTTCAATCTTGTTTCCTTAGATTACATCCTTCTGGACTCAAGGCTGCGCCCAGCTCCATGGAACATGGAAACAATTCAGCTCAGCTAGGCTGGCCCTATGCTGGGTTCCTCCTGGCTGCACTAAGCTTCAGCTGCCTCAAACAACATTCTCTGACTGACTACCACTGTTGTCTGGGAGTCTCTTCTGCTTCCAAACACCAAATGACCCAAAGGTAGCTAACTTCAGTTTCAACTGCCTCTGAACAACTGAGTGGGTCCTGGTGGGCTTCCCTTTCATTCCCACAGTTTCTTTTGTACCAGCTTCTACTCCACTTAGTGTAGTAAGATGTGCACTTCTGTCAGATGGCTAAGCCCTAGCACATGGCTGTCACTACAAAATAGGATAAGCACGCGCAGCTTGGCACACTGCTTGTATGTGGAGAGTTAGGAGTGGTATCCACAGTAACACCATGCAGGAGCACTCACCAGACCCTCCCCAAAATTAGCCTTTCTTCACAATTTACACTAACAAGTTGGACTTTGGAATTAAAAACACAACTTCTAAATTCGTGGATGACACTCAAATTTTTGAAGTTACACCAATTCAAATTTTACAATCCAATTACTTTGCTGCAAGTCCAGACAAACAAAACTTTTTAAAAAAAAATATGCATAGCTTATGCACTTAAGAATTCTTTGTGAGCAGACACGACCTCTGCCCAAAATAAGTCACAGTAATTTTCAACATTAAAATCAATTCATCAGCTTGAATGATCATCTTGACCTGAAATATCTATTTCTGTCCACAGATGCTGCCCGACCTGTTGAGTGTTCCAAACATTTAAGTTTATATTTGAAATCAACTCTAACCTGTAAGATGGTCCTGAGCAATAATTATTCTCAAATTGGACAACCAATTGGCTAGCTAACAGTCAAGGTAGAAATATCAAAATAATGAGCATAATAACTGCTATGTTGAGTCGATCAGGTAGTTCAGCTAGCATAAACGCATGCTGTTTTATGGGAAATGACCAGCAGCTAAAAAAATGTTTGCCCCTGAAATTACTCTCAGTCATTGTTCAAATTGTAAGACATTATCCAATGTAGGACACTGGAAAGAAATCAGATTGCCTGTAATGATCATTAAAAAAAGCTACTTCACTCCTGACATTCTGAAAATTGATCTGATTCAACATGTATTTGTAGCAGCTTTCAACACTGCATATTTACATTTAGCTCTGAAGTTTACCGAAAATTCTAATCTGGTCTCGTTTAAGTTTATTCAAATATCAATTTTAATAAGCACTTCTTGGCTGCGCGTGTAGGGGAAAACCAACAATATTCAACAAGGATAGCACCGAGTAGCCTACACTGTGTTGTTTCAGGAATTTTCATACAAAGTACCTGTTGATAAGGGGAAGTTCTTCTTGTGTGGATTGAACTACTGAAAAAAAATCAAGACTGACCCACAAATCCAAAAATGCTTGGACAACTTTCAGGTGATTTTTATTTCACTGCTAATTCCTAACAGAAGTGCTGTGATCGAGCTGCAAATTGGATCAATACAACTGAAGTACTTACTGGCAATTATTAAGACCTATTCTCCATCGTCACCCTGGATTTTCAGGGGGCTGGCAGACTGTCACAGAGCAATGTCATTCTTGTCCGCATACCAAATTACATTAAACTGGCACAAATAAGTCAGCACACCATCCAGCTTATATTAAATACATTAAATTATTAACAATTACAAAAATAAGCTTTCTCCCCACCTATAAATTATGTCAAATGCTAAAATAAATCGTTGAAAAATCGTATGTCACAGGAGAAGACTGAACGTGCCAGCGCTGGCTGAATATGATCCATTTAGACGAACTAGCCAGCTCCTTCTTCCTCTGAAGTATTTATCCAATTCCCTTCAAATGCTATTATTAAACTGTTTCCACCAGTCCTTCAAGCAATGCATTCTAGACCATGTGTCTGGCATAATAATCAAACAGACAAACAGTAAATTGTGAGGGGGAAAGCTCTAAGCTACATTAAGATAAAGATAAGCTGGTCAGATGAGCAGAACAGTGGTAGATGGAGTTTAATCCTGCAAATGAGGATTGAGCAACAGGTCCCCTGGCCCTGATGGCTTGCATCCTAAAATCTGAAAAACAGCAGTTAGAGATAGTGGATGCATTGGTTGTAATCTTCCAACAAAAAAAAAATCATTGGATTCTGGACAAATATCAGAAAACTGCCAGTGTGACACCACTATTCAAAACAGGACAGAGGCAAAAAGTGGGCAACTATAGGCCAATTAGCCAAACATCTATTGTTAAAAGCACACTGGAATCAATTATTAATCAATTGTTATAGAAGTAATAGAGGCACATTTGGAAAATCATCTCATCAAGCAGAATCAGCACGGCTTCATGAAAAGGAAATCACATCTGACTAATTTATTAAAAATTTTCAAGCAAGTCATAGAGATGTACAACACAGAAACAGACCTTTCAGTCCAACTCATTCATGCCAACTGGATATCCTCAATTAATCTAGACCCATTTGCCAGCATTTGGCCCCTATCCCTCTGAACCCTTCCTACTCATATACCCATCCAGACACCTTTAAATGTTGTAACTGTACCAGCTTCCACCACTTCCTCTGGCAATTCATTACATACACGCACCCCCTCTGCATGAAAATGTTGCCCCTTAGGTTTCTTTTAAGTTTTTCACCTCTCAACTTAAACCTATGCCCTCTAGTTCTGGACTCCCCTACCCTGGGGAAAAGATCTTGACTATTTACTGTATTCATGCCCCTCATGATTTTATAAAATTCAATAAGGCCTCCGAAGCTGCAGAGAAAATTTGCCCCAGCCCAGTCAGCCTCTCCTTATAGCTCACACCCTCTAACCCTGCTAACATCTTTGTAAATCTTTTCTGAATCCTTTCAAGTTTAACAACATCTTTCCTTAAGCAAGGAGACGAAGAATGAATACAGTATTCCAAAAGTAGCCTAACCAATGTCCTGTACAGCTGCTTCATGACCTCCCAAATGCTATACTCAATGCACTGACCAATAAAGACAAGCACAGCAAGTGCCTTCATCACTACCCTGTCTACCTACGACTCCACCTTCAAGGAACTATGAACCTGCACTCCAAGGTTTTTGTTTTGGACATTCACATCCAAATCATTTATATAAATGACAAAAAGCAGTGGATGCAGCCCCCATCCCTGCAGCACACTGCTGGTCGCAGGCCTCCATTCTGAAAAGCAACCCTCCATCACCACCCTCTGTCTCGTATCTACGAGCCAGTCTTGCATCCAAATAGTTAGTTCTCCCTCTATTCCATGATTTAACTTTGCTAACAAGTCCATCATCCAGAACCCTGTCAAATGCCCCACTGAAGTTCATACAGATCATGTCCACCATTCTTTCCTCATCAATCCCCTCTGCTACTCCCCATAAAACCCAATTAAATCAGCGAGACACCACTTCCCACAGACAATGCCATGTTGACCATCTCCAATCAGTCCCCGTCCTCCAAATATATGCAAATTCCATTCCTCAAGATCTCCTCCAACAACGTGCCCATCACTGATGCCAGAGACACTGGTGTATAGTTCCCAGGCTTTTCCTTACCACTTTGCTCAAATAGTGGCACCATGTTAGCCAACTTCCAGTCTTCTAGCACCTCACCCGTGGCTATTGATGACAAAAGTATCTCAGCAAGGGGCCCAACAATCACTTGCCTAGCTTCTAGGGTACACCTGATCCAGTCCCGGAGCTTTACCCACCATTATGCATTTTAAGATGTCCAGTACCTCCTCCCCAGTAAAACAGGCACTTTTCAAGATATTGCAATTTATTTCCCCACATTCTCTAACTTCCATTTACTTTTCTACTCTAAACACTGATGCAAAACACTGCACCAGTCCTGATGAAGGGTATAAACCCGAAATGTCAACATTACCTGCACCTCTGATAGTGCCTTACATGCTGTGTTCCTCCAGCTCTACACCATATTGACTCCGACTCCAGCATCTGCAGTTCTTGCTATCTCTGATGCAAAATACTCATTTAGTCTCTCACCCATCTTGTGCAATTCCACACATAGGCAACCTTACAGATCTTTAAGGAGGCCTATTCTCTCCTTAGTTACTCTCTTAATGTATTTGTAGAAATCCTTTGTATACTTCTTAACCCTATTTGCCAAAGTTATCTCTAGTCACCTTTTTGCCCTTCTAATTTCCCTCTTCAGTATACTCCTACTGCCTTTATACCCCTCTAGGGTTTCACTTGATCTCCGCTATCTGTACCTGACATATGCTTCCTTCTTTTTCGTGACCGGAACCTCAATTTCTCTGGTCATCCAGCATTCCCTACACCTACCAGCCTTGCCCTTCACCATAACAGGGATATATAGTCTCCGGTCTTGTTTTCTCATTTTTGAAGGCTTCCCACTTTCTAGCTGTCCCTTTACCTGCAAATATTGCCCCCAGTCAACGTTTGAAAGTTCTTGTCTAATACCATCAAAGTTGGCCTTCCTCCAATTTAGAACTTGAACTTTTCGATCAGGTCTATCCTTTTCCATAATTCTATTAGTTTTAAAATAGTTATGATCATTTACCCCAAAGTGGTTCCCCACTGACACCTCATTCACTTGTCCTGCCTCATTTCTCAACACAAGGTGCTCCTTCTCTAGTAGGTACACCCATACTGAATAAGAAAATTTTCTTGTGCACACTTAATTAAATTCCTCTCCATCTGATTCTTTAACACAATGGCAGTCCCAGTCTATGTTTCGAAAGTTAAAATCCCCTATCATTGTCCCCCCTATTATTCTTACAGATAACTGAGATCTCCTGGCAAATTTGCTTCTCAATTTCCCACTGACTGTTGTGGGATCTACAGGACAATCCCAAAAAAGGTGATCATCCCTTTCCTCTTTCTCAGTTCCACCCAAATAACTTCACTGTACATACTCCATGGAATATCCTCCCTAAACACAGCAGTAATGAGGTTGCTGACTTGCTCGCTGAGCTGGCTTGTTTTCATTCAGACTTTTCGTCACCATGCTAGGTGACATCATCAGTGAGGCCTCTAATGAAGCGACGTTGTTCTACTCCACTTGGAATTTATACTGCCCGGTTTGTTATGGCGAGTAGTGTCATTTCCAGTTTTGTTCTGTATGGGTTTGTATATGGGGTCCAATTCTGTATGTTTGCTGATTGCCTTATGGGTTGAGAACCATGCCTCTAGGAATTCCCGTGTGGGTCTATGTTTGGCTTGGGCTACTATTGTTACGTTGTTCCAGTTAAACTGATGGCCTTCATTGTCTGAGTGTACTAATTTTCAGGGAAGTTCATTGTGTTGTTTTGCTGCTAGCTGATATTCATGTATTCTGATGACTAGTTTACTTCCTGTTTGTCCAATATCATGTTTGTGGCAGTTGTTGCATGGTATTTCGTAATCTACGTTGGCTCTGCATGTTGTGGAATTGGGGCCTTTAATCCTGGTGGGTGTTTGTTGTAGAGTGGTTGCGAGCTTGTGCGCTACGATGACTCCTAGTGGTCTGAGGAGTCTCGTTGTCAGTTCTGATATGTTCTCGATGTAGGGCAGCGTGGCCATTGTGTTTGGCTGTACTATGGCCTCTTGTTGTCCGTTTAGTAGGCATCTGCAGATGAAGTTGCAAGGATATCCGTTCATAGCGAAGATTTTGTATAGGTGTTCTTCCTCTTTCCTGCATAGTGCTGGAGTGTTGCAGTGAGTGGTGGCTCAGTTAAATTGCATCCTAATACACCTTTGTTTGTGAACGTTGCGGTGGTTGCTGTGTAAATTGAGAATTTGGTCAGCAGGGGGTGCTTTTCTGTATACCGAGGTTTGGAACTCCTCATTGGTCGTACGTTCAACTCTGATGTCCAGAAACGGAAGCTGACTGTTGTTTTCGTCTTCTCTAGTGAATTTAATCTCCGCAAATACATTGTTGATGAGGTGATGGGTCTCTTCTTGTTTGTTGCGTTTAGTAATGACAAATATGTCGTCTATGTACCGGATCCGCAGTTTAGGTTGAATGTGGGGGAGGGCAGTGTGTTCTTGTCTTTGCTTGACTGCCTCTGATGAGTCCTAAGATGGGTGACCACACGGGTGTGCCATTGACCTGTTTTGTATACTTGACCATTAAAGACAAACTGTGTGGTGAGGTACAGGTTGAGTAGTTTGAGTATATTGTCGTTGCTGATGGAGCTGCTAGTCTCCGTTCCTGCTTCCTCCACCATTGTGGCCAGTGTTTCTATAGTTAGTGGGATCTTGATTGATGTGAATAATGCTGTGACGTCAAAAGATACCATAATCTCGTCGCTGCTGATTTTTATGTTCTTGAGGGTATTGAGGAAATCTTGGGTTGAGTGAATGGAATGGGGTGATCCGTCGACTAGGTGTTTCAATCTCTGTTGTGGTTCTTGGCCAGTTTGTATGAAGGTGTGCCCGGTAGGGAAACAATGGGTCTGAGGGGGATGTCTGGTTTGCATAATTTAGGAAGTCCATTGAATCAGGGGTGTTCGTGCCTTCTAGCTTTATTCTCATTTAGTCCGTCTTGGTTATCTGTTTTGCATCCAGTAGTCTCTTCAGTGTCTGTGTGATCCTATTACCTGGCTGTGGTGTTGGGTCTATTGCCACCTGTTGGGAAATGTTTGTATTTGCGAGCAATGCCTGTGCTTTCTTAATGTAGTCTGGTTTGTTCATAATGATGGTCATGCGCCCTTTGTCCGCTGGTAGAATTATAATGTTCTTGTTTTTCTTGAGTTTATCCAGTGCTTTTCTCTCTGATATGTTCAGGGTGTCCCATTTGTTCCTTTGGTTTAGTGTGGGGATTATAGTTTGTCGGATGGCTTGTTGTGTTTTGTCCATGAGTGTGTCACCTTGTAATGTAGTTTCCAGGGTGGCCTGAAATCTGTTCTGTTCACATCTTTGTGGTTATAGTTCAATGCACGTAATAGGACAGCTTTCTCAGTTTCGGAGAGTCGTCTGCTGGATAGGTTTCTTATCCATGTGCCCGGTTTGTTGTGTCCTTGTCTTTGTGGTGGATCAGTTTGATCATTTCTCCTGTAGCGTGTGTCTCTTCTTAATTTTGGTCTTGTGTTGATTGACGATGATGGCCTGTTCTAGGTTATGGTCCACTGCTGGTCCGTAGCATTTAGGTACTGCGATTTTTGGTGCGAAATTTCCAGTTCGTACCTGGAAAGTTGGTTGTGGGCATCATTAATTATTATCCATTGCTTTCTGCGTCTGTTCTGTTCAGCTATTTTGCGTGCCTGTGGGTAGTTGAGTGGAGGTTTGTATTTCACGCTGTGGGGCAGTACCTGATTCCTGGGGCCTTCAGTTTAACTGGGACAACTTAACTATAGCAGCCCAAGCCAAACATACACATGCATGAGAGAACCTGAAGATACAGTTCTCATCCCATAAGGCAATCAACAAATATACAGAATTGGACCCCATGAACCCCTGGGTTCATCTGCCTACCCGTCACGTCTCTTGCATTGAAATAAGTGCAGTTTGATTTATCAGTCCTACCTCGTTCTTTGTTTCACTCCTGCCTGCCTTAACTTTTTGACTTGCTCCTCTTCGCAAATGCACCAG
This sequence comes from Ginglymostoma cirratum, assembly GCA_024137785.1. NCBI lineage: Eukaryota > Metazoa > Chordata > Chondrichthyes > Orectolobiformes > Ginglymostomatidae > Ginglymostoma > Ginglymostoma cirratum. Next base: position 32,129,107 of record JAHRHZ010000004.1, read on the forward strand.
CCTCCAACTAACCACTTACTACCTCTGTGCTCCCTCCCTGCTGGCTCTAGCAAATCTCCCTGCCAGTGTATTAGTTCCCTTCCAATTCAGGTGCAACCCTTCATCTTACACAGGTCACTTCCACCCCAGAAGAAATTCCAATTATCCAAAAGTGTGTATCCTTCTCCTCGCATCAGCTCCTCAGCCACACATTCATCTGCTCCATCCTCCTATTCCTACTCTTCCTAGCACGTGGCCCTGGGAGTAATCCAGATATTACTACCCTCAACGACCTACTTTTTAAACCACCTGCATAATTTTATATATTCTCTGCTCAGAGCCTCATCCTTTTCTCTTCCTATGCCGTTGGTTCCAATGTGTACAACAACCTCCTTCTCTCTCCCCTTTGAGAATATTCTGCATCCTCTCAGATATCCTTCACCCTGGCACAGAGAGGTAACACACCATTCTGATATCTCATTGCTGGCCGCACAAACATCTGCGTCTCTGACTACAGTCCAGTACTACAAATGATCACTTGGAACTTGGCATACCCTTTGGCACTGTAGAGGCAGCCTCAATACCAGAAACTTGGCTGTCAGTGCTACGTTCCCCTGATAGTCCATCACCCTCTGCAATTTTCAAAACAGCATACTTATTTGAGATGGGGATAGCCACAGGAGACTCCTGCACCACCTGCCTTCCTCTCCTACCTTTCATAGTGGTAACCCATCTACCTGACTGTATCTGTGCTTTTTCTATCTTCCTGAAACTGCCATCCATCACACCCCCTAGCTCCTGTAAATTCCTCACTGCTTCTAAATGCTATCCCAAACTATCCATGCAATCCGATAGGATTTGTAACCAAACACACTTCCTGGAGACAATCATCAATAACATTGAAATTCTCTCTAATCTCCGACATCTGACAGGAAGAGCACATCACTCTACTGAAGGCCATCTTTACTTCTTAACAATGTACACTCAGAAAATAGCACCGTCTTACTGCTCTAGGGGAACTTGGTACCTATATTTTTTCATTTAAAAAATATAGTTGAATCTGGAGACAGATCTCAATAGAACATATAAACAAAAAAGAAAAAAAACCCACCATACTCAGTACTGTAGATTTACAAAAATAAGACAGTATGGCTAGACTTTTTAAAAAAAAGTTAGCTGTTCCATGCTGAGAGCTCCTGGTATTGAGGTTTTACAAAGGTCAGCTTTGAATTTCACTGCTTGTGTATTTTTATTAGGCCAAACTCTGATGTCCAGAGATCTGGAAACTACACAGCACAGGCAGTCAGCTGTGCGGGGTCACCACTTTTTCTGCACCTCTCACATGGTGCCAACTCTCCGTCTTGTTTAAAAGTACCATTATTTTGATCTTTTTCCCTCCCAAAATTCCAAAACAATACAACATAAAGCAGCTTATAAAAAACAGTATAAAAAACAGTAATTACTGCTCCAAGAAATTGAGGAAATCAGTTCTAACACTGAAACCAGAGTGTAGATTTGGGAACCAGTAAATGTTTTGTACTTGGACTTCCAGAAGGCAATTAACAAGGTACCTTATAAAACATTATGTCCTATGAGTTCATAGTATTGGAGATAGTATATTACATGAATAGAGAAATGACTACGGGCAGGAAACAGCAAGTGGGGAGGAGGGGTTCTTCAGGCTGGCTTGATTTAAGGAAAGATATTATTTCATTGGAGGCAGATCAGAGAAGGTTCACTAGGATGATCCCAGGTTTGGAGGGGATTATCTTATGAACAAAAGCTAAACAGGACTCTACTCACTGGAGTTTAGAAGAATGGGGAGTGATCTCATTGAAACATACAGGATACGTAAGGGGCTTGACAGGATAAATGCTGACAGGATGCTTTCTTTTGTGGAGAGTCTCAGACTGGAAGGCATAGTCTCAGAATAAAGGGGCTCAAATTTAAGACTGAGGTGAGGAGAAATTCCTTCTCTCAGAAGGTTGAATTGTCTTTGGAACTCCTTGCCACAGAGAGCTGTGGGGGTAGAATTCTTGTGTACATTTAAGGCTAAGATAGATTCTTGATTAGGAAGGAAATCAAGGGTTACGGGGAAAATACAGGATAGTGGGTGTGAGGAGTGTTGGATGGGCTATGACCCTACTGAATAGCACAGCAGGCTTGAGGGACTGAACAGCCCACTCCTGTACCTATTTCTTATTGTCTTAATGCATGAAATGATGCATTTTGTGAGAACTAATAAGGCAAGTGAGTACATGAAGAATAGGAGGACCCTGGGATTTCAGAGTGTATGTGCAACGATCCTACAGGCAGGTGGATAGGGTGATTAAGATGACATTTGGAATACTTCCCTTTATTTGTCATGGCATAGTTTACATAAGCTGGGAGGTTATGATGGAGATGTTGGTTAAACCACAGCTTGAGAATTGTGCGCACTTCCGGCTGCGACACTAAGGAAGGATATGACTGCACTGGAGAGCGTGCAAAGGAGCTTCACTAGGATATTGACTGGGCTAAAGCATTTCAGCTGTGAAGAAAGGGTACACAAGCTGGGGTTGTTTAGCTTGGAGCAGAGAAGGCCAAGGTGGGATCTGATTGAAGTCCACAAGATTAACGAGGGACATAGACAAGGTCAACAGAAATAAAAGTTTCCGTTTGGAGTGGGATCAATTACCAGGGGGGTATAGATTTAAGGTAGGAGGCAGAGGTTTCGAGGGAATTTGATTTTAATATGTTAGGTGTTTGGTCATTTCACCAGTGCATCTATACCCTCCTGGAACACTCTTCAATGGTTACTACATCCTTTAATTTCATATCAATTGCAAACAATTAAATAATGTACCTCTAAATAGATCCAAATGGTTAAAATGTCCAATTAAATGTTCAGTCACAATTGTTACGGAAGAAATGCAACAACCAACGTTTGCACAGCCAGCTCTTCGCTGACAACAATGTGATAATAACCAGATAATCAATTTTAGTGAGGTTGTTTAAGGGATAAATATCAAGGGCACCAGGGAAAACTCCTCTGCTCTCTACCTAATTGAGAAGGCTGAATGGACTTCAGTTTAATGTCTGAAAGACAGCAGTGCAGTGTTCCCAAGTTTCTTGATTTCTTTTGCTTAGCTCCTCCTAGAGTTGGATGAGAATCATAGAATTCCTACAGTGTGGAAGCAGGCCATTTAGCCCATCAAGTCCACATTGACCCTCTGAAGAGGATCCCACCCAGACCCACCCTCCTACTCTGCATTTATCATGGCTAACCCACCAGACTGCACAGCCCTGGATCATGTGGGCAATTTAGTATGGTCAATCCATTTAACCTACACAGCTATGGACCATAGGCGGAAACCAAAGCACCCGGAAGCCCACACAGACACGGGGAGAATGTGTAAACTCCACACAGACAATCATGGAATCGAACGTGGATCTCTGGCGCTCTGTAGCAGTGCTAACCATCAAGCCTCCATGCCACCCGATCACAACCTTCTGACTCACTAACTGAGCCATGATGGACACACTTTGTGGTAGTTATGAATTTTGTATTCCAGAAATAAAACTATCTGCCAGTGTTAAATCTCCTCTCAACCTGAACCAAAGTTGACATTTACTTTTTGTGCTTCATGCAAAGACTAGAGTTCTTTATTTAATTTTTATTTCAGCCCAATTGATATTCATTAGTCACCACAAATTGTGCAGAGTGAACAAAGCAAAGAGTCCCAATTTATATTTGTAGGTCTTCTCAATATCGGTCTGTGTGCATCACCATCATGCACAGCAGACCCGGTATTAGGGCCACGCACTCCTCCAGTTTCAATACTCTGAAGTATAACATGATGTAAATGTTACATAATTAAGTAATTCCACTGCAAACAAAGAGTTGTCACCCTTTTTTAAGGGAACCTCAATTCTAACCTACTGGATACTGTGACCAATTGGAAATGCCTAATACAATATATCACAGAATTTGCAAGGCAGTGAAAGTAATACATTCACAATACAGCATTTCTCTATGTAGCACTTTTGATAAAATCATAGGACCGTATTAGAATCAAACCAACGTCCAAGTAGTCAAAGAGAAAGCAGATCTTGAGTTCAAACAGATGTAAACTGATTTTCCAATTTTACAGATCAAGAGGATTTAACATTTTGAACACACTACATGCTGAAGACAAGAACCTGGGCAAACCTGATACTATCTAAATCAGCACAAAGCATCAGGATAACGACCCAACAGAAGAAAGCCTTAACGCATTGTGCTACTGAAGGAAAGAAAACTGAGCCACTTGGCCTTTTCTTAAGAAACAAAAATTGCGCTAATATACCCTCTAGTTTCAACAGCTGATCCAATTAGAGCATGAGTAGCAAGTTTAGGACAGAGTCAGCACAAATGTCAAAAATAATTGTTATTGGGGATGTATTTAGAAGTTCAGAGTGGTATAGTGCAGGCGGCTGGATCCAAGTGCTTAATTTCAGCAGCTCAGTTACTTTCATAAAATGTAGATTTCTGGGTGCCACAACCATTACCAGAGGTTATCAGAGAAAAAAAGACCATCTTCCCCAGTCACAGAATCCTGACCCAACAGTGCAAATGGAGGTCATAGAGTCATACAGCATGGAAACAGACCCTTCGTTCCAACCAGTTCATGCCGACACAACCCCAAACTCAACTACTCTCACCTGCCTGCTCCTGGCCCACATCCCTCTCAACCTTTCCTATTCATGTACTTAATTTGTACCCACATGCACTTATTTTGTACTTAATTGTACCCACACGCAAACCACTGTCAGTGTAAAAATTTTGCCTCATGTCCTTTTTAAATCTCTCTCCTCTCACCTTAAAAAAAGGTGCCTCCTAATCTTGAAATACCCCAAAGTGGAAAAAGACAACTACCATTAACTCTACCGATACCTCTCATTATCTTACAAACTCCTATCAGGTCGCCTCTCAACCTCCTACGCTCCAGTGAAAAAAGTCCCAGCCTATCCTGCCTTTCTTTATAACTCAAACCTTCCGTACCTGGCAACATCCTGGTAAATCTCTTCTGAACCCTTTCTACCTCGATAATATCCTTCCTATAGCTGGGCGACCAAAATTGGACACAGTATTCCAAAAGAGGCTTCACAAATGTCCTGTACAATCTCAACGTGACATCTAAACTCCTACACCCAAAAGGATTGAGCAATGAAGGCAAGCATGCCAAATGCCTTTTTAACCACCCTATCTATACATGACGCAAACTTCAAAGAATTGTGTACCTACACCCCTAGGTCCTTCTGTCCTAAATACAACCCAAGGCCCTACCATTAATTGTATAAGCCATACCCTTGTTTGTTGTACCAAAATGCAATGCCTCGCATTTATCCAGATTGAACTCCACCTGCCATTTTTCGGCCCATCGACCCATTTGATCAAAATCCCTTTGTAATCTTAGAAAACCCCTTTCACTATCTACTACGCCACCAATTTTGGTGTCGTCTGCAAATTTACTGACCATGCCTTCTATATTCTCATTCAAATCATTTATATAAATGACAAACAAAAGAGGACCCAGAACCAATCCGTGGGAACACCGCTGGTCACAGACCTCCAGGATGAAAAGCAACCCTCCACCATTACTGTCTTCTGCCATTAAGCCAATTACATATCCAACTGGCAAGCTCACCCTGAATCCCATGTGATCTAACTTTACTAATTAGTCTACCATATGGAAACTTGTCAAAGGCTTTACTGTTACCCTAATAAACAATGTCTACTGCTCTGCCATGGTTGAGTTTTTTGAAGAAGTTACCAAAAACATTGATCAAGGTTGTGAGACACAATTTTCCTCACACAAAACCATGCTGACTATCCCTAATCAATGTTTGCCTCTCTAAATGTCCAGAAATCCTATCTTTTATAATCACTTCCAAAAACTTGCCCACAACCAAAGTCAGACTCACATGTCTAATAGCTCCCTGGTTTCTCTTTCTTAAACAAAGGTGAACATTAGCCACCCTCCAGTCATCAGGCACCTCACCTGTAGTTATAGATGATGCAAATATTTCTACAAGGGGTCTTGTAATTCCGTCCCTGACTTCTCACACCATTCTGGGATACATTAGATCAGGACCTGAAGATTTATCCACCTTTATATTCTCTAAGGCTTCCTGAATTTCCTCTTCTGTAATATGAATTGTTTTTAAAACATCAGAGTTTCAATCTCTGCATTCTCTAGACTCCATTTCTTTCTCCACAGTAAAAACTGACACAAAATATTCATTTAGTATCTCTTCCATCTCCTGGGGTTCAACACAAAGACGACCTCCTTGATCTTTAAGAGGCTCTACCCCCTCTCTAGTTACTCTCTTGCTCTTAATGTATTTCTAGAATTTCTTTGGATTATTCTAAACCTTATCTGCAATGCTCTCTCATATCCCCTCTTTTCCTTCCTGATTTCTCTCTTAATAATGTCCCTACATTCTTTAAATTGATCAAGGAATTCAACTGAATCAGTTGTCTATATCTAAAATAAGATTCTCTTTTATTCTCGACGAGAACCTCAATATCTTCACTCATCCATTGTTCCTTAATTTTATCAGCCTTACCCTTCATCCTTAAAGGAACAAAATGCCTCAGAATTCTCATCATCACATTCTTGAATGGTTCCCATTAGTCAGACGTCTTTTTACCTGCGAATAGTCTACTCCAATCAACGTTTCAAAGTTCTTGTCTCATACCATTAAAATGTGTTTTACTCCAACTAAAAATTGTGACTTTTATGGAAGGCTTATCCATTTCCATAATTATTTTGAAACTAATAGAATTATGATCGCCAGACCAAAGTATTCCCCTACATTTACTTCAGTCACCTGTCCTGCCTTATTTCCCAAAAGAAGGTCTAGTTTTGCTCCTTCTCTACTAAGAGTATCCATATATTGATAAAGACAATTTTCTTGAACACATTTGACAAATTCTTCACCATCTAAACCTTTAATACTATGGTAGCCCCAGTCGATATTTGGAAAATTAAAATCCCCCATTATTACAACCTTATTTTGCTTACATATATCTCAGATCTTCACACATACTTGTTTCTCAACTTCCCTCTTATTATTAGAGGACCTACAGTACAATCCCATCAGTGATTTTTCTTTTCTTATTTGTAATTTCTACCCACATACTTTCACTGGATGATTTTTCAGAAAAGGTCATTTGGCCCATAGCGTCTGCACCAATCCTCCGAAGAGCATTCACGTAGATCCAAGACCCTTACTTTATCCCTGTAATCCCACATTTCTCAAGGCTAATCCACCTAGCCTACACATTCCTGGTCACTATGGACAATTTAACATGGCCAAGTCACCTAACCTGCACATCTTTGAACTGTGGGAGGAATCCGGAGCACCAACAGAAACCCACGCAGACACATGGGGAATGTGCAAACTCTACACAATTACCCGAGGCTGGAATCAGACCCAGACCCCTGGCATTGTGAGGCAGCAGTGCTAACCACTGTGCCGCCCAAGAAATTATCACTGAGATTTTTTGAGCAGGCCTTTGATGCTTATCATAGTGATGCTACAGATAAATGCCACAGTGTGACAACAAAGACCAAACTTCCTGAAGCAAAATATCAGAAGCATGATTCAAGATCAATAGTGTTTCTACTTCCACCAATATTACCAAATATGGGCCTCAGAGATATATTAAAAGAGTCAATCTATTCATATATGACACACCCTCAAGACAAGTGGGACTTGAACCCAGACCTTCTGTCCCAGAGGTAGGGTCGTTACAATTGCAAACAAGACCCACAAAGGCCTCATTGATATGTTTGCAATACAATTTATCCAGCTAAAAAGCCAGTAAAATTCAGTGAAGTCATAAACCTCACTGAAAGAAAAAACTTAAGTTTATTTTTTTTTAATTTAACAGCTTAGACTGCACAGGATCAATTTTTAAAACATTTTCCAGAGGTTCATACCTCACCATTAAATGTAAATTTTCTGCCTGTGATATGGCACTTGCAGAACACCACAGGAAGCCATATCTTCACTGTAACAGAAAGAAAACTACATATCGGATTTAGACTCTACCTTGACTCTGAATATCTCCAACAGTCAAGACTTGAATCTTCAGCCAATATAGTCCATGATAGAAAGCAATATTCCTCAAATTTACATTGATCAACTGAAGTATTCCTTTTGAAAAGCCTAATTGTACAGAATGGTGCTGTGTCTAATATTACTGATTCATTAATAGCCATAAAATATACTAATTGTAAGAATGGACTGAGAATAGGAATTTATTATGCTTCCAAGTACCGAGAATTCAACACTACAATGAAAATAGAACCCAATATCTGACAAAAAGAGGTTTCTTTGTGTAGTTAAAATGTAAATATTCAACTGACAAGATACTGAATCAGACTTTATAATTACATGCAAGTTTATATATAGGATTCTGCTGTACAAATTTACAAAAGGAATTTAAAAACGGGCATACACACTACTTGAAAATTTAGATTTAATTTATTTTTTGGCCTGTGAACAGGCAATTGTATAAATTATAGTTGAATAAACAAACCTATAAAAATATTTCAACAGCAAAGAATACTGAACCTTCCAAACTGAAAACTTCTACTGCCTAGAGGAACAATAGCACCTTGCACATGGGTGCACACCACTTCCAAGTCTCTCACAATCCTAACCTGCAAATGCATTGCAGTTCCCCGATTGTCACCGAGTCAAAATCTTGGAACGCCCTCAACAACATCTTAGTTGGACCGCAGCAGTTCTAGAAGACCATAACATTCTAGGACAATTAGGGATAGACAATAAAGGCTGTCCTTGTCAATAATGATACATCCTATGAACAAATACAAAAGATCCATTCCACACCAAAAGTGTTCCTGACACTGTATTTTCACAAATATAGGTACAGAGTACTAATCTTCCCCAAAAACTTAGCCAGCTTTGTCCATCTTTGAGAGACTATCCCTGCAGCACACAGAACAATAAACTGCTTCACACAGTGGCATGCACTTTCACTGTAAATCAATCAAAAGCCCTAATATCAATTAACGCAGGAAGAACTGGTGATGTTTAGATGGCGGTTCTGAATTAATTTGCAGTTTTCAGAGGACTGTAATGTACTGGCACACTTTTACGTGAAGGTTCACTCAGATTTCTTTAATACCTAATAAACTATGAATCGGAAACTTGTATGCACGGTTAAAGATACTTGCAACACTATACTCCGGACAGACAACCAAGAGCCATTTCTAAATTACAAATTAAAAATTCATCAACTCAAGGTTTCAAAGGCAGGTGAAAAGAACCTGTAGACGTCGCTTCACTCAGCTAGTTAACATTAGTTAGTACCATGAGCATTTCGCTTGTGCTCAGAAATTATTTCTAAGAACAACAAGGTACACCCATCTTGGTTCAAATTAACTTACAGCATGTATTTTTCTGATTATCAATGTTCACTGGCTTCATCCCCGTTACTTATATGGTCTTGAACAGTGACTGATTCTAATCCCACAGCACAAGAATGCTTCCATAATTTCATCCAAATTGCAATTCTTTTGAGCTTGGCAGAACATCCTGGTGAATCATTTGGTCACGCAGGAAAGCTTATCCTCATTTGACGCAATTAATATGCACAAATTTCCAATATAGAGTTACCAAATATTTGTTTTTGTTCTCAACCCAAAAGACACTTCAGTCAACTTTGTACTGCAATGATACTCTTAGCTTAGCTCATCATTGTCAGCAAAAGAAACCTACCTGGTGTGAAATCTCAGCGCATTTACTATGTCAACCTTTCACGACTATTCTGGTGAACAGTTCTATTTTTGGTAAGTAACTTTTAAAACTCTGCCCAAGTGATTGCGTTTGTGTTGATGTTAGATTATGAATGCCAATAGCCATTCCACTGCGTAAAAATAGGGTGAGCATCAAGACCAATTCAAGCATCATTAAGTATCCACACCAGTGTGATCGCAAGTTGACTATTCCTTTTTTTCATGTAAACTCAGTGCTGAACCATTTGACTCAGTTCTATCCCGGTGCCACATTTACTAACTGAATCATTAAGGAAGAATTAAGGAAAGTAAGTCTTAAGTATTACCAAAAAATGGCTATTCCACTAAACTGCAACATTTACTTCAGTGAGTCAATTGTGGCATTTTTAAATGTCATATTATTTGGGATTAGCATGATGTAGACAAATAAATTCAAAGGAATAATTCAGGTTAAATACCTTGAGAACAGCATTCTCAACTACTTAGCATTTGCAACAGTACCCTCTCAATTTTTATGAGAGTGTTCATTCCGTAAATCGCTTAAGAGAAGTCCAACCACAACTAAGGCTACTTTTGAGGCTTGTTATCAATGCAGAATTCTCTCAATATCCCAGTACTGGGATTTGATGTTTGGCAGCAAGAGTGATGCTTGAGCACACAGGCCTGATGAAATGGGGATAGTGATGTTCTGATTCAGAATGTTACTTAGATCCTTTTTTAAAGGATCTTTTAGCTGTAAAATTTCAGATCAATGCTCAATAAAGTTTTGATAGAATCTTGCTCTGCAGTATTTCTTCAAAACAAAGATCCAATTGAGAAATCTATTGAAGGCCATAATAAGACCTGAGCAGACAAAAAACACAATACATCAATCATTTTCCACTTACTTTTGCTTTTTCAAAGTCTAGGTCTTTCCCGATTGTAGTCAATAGCCTACATAAACATTCTAATGACTCCTCATCATGGTTTTTTAGTAATTTCACAACACAGTCGTGCATAATGGCTTCTGTCAGCATTTTAAGTTTGAAGAGTTCTCCAATAAATTTAATGTTTCCAATTGATCTTCTTCGAGCCTTGTCCTTGGATTCTTCTAGCTCATCTTGAAGTCTGGACCTCTCTTCTGTCTGAAGGAATTATGAAAAGATTACTGATGAGAAATATTTATCCAGAAATTTTCACATACCATAATACAAGTTAGAAAAATTTGGGAGTCAGCAGATTAGATTATAGAATCCCTACAGTGTGGAAACAGGTCACATGGCCCAACAAGTCCACACTGACTCTCCAAACAGTATCCCATCCAGATTTACCAACCCTGCATTTACCATAGCTAAATCACCTGACCTATACATCCTTGGACACTATGCGCAATTTAGCACGACAAATCCACCTAACCTGCACATCTTTGGACTGTGGGAGGAAACTAGAGCACCCGGAGGAAACCCACACAGACATGAAGAAAATGTGCAAACTCCACACACACAGTTGCCCAAAGCTGGAATTGAACCTGGATCCCTGGCACTGAGGCAGCAGTGCTAACCACTGAGCCACCATGCTGACCCTAATATCAAGTTGAGTTATCACTATGACAGAATTACATTCAGAATTTTTCCCATTTAGTAAATTGTCATTCACCAATAGGAAATTTCTTGACTGATTTTACGGCACTCAGCTTAATTGTCATTCACTTTTATCATAAGACTTTTTTCAACAAGGTTGAAACCACATTTGTTTAAACGTCAGACATTTGAACGCCACAAGCTCATATGGCACTTCATAAAAAGTAGGTTACAGGAATTAGCCACCTCGGAGTTGCAAACTACCTTCACAGCAGATCAATGTTTACGTGCACGATAGCAAGCATGAAAATCTAACTGATAAAGCTAGCTGAAATTATGCATTCTGGTTGTACAAGATTAAATAATTAAGATATTTCTTTATTCTTTGTTGGGATGTTGGTGTAACAGCCAGGTCAACCCATCCTTATTTGCCCTTTAGTTGAATAGCTATTCAGAGAGCAGCATTTTGGAGGGCAATTAAAGAGTCAAATATATCATTGTGGATCCAAAGTCATGTGCAGTTTAAATTGGGTAAGGACAGCAGATTCCCCTCCCTAACTGAAATTAGTGAACCTGACAGGTTTCTATGACATTCAAGGATGGGTGTCATGGAGATCATTACAGCAACTATAAAGAAATACTTCCGTGTAAACCTGTACTTCTCACTATTTCCTGAAATTTGATGGCCTCAAGGACGTACTAATGTGATACATGAACAAAGTTGCTGGAAAAGCTCAGCAGGTCTGGCAGCATATGTGAAAGAAAAAAAACAGAGTTAACGTTTCAGGTCCGTGACCCTTCCTCAGTACTGAACTCCATCATGTTTGTTTTTGTTCCTGATTTACAGCATCCATAGTTCTTTCCATTTTTACTAATGTGTTAGTTCCTTTATTGCAGGTTAAATCCAAACAAATACATGTAATCTTTGATCCTTCAAGGACACTGTTTCGAGTATTCTAGTATATATTTACCTTACCCAAAACCAACACTGTAAAATTATAAAATTATATTAGGCAAAGGAGAATAAGCATTGAATCATTTATTGTTACATGTATTCAAAGTAAAAGTACCGTGAAAAGCGTGTACCTTCGCCATACATATAAATTTAGAATAATATAAGATAACTTGAGAGTGTCCAACTTTCCGTTCCACTGCTGCAGTCCCGCTCTGGGCTTTCCGGCCCTCATCATGCCTCCGCCAGAGTCCCACTCCGGGCTTTCCAGCCTGCGCTATGCCGCTGCCAGTGCCCTGCTCTGGGCTGCCTCACTGGTCCATTCTCACTGCCGCTGCACCACCAGACCACTTTTGATCCGCCATCATCTCTCTGGCCCTCGCTTGACCTGCTGTTGCTGCAGGACACAACTCGTGCTTTCAGTGCTCGCCACGTGGTCCCTGGTCGCGACCCAGCTCCTTCCTGACTCCTTAGGTAGGTAGTTAAAGGGGTGGGGGATAGAATTACTACAGAGGGAAGGAGGAAAAAAAAGGACAAAGAGAGAAAGAGAACTGGCGAGCAGAGTGGAGCTCCAAATGGAGCAACGTACCCTGCTGCCATCTTGCCAGAAAGCATCTCTCCAAAGGGCATGAATTAGTAAAATATAAATTAGTTTTTTAATGACAATGCTTAAGAAAGCTTCAGATAACATTTCCCCAAGTTTGCCAGTGTATCATTAACTTCATACGTTAACTCTTGTTTCTTGCCACAGATGCCACCAAACTTGATAAGTATTCCAAGAATTTTCTGCTTGTAATTACTAGTTTGTTCAAACTTTAATCTTGTGCACCAGAATTCTTCATTTCAGCTAGCTCAGATAGCTGACATCAAGGAGTGAAAAAGAATTTAAACCATTCATGACCAGCAAATAAAACGATCAATTTCAGAGACATGACTTGGGTGTCTGTTACAGCTCCTTACTTTAACAGTTGCATCGATCTCTTTCTGCTTCTTCTCGTTGACAACATCATTGGCTTTGTCCTTCTCAAATTCTTTCTGACAACGATTTAGTAATAGCTTACGAAAATTTACTGAAGCTCCTGGCTTATCAGACATCGGGACCTTCAGCTAATGATAGAAAGGAACACCTTTATTCAGTGTCAAGAGGTCATCATCAAAAACTCAAACAGTCTCACTCCCACTATAAGTACACATTTTAAATTCAAAACTGTGATCAAATTCTACAACTGTAAGCAGTTATTGATGCAAAAATCAATGCAACTTTTTTCCAAAAATAGTATTATTCATGCTGGGGGCTAATGATCTGTGGAAACTTTCAGCAATTTTATTTTGATGATGAGTAGTCATGAGCATCACAACAGTTCAGAAGCTATGTGAATGTCTGTCCCTTACAAGCTTATCTTTGATTTCATGTTATAGAACAAAATACATTTCTGACTTCAGTAGAAAAACAATGTGTTGTTAAATAGTTATCTTTTATTATGGGAAAACCTGCAATATTGCATCCTGTAAACTCAATGTGTTTCACTATGGACGAGCTGCAACAGGTCAACATTGAGTAACCCAAGCCTGATTTTGACTCATTATATAACTGAAATGCTTTCTTCTCTCTCCTATATACACTATTTAGTTATCTGTATTGTATGAAAGCAGGAGTGAGGTTGTGCTCATCAGCAGTCTCTTTCTCTTCTGCAAAAAACTAGAAAAATAAAAGTATTTTGGCAAATTAGATTTAAATAAAACAATTTTGTGCCTGCCACACAAAACACAGTCCACACGCAATAAAAGAACATGGAGACTTGCAATTTTAAAAACTATGCCAAAATTGACCTGTATTCATAAAATGTGTACACTCGACATTCATTAACCTACCATTGTGAGACAGCGACACATATTAGCATATGCTACTGAAAAATTAGGTTCATCGATGGCTTTTTCGAACACTAGGTCAATAACTCCCTTCAGCCTCTCTTCTGTATCAATTGTCAGCTCCTGAACCTGCTTCATCAATTGTTGAAACATTTGTGGTGTCAGCTTGTTCAGAATGCTTCTTACTCGTCGGAACAATTCCTGGATTGAGTATAAAAGGAGAGCATGTTAAAAGCAAAAGCCAACTCAGGGAAGATCTTGCCTAAAAGTACTAATTCAACAAAATAATAAGGCCTCATTCGGACCTCATTAGCATACCTGAACTGTCATAGTTTACAGTGTGATAACAAAGATGATAATATTCTGGATAATCTACTGGTCATGTGGAGTTTTACTGAATGTGGCAGAACCCATGGTACATTGATGAGGGAAGCAGGCTCTACTTAACGCTTCCTCCAAATGACGGCACCTCCTCCACCAGCGCAGGATACCCTCCTTAATGGGTTGGAGAGTCAGTTTCAAGTTTTGTGCTCAACTCCTTCAGCAGAAGTTGAACCCACAACTTTCAGACTCGGAGACGAAAGTATCACTACAGCTGACAACTCAAGTGAAGAACAATGAAACAAGTGATCAAAACTGAGGTCAAAGGTGTATGACTGGAAAAAGGGTATTTTTAAAGTTTTATATGTTTCAGAATACCTTTACCAATGCAATTTTATGGATAAAGGCACCAATTTCTAGAAATTCCACCCAGTGTTTAGATGCAGGCTGTTTACGCTTAAAGGTGCAAAATATATTCAAGACAGTTTTGTTTTTATCTAACCTGTGTTTTTTGCACGTCAGAGTCATCAGAAATATCATCTCTTTTTAATATAGGTTTCCATGCATTCTCTGACTTCTTTAGTTGGATATCATCATTCACAGTTATATTTGTAATAATCTTCCTTGGTTCTCTTCTTTGCCCATGCTGTGATCTCCTTGGTCCAACATTTAACACCTAAAGAGTAACATTTGTTAATACATAAAGCATTTATAAATCTTTTTGCACATTAATAAACCTCAATGTTGCTGCTGTGCTCTAAGTGGGAATAAAAAGTTTTTTTTGCGCAAGAACTAGAATTAATTTCTGTCAAAATCCCAGAATCCATTCAAAAACTCAGCAACCCTAGTTCCATCAGATCAGATGACCAGCTTTACTTCTTTCACCATGTAACAACATCGAAATCAGGAAGGGGCTATTCATTTCCTCAAACCTATTTTTCAATCAGCAGATCATAATCTATACCTGAACTCCTTATCACTTGAAATCCTGCACTAACTATGGCCTATTTACAGCAAATGCCCATTTAAGATCACCTCATCCAGCGCTGTTCCACCTTAATGTCACAGATAATAGAACTGATATGTACACATTTAGTGTCATGTCTTCCACTTTAGCATATTTTGTGCGCGGCCTACGTAGCAACTTTTGGAGCAGGTGAGCGGTGTTCAGTAGTACTTGAAACATTAGTAATGTTTTTCCCCAAAAACTTGCAATGCAGTTGAGAGTGAAGAATATCTACAGCCAGAGTACTTTTCTATACTGCTCACGTTTGCGTATTCTCGATGCAATTCCTGACACTGTTATCCCGTTTTAATTTTGCAGCACTCCCAGACTGTAGAGCTTTGTATCGGGTAAAAACAGAAAGGCCATTTAAAAGTTGGCGAGAGGGGTCCTTGCTGCAGTTACCTGCCTTGGTTTGGGACATATGTGTGTTAACAAAGTACAGGTCACAATGCTTACCCTTCAGAAGCCTGACTCCACAATCTTCTGATTAGCTTTGGACCCCCAAGTATGGCCCTTGTTTAGCTTCGCAGAATGTGAGGTTGAGTGGACATTTTAAAGCCAGTGAGAGAGAGAGGTAAGTGCTGCAGGTGAGACAGAGAAGCCATTTCGAAGTCAGTGAGAGGCAGTTGCTGCAGATTGCAGTGCTGTCCTTAGCTCAAGGCCTTCTTTTGACAAAAATTACAAGGCTTGGCAAGAGGAAAGGGAAAGCCAGTAGGTCCTGACTCTGCAATCTTCTGATTAATTTTGGAGCCCCAAGTATGACCCTTGTTGAAATTTACATGAATTGGAGGCAGAGAGGCCATTTTTAAATTGTTTGAGATTGGTTCAGGCTTGTGATTTAGTGCTTCAATCCTTTGCAATCTCTCAACATTTTAACATGCCCAGTAAGCGATGGTAGTGTGTCTAATGCCAAGAAAACAAGAAAAATTGTCACTTCAGCAATGAAATTTGAGAAAGTTAAATTTAAAAATTTTGAGACCAGGGAACACACAACTGATTTTGGCAGAACACGTGGGCGACCCACAGCACTTGATAAAAATCAAACAAATTGCACAAAGTGTTACCACTTTAAGTCCTCACATGGTTACACTGGAGTAGCAACAAGGGGAATGTGGCAAGTTTGGATGGAAGACAAAAACCAGAAGTACCTCATATATAATATAAAAACAGTGTGCTGGAAAAACCCAGCAGGTCTGGCAGCATTGTTGGGGCGAGAAACAGAGTTAACAGTTTGATCTGATATGAACCGAAAAGAAGTGCGGATGCTGTAAATCAGGAATAAAAACAAAGGAAAAGCTCAGCAGGTCTTCCCGAAGAAGGGTCACTGGAACCGAAACATTAACTCTGATTTTTTTTCTTCACAGATGCTGCCAGACCTACTCAGCTTTTCCAGCAACTTTGTTTTTGATCTGATGTGTATTATCTTCTGGAGCCATCCTAATCCTGCCAACCTGCTGAGCTGCTCCAGCACTTAGTTTTTATCCCAGATTTCCCACATCTGCGGTATTTAACTGTTAATACAGGATTTTCTTTGATGATTATCCAAGTAAAAGCAAGAGCTTCTATGAAAGCTTATAGAATGAGCAGATTGAGAGTTCACACTCAAAAGTTTCACTGCTAGTTCTGGTTGATTCAAGTTTTTCAAGAACATTTCTTTCTGCACAACATTAAAATCACCAGGAAAGAAACCAGTGCCATTTCTAAAGTAGCTTATGAAATCCCTGCCTCCTTAAAAAGAATAATTATAAAAGACAGCTATTCACTAAAACCTTTTTTTAATTAACATTTTTGGGTTGAGTTTTGATGGAAATGTATATGACAGACAGCATGCATTTCCAAAGAGGGAAATTTAAAATTGCAAAGAATGCTCGATGCTGCACTTCATGAGAATGATACATGACATACAAAGCTTCAGCCTTTAGCTACGATCAGTCCAAGTCAAAAGCTTTCAGGGGTTTTTCCCAAGGAATGTCTGTGCGTCATATGGCATTAAAATACGAACACATAGATCACGGAAGCGCTAACAGTTCTCGATATATGCTACTCCTGCGTGGATGGAATACCATGCCAGAAAAAGTATCACCTTCACAATATTGCTTCTCTTGGATAACTGCCCAGGTCATTTTGTTAACCTTGATGACTTGTGTGAAAATGTGAAGGCAATTTTCCTGTCACCCAATACAATTTCAATGCTACAGCTCCTTGGATCCACACACAATAGTAGTTTTCAAGACTTGCTAGTTACGCCATACCTTCGTCTAGTTCAAAGCAGCAGACGGTAAGAGTGCACCAAGAACCAGGGACCTTAGGACCTTAGGCATGCCATGTTGTACATGTAGATTAGGAGGTTAAGAGGGTTGAGAAAGTCAAGTTCCTAGGAGTGACGATAACTGACAACCTGTCCTGGACTTCCACGTAGATGTGACGGTCAAGAAGGCACAACAACACTTCCTCTTCTCCAGGCAGCTCAGGAAATTTGGCATGCCCATAAGGACCCTCACCAACTTTTACAGATGCACCACAGAAAGCATACTGTCCCAGTGGATATCGGCTTCGTACAGCAACTGCTCTGTCCAGGACCATAAGAAACTACAAAGACTGTGTGCACAGCCCTGACCACCAGAGACACCAACTTCCCATCCATGGACTCCATGTACACATCCATTATTGCAGAAAGGCTGCCAACATCATAGACCCCTCCCATTAATTCTAAGTAATGCTTACTTGTAATTCTTCTGTCGCACCAGCAGGTTCAAGAACAGCTTCTTCCCTGCCATTATTAGGCTGATGAATGGACTCTCTAACTTCAAATAATGCTAATCTTGTTAATGTGATCTTGCCTTGCGTACATCCTGTGCAGTGTAACCAGTATGCCTTACTACGTTCAAGTTTTTTTTTCAACCAATGATCTGCTGTACTGCTCACAAAAAAAGCTTTTCACTGTATTTGGGTACATGTGACAATAAATCAAATCAAATCAGATTCAAGACCAAAACTTCTGTGAAGTACCTCTTAGTTTGATGGTAATCCAAGAAACAGGTCAGGATAGCAAAAATATGGCTGATTTGAGGGAGGAAGTTACATTCTTGCATATGAATGGTTTATGGCAGAAAGTATGGCCCAAGTTTGTCAGTAACTTCAGAGGATTTTACAACATTGCCAAAGTTCAGAATCACACTGACAGGGGAACTTACCTTTGATGAAGTGGATGAAGTTGAATAGGAGACCCCAGGACAGGAACTGTCCAAAGAAGGTTTGACAGCCAAGGAGCAAAACAGGCATTTCACAATTAACTACCAACCCACTAGATTCTGTTAATGAAACAATTGTGAAGAGCTTTCCAATTTATGGAACAGGCAACGGAAATCTTCGCTGAGGGGAGTTTGTGTCCTTGGATAATTTTTAAGTTTGATGACAAATCTGGCCCTTCTCTCCTTTAACTCAACCTAGACTCAGAACCCTATAGTAACTTCAGTTTAAAACTGAATTCCATCCAACTGCAATCACTGAACTTCTCTGCACACAAAGACGCTGTATCTGTGCTCAGAAAGCATACTAAAATGAGGCTTGTATTACAAACACAGAAAACAAAAGTTCTCTTCTGACCAGATCCGACAGTACACCATTAACTGAATGACCATTAAAAATGTGGTAGACTTCATTTTTGCAAGTTTCCTCTTGGAAGGCATTAAAAAATGTAGTTCATCTTTGCCTCCAATGTGTCAATGCACCCTTCAGAGGACTGAGCATTTAGAGACGACAATTTAAAACACCAATAAATTGAGAGATGGGGTCCCTCAGCGGTTGGTGTAGAGACCTTTTTAACCATTATACATAAAAAGACATGAACTTGGGTATAAGGATTACAAAGCTTGGCACACAATAAATAATGAAAAAGATACTTGTAAACAGCAGGAAGAGAGAGGCTGGTTAAATAACCAGTTACATTAAATTGCATCTGTCATATGGATAAGTGCAAAGTAATGCACTTTCGCAGAATCAATTTTGAAAGGTAGTATAATCTTACTGGTATTATAATATTATTTAGTGTTTTCAAGAAGAGATGGAGTGTAACATACCTGAAAATGTATATTCACATTGATTATTTGAACAAGTATGGAGGAATTGTTTTCTCTGATAAGTGATGACTGGCAAACTAATGAGAGGCACTTAGTAGGATTTTTTTTACATGGAGGTTTGCTGAGATCTATAATAGGTTATTTTGAAGGGTAGTGACAACACATTCCACAGTAATTTTCAAAAGGCAATTGGACTAGCATTTGAGAATAACTAATTCGCAAGATAATGGGAAAAACTGAGGTGAGATCTATATTGGACAAATTTTTCTCAGAATCAGTACAGACAGGATAGGCTGAAGAGCCCTCTTCAGTGGACTCCTTCTTCTGTGACATAGACTGATGTCATGGTTCACAGGGTGGCAGTGATTTCCACATTCTTACCAATGTTTCTAAGACTATGTTTCTACACCACTGGAGAGGTTAATCATCAAAGAACAAAGAACAAAGAACAAAGAACAAAGAACAAAGAACAAAGAAAACTTACAGCCCAGGAACAGGCCCTTCGGCCCTCCAAGCCTGTGCCGATCCAAATCCACTGTCTAAACCTATCGCCCAATTCCTAAGGATCTGTATCCCTCTGCTCCCCACCTACTCATGCATCTGTCCAGACGTAACTTAAATGAATCTACCGTGCCTGCCTCTACTACCTCTGCTGGCAACACGTTCCAGGCACCTACCACCTTCTGTGTAAAGTACTTTCCGCGTGTATCCCCCTTAAACTTTTCTCCTCTCACCTTGAACGCGTGACCCCTCGTTATTGAATCCCTCACCCTGGGAAAAAGCTTATCTCTATCAACCCTGTCTATACCCTTCATGATTTTGAAGACCTCAATCAGGTCCCCCCTCAATCTCTTTTTTTCTAATGAAAGCAATCCTAACCTACTCAACCTCTCTTCATAGCTAGCACCTTCCATACCAGGCAACATCCTCGTAAACCTTCTCTGTACCCTCTCCAAAGCTTCCACATCCTTTTGGTAATGTGGCGACCAGAACTGTACACAGTATTCTAAATGCGGCCGAACCAAAGTCTTGTACAATTTTAACATGACCTGCCAGCTCTTATACTCAATACCCCGTCCGATGAAGGCAAGCATACCATATGCCTTCTTGACCACTCTATCCACTTGTGCAGCCACCTTCAGGGTACAATGGACATGAACTCCCAGATCTCTCTGCTCATCAATTTTTCCCAAGGCTCTTCTGTTTACAGTATAGTTCGCTCTAGAATTAGACCTCCCAAAATGCATCACCTCACACTTGCCCGGATTGAACTCCATCTGCCACTTCTCCGCCCAACTTTCCAGTCTATCTATATTCTCCTGTATTCTTTGACAATCCCCTATGCTTTCTGCTACACTGTGACTACTATAGTGACTAGTGACTACACCAGTAACTAAGTTATTGATCCTAATAGGGAAAGTCAATTCAGAAAGGCACTGAACACAAGGGAATTCATTTCCACCATGCAGATGCAAGGTCAACGTGTTGGAAAGGTTGCACAAATCTCTAAAGGACTCATCCACCTCAGCCATACCTGCTGCATATGTAGCACAATCTGACAACTGATTATCAGCCATCTCAGAACTCAACAAGCCCAAGTGGAAACAAATCTGTCCAGTCCAAGAACAAAGAGGGACTGATGAGTGCTAGTAATTAGCACTTTTTTTTGACAAAGATTTTTCAGCGAGCAAAGTACAATACTGTACATGCACAATATGGTAGTTCAACCTGAATGTGGATTTTCCAGGTGACAGAACATTGATTTTAGCAAAGAGGCCAATGAATTCTGATTCACAAGTAGTTTCATTTAAAAACCAATTTTAAGGAACGCAACTGGGACTTTAACTGAAGTAATATCCTAGCAGTCTCAGATCTTTGGAGACAGTTTACCAGATTTCCAAACTCCAGAGCTGAATTTAATATTCCTTTACTTTTAAGGACTGGATCCAAGATACATGATTACCCTTGGAAATAGCATAACATTTTGCAAAACATCACAGCTGTATCAGTCAAGTGCAGATCTTGATATGCAAATCAAGACCAAGGAGTAGAATTTGCAACAGCAGTAAACAAATTCAGATAGCCGAGAATAGGCTCTAGCACCAAAATAATAAACATTTCAAATTTCAATATGAATCTTTGATGTGAGTAGAACAAAATTAGATGATCTAACAAGAGGTGCCTCTCATATTGGGATGGAACAATCTATTTCTCAGTGAGTTAATATTGTACAATTAAATATTTAAGTTTTCAAAATGTACCTAAAATGATCGGCTAAATTGTTAGAGCCTCCTTAAAGGCCTGCAACTGAATGCAATTAGTGGTAAACAGTTAATTCATCCTGAAGCCATGACAAATTTTATCGGTGGATTGCTTTGAGTTCACCCTATGAAAACTTGTCTAAATGAGCATGGAGATGGTGGTGTGCTGAAGGTAATTTGCAGTTACACCAACATCTCTCAAGTTGTAAAAAGCCGGGGATGGGAGGATTGAATGTTGTGGTGTGAAGCTGCAGCTGCACAAAATCATCTGGCCTTAGTATGGTGAGGTTCCGTTAAAACAGAACAACTCTTGGGTATTTTTCTGATGAAGGGTTTAGGCCCAAAACGTCAAGTTTTCCTGCTCCTATGATGCTGCTTGACCTGCTGTGTTCATCCAGCCCCATGCTTGTTAACTCTTGGGTATTAACTGATTAATCAACTGTCTATGTATCCAAAAACAAAGGGCTTGTGTGGTACACTTGCGGTGCCCCAACCTTTGCTGTAAGTTCAGGTTCAAGACCCACCTGTTCCAGGGGAGTGTAATATCATAGCTGAACTGGTTTATTTGAAAATATCTACAAAGAGAGATCATAGGGCTCATTATCATTTGAAGGCTCTTGTGGCAAAGTGGCAGTGTCCCTATGTCTGGGCCTGGAGGTGACAGGTCAAGTGCCACCTGCTCCAGAGGTGCGTAATAATTTTTTTAATCCACTGTGGGACATGAGTGTTTTTGGTCAGCCAGCATTTATTCCCTGTTCCTCATTGCCACCTTCTTAAGGGTAATGAGCAATCTTTTGAACCATTGCAGACCATGTGCTGCAGGCAGATCGACAATGCAATTAGGAAGGGAATGCGAGGACTCTAACCCAGTGATGCTCAAGAATGGTGATATAGTTCCGAGTCAAGATGGAGAGCGGCATGGAGGGGAACTCGTAGGTATGGTGCTTCCACTGATTTGCTGCCCTTGTTGTTCTACATGGTGAATTTGAAAGGTGCTGTTTAAGGATCTATGGTGAATTTCTGAACCGGTTGATTCAGAAATACATAATTTTTAATTGTTTTATCAAAATAGTGTAAAGATAGAGGAGCTGGGATTGTGGCAGAGAGATGACAAACTTTAACTTGGTCAATAAACCCTGTCCAGGAGAAGCAGCGTGTCTGTGTTTCCAATTTGCCTACAAACTTAGATCCAGTTAACACTTTAGGCACATCTGTTCCTGTCATCCAGTTTATCAGCTTCCAAGTATCCGTTAAGTAACAACCAGGACAGCAAATCCTGAATACAGTTAAAACTGATGCTCCCTCTAAATTCCAGCCACCCTAGTCTCCATACGCACAGGCAGCACGTTGATGAATGGCTTCCACTTCCAGCCTTAACAAGAGACTAAAAATATTACAGGGAACACTGCTTATCACAATTTTCATATCAGTATAGATGTGTCATTAAATCTGGGGCTTGTCAGATCTGTATAGCTGCACCATACGATGTGGTGCCTATTGAATCACTGGAGAGCTGAGTGGCTTTCCATATGTATAACTAATTTTGGAAGTAACACAAAGAATGGGATCTAACTTCATTGGCTGACCTATTACAATTACGTCCCTTGTGAGATCCACATTCTGTATACAATCCGATTTTAGAGTCCACTCACATCAGGTCTCCTGAGACACAAAGGTCATAATGCACAATACAGCCTGACATCAGTTCAGGTGTAAATCATGCAGCTATGATCACATGGTGAGGAAACATGAAAAGACAGCAAATTCATTGACTACAATGGTTTAATTAGTTTATTAAGATTAGAAACAATGAAAATAGGAGGAGTAGGACATTCAACCCTTTAAACCTATTTCACCATTCATGATGATCATACAACTTAATTTTTCACCCATATCCTTTGATCCCTTTAGTACCAAGTGTTATATCCAATTCCTTGCTGCAATCATGCATAATTTTGGACTAGGCTGCTTTGTGCCAATTGTATCCACCACTATTCCCTCCAGGAATTAGAAACACTTATGATCCAATCAGGTCAAAATTTCATTATTAGTTACAGAAGTCAGAAGTGAGTGTGCAACATATGTGAAAATGCTTCCCAAAGCAGTGAAAATCAATTGCAATTCCTATTTTTTTCCAGCTGACAGCTGTATGACTACATGCAAGACACAAAATGAATGGCAGTACAGGTTCATTGAGGCCTCCTATTGCCTGTAATTCACCAGTTAGCCTAACACACCATTGATATTCCAAGTATGTATGTTAACTGTAGATTAACAGTCAATTCCAGTTTATCCATTCTACTCTTGGATTTTCTTAGATTAATGTATTGCAATCTGGGTGGGATTCCGGAATGTTTTAGCTCATTTGGCTGGATGGCATATTTATAATGCAGAGTGAGGCCAACAGAATGCATTCAATCACTGCACCAATTTTAGGCTACCACGAAGGGCTCACCTTCTCAACATTTCCCCTCGCCTGAGCAGCAATGACCCTCAGGTTAAACCACCACCAGATGTCCCTCTCTCATGACAGGGCAGCCCTACAGTCCGATAGGACTATGGCAACTTTAACGATACGTAGTAATTTTAATTCTTAAGTAGCAGGTTACAGCAACAGGACATTGTATTGCTTAAGCGCACAATTTATTTTTGTTAATTTGGAATTGAAACAGTAAAACAGAAAATGACTTGCAACTTCAAATGGCCACTTCAATTCAAACAGTTTGTCACTGTGACACTGTCATAGTGTCACAATCAGAGGCTAGGAATTCTGCAGAGAGTAACTCATCTCCTGACTCCCCAGTACCTGTCCATCTAAAAAGCACAATTCAGGAGTGTGAAGAAATGCAGTTCATCTGCCAGGATGAGTGCAGCCCCAATGCTACACATGAAACTCATCAAATTTGATTGATTGGCAACACCCCATCACTATCACAGTGTGAACAATCAACAATGACTGCACCAGCTTGCCTAGGCTCTTGTGACAGCATCTTCTGAATGTGTGACTTCCCAGAAGGGCAAGGGGCAGCAAAACCAATGGGAAAACTACGACTGAGAAGTTCCCCTCTGTGTCACACACCATTCTGACTTGGAATTATACTGCTGTTCCTTTACTGCTGCTGCATCAACATCCTGGAATTTCTTTGCTAACAGCTGTGGGTATTGTTACCACTCCATGGACTGTAGCTCACTGCTCAAGGACAATTAGGGGTGGGCAATTAATGCTGGCCATGAACGAATAAAACGCTACACTCCACAATAATCTAGAGACCTGGGCTAATGCACTGGGGTGATAGATTCAAATCCAAATAGGAGTTGTTAGAGTTTAAATTCAATCAAGAAATCTGGAATGTAAAGTTAGTCTGTATCAATTGTCATAACATTCCATCTAGTTCACTTAAGCCTTCGAGAGAAGGAAATCCCTTATCATTACCTGTCTTACTCTCATACGACTCCTGTTTTACAGGCATGCGGTTGACTCTTAAGTGCCCTCTAAACTGGCCTAGGAAGCCATGCAATGACAAATGGGATGAGCAAGAAATAGCAGCCTCACAAATGATGCCACACCCCATGAAAGAACAAAACAAAATAAATGCATTTACCAAAACAAAAATAATAAACTCTTTTTTAAAAACTGCAGCAATCATTTAAAAACATTTATGGGGAAAGGATAACTTCTTTTTATTTCCCGAGAAAATGGTGACGACGAGTCTTCTGGAACTACCACAGTCCATTTCATTTGATATTTTGCAGTGGTTTGGTAAAACCTAGTGGTTTGCTTGGCCATTTCAAAAGTCAGTTAAGAATCAAAACACATTACTGCAGGTTTGCACTACAGCTAAGAATAGCAGATTTCCTTCCCTAAAGGATAGTGAATCAGATTCTTTTATGAAAATCAATGATAGCTTCATGGTTACCATTTCAGATGAGAGTAAGCAAAGAGTCAGCATAAATGAGACACTGCATTTTCAAGTTGGCAGGCTGCACCTAGTGGAGTGCCATAGGGATCAAGGCTGGAGCCTCAGCTACTTAAAAGTCTATAATAATGACATTAATGAAGAAACAAAGAATAGAATATTTAAGTTTGCTGACATTGCAGAGCTACGTGGGAATGTAAACTGCGAAGAGGACATAGAAAAGGCTGCCAACAGACATAGCTTAAGCAAATCCACAACAAGAGTACAGACAGTGGGTGAGCATGAGGTTACTTATTTGGGTTATCTGAATAAAGGAAGTTATTTTTTTTAAGAGGTGAATAAATATTGACTGTGATCAATATTCAGAGGCATGGTGTATAAGTACAGGAATGTAGGAAGTTAGCATGCAAGTACAGCAAGCAATCAGGAAGGTTCATGGCATTTTTGCCTTAAATTTTTTATTCACTCGTGGGACGTGGGTGTCACTGGCTAGCCAGTATTTATTGTCTGTCCATAGCTGCCCTCAAGAAGGTGGTGGCAAGGTGTCTTCTTGAACCACTGCCATCCACATGGTGTAGACTGACCCACAATAACCATATGGAAGGAATTCCAAGAATTTGACCTAGCAACAGTGAAGGATCAATGATATATTTCCAAGTAATGATGAAGAGCCACTTGGAGGGGAATTTGCAGGTGGTGATGTTGCCATATATCAGCTGCCCTTAACCTGTGAGATGGAAGAGGTCATGGATTTAGAAGGTGCTGTCTGAGGATCCTTGGTGTATTTATGCAATGCATCTTGTAGATTGGAAGCACTACTGCTCCAGAGCATCGGTGGTGGATTGAGTGGATGCTTGTAGATGTGGCTCCGAGCAAGCAGGCTGCTTTGTCCTGGATGGTGTCAAGCTTGAGTGTTGTCGGAGATGCATCCATCCCCGCAAGCTGGGAGTATTCCATCACACTCCTGACTTGTGCCTTGTAGCTGATGGACAGTCTTTGGGGAGTCAGAGAGCGAGTTACTCGCCTCACTATTCCTAGCCTCTAACCTGCTCTTGTAGCCACTGTGTTTATGTGGCAAGCCTAGTTGAGTTTCTAGTCAAAGGTAAACCCCAGGATGTTGATCATGGGGGAATAATTGCAAGGGCATTAGAGTACAAGAAGAAAAAAATTCAACAATTGTACAAGAATTTGGTTAGACCATATTTGGAATAACGTGTGGAGTTTTGATTTTGATATTTAAGGAAGGATATATTGTTCTTGCATCAGAGGCAATACATCAAAGGTTGAATAGATTGGTCCCCATGTTGAGAAGGTTTAACTGGAACTATTCAATAGAGTTTACAAGAATGAGAGACAATCAATTGAAATATACCAGACTTGAAAGGGGTTTTATAAGGTAAACACAGATTGTTTCCGCTGACTGGCAATGTAAAACGCAGAAGTCGTCCAAGGACAGGGTCGATCATTTTGCACTGAAGGAAGGAGAAATTAGTTTACTTAAGATTGTGAACCTTTGGGATTCACTACTCCAAAAAGCTGCTGCTCCATTATGAAGTACATTTAAGGCTGAACCAGGCAGATCTTCAGTGTCTCTTTTGGTCTAAGAGATACGGGGTATAGGTAGGAAAGGGGAGTTGATGCCCCAGATAGCCAAGATTACAATGAATTGCACAGTAAAAGGTCCGTCTGGTCTGCTCCTGTTCCCATTTCTCGTGTTCTTGTACTGAAGTTAGCTTTTAATTCCAGATTAATTAAATAAATTTAAATTCTACCAGCTGCCGTGGTGAGATCTGAATTCACATTCTCAAAGCAGTTGTTTGGGCATCCTTGGGGGCAACATGGCACAGTGGTTAGCACTGCTGCCTCACAGAATCAGGGACACAGGTTCGATTCCAGCCAAAATGAGCAACAATGTGGAGTTTGCACGTTCTCCCAGTCTGTGTGGACTTCCTCTGGGTGCTCCAGTTTCCTCCCACAGTCCAAAGATGTGCAGATTAGGTGGATTGGCCATGCTAAATAGCACATAGAGTCCAGGGATGTGTAGGTTAGGTGGATTAGCCATGGGAAATGTGGGGTTACAAGGGTAGGTCTAGTTAGGATGATCTTCGGAGGGTCAGAATGGACTCTATGAGCTAAATGGCCTGCTTCCACACTGTAGGGATTCTATGATTATGAGTTCACTGATGACAACACTAAGCTACCATGAGCCCTGCTTACTTGAAAATGAGACCTAAATTTCAATGTTCCAGCCAATGGAGAGGTAGTCATCCTGATGCCTTTTGCTGATCACCATGAAGTAATGACATAATAAAAACACAGTCCATGAATCAACTCAAATAAGTTCCAGAAATTACAAAGCTCAATTCGTTCTGAGTATACTTGCAGGGACACATTCAACTCTTATAAGGATGAAGATTAATTCCTGATCAAGTGCAGTAAACTGACTTTGATAATGTCACAGGGACACAGTCAGAGTAAAGTAGGAGCTGGGAGGAGTCAGATCCAAGGCTCATGTGCTGCTAACAGTGTCTGCAGTCATAAGAAGTCATATTCACGTAATCTAAATAACTACAATAATACATTAAACTTTATCTTGCTTATGAAGCAAAAATCTTCTCGCTGGACCAGAAAGGTGGTTATCCTGACACACAACAGACTACTCCAGGCTCCAAGAAATCCTCACATACAAGGCAAGTGGCGACGTGATCCCAACAGTAGGCCCTGACACAATTTAGTATTCAATAGTGACTAGCATTATTTCTAAGAAATTAATAACTAAGAAATTAGGTTTTCAGATGAAAACAAAACAGGATAAAGATGATCCTGAACCTTCAAGCCAAACAGATATTGATTGATGACAATGACCCACAAATCTCGCGGCAAAACTCAAAACCAAAGAAGTACTTCAGTGAATGATGCAGAAAGCATTTACATCTGACAGGAGACACTCTGAAACAGAGGAAATTTGCAAAGCCAAGACAGGGATAGTGGTTGCATCATAAGACAGTGGGCTGTGGGAGTCTAAGGAAAGACATACTGGCATTGGAGGCTGTTCAGAGAAGGTTTGTTAGGTTGACCCCAGGTACGAAGGAATTTTCTTATGAGGAGAAGTTGAGTAGGTTGGTCCTGTCCTCAATGGTATTTAGAATAATGAAAGGCAACCTTATTCAAGCAGAAAGAATTCTTAGCGGACTTGACAGAGCAGTTGTGAAGAGGCTGTTTGCCTTGTGGGAGTGTCCAAGACCAGAGGGAATAATCTCAGAGTAAAGGGTAGCTCATTTAAGGTAGAGATGGAGGAAAGTTTTTCTCTCAGAGGATAATATTTCTGTGGAATTCTTTTCCTCTGATGGCTGTAGAAGCTGAGTCATTAAGTACATTCAAGGCTGAAACAAAAAAGATTTTTAATCAGTCAGGGAATAAAGGGTTACTGAGGGGACAGCAGAGTTGATGATTATCAGATACTCATGGGTTTATTGAATGGCATTGAAGACTCAATGGGCCAACTGATCACTTCTTTAAAATTAGAATCCCTACAGTGTGGAAACAGGCCCTTCGGCCCAACAAGTCCACACCGACCCTTGGAGCATCCCACCCAGACCCATCCCCTTATAACCCACACACCCCTGAACACTATGGGCAATTTAGCATGGCCAATCCACCTAGCCTGCACATCTTTGGACCGTGGGAGGAAACCGGAGCACCCGGAGGAAACCCACGCAGACACGGGGAGAATGTGCAAACTCCACACAGACAGTCACCTGAGGCTGGAATTGAACCCAGGTCCCTGGCGCTGTGAGGCTGCAGTGCTAACCACTGAGCCACCGTGCCGCACTTCTACTGCTATATCTTATAGTCTGTTAATATATCTATCATATTAGGAAGCTATTGCGTCAAAAATAGCATTTTCAGCAAGTTAAATTTCATACACGGGTCAAATGTAACACAAATACATACGAGTATGGGACAAAATTGGACATATATAATAGCTTTTAAACTGGACATCAAGCTGGAAGCTGAACAAGCAAATACACTTCTACACATTATTGGGAGCATAGCAAATGATATTGTCCACCAAGACATAAATGAAACATTAGACAATTTCAAAGAGGCATTCAAAGCTTCTGACAATTATTTCAACTTCTGAACTAATGGCATTCTTGAAAGGGCAAGATTTAGTGCAACAGTGCAACATCCAAATGCATCCACACGTCGTTTTACCAGTAGTCTCTACAGGCTGAAGAAAAATCATATGGACTTAAAATATTAACAATTTCCTCTCCACAGATGTTGCCAGACCTGTTGAGTTTCTCCAGTACTTTTTGTTCTTATTTTAGGTTTCCAGCATCAGCATTTTGCTTTATTCTGAAAGCTTGAGAGGAAGTTCAAAACAAAAAGATGCAGCAACTATTCAAGATCATCTAACATTGCTCAATAGGATGCAGAAGCATCTGAGAGTGAATTGGGCCAGATTGCTACACAGCACTCTAAACACCAATCAGCTCCAAATCCAAGTCTGTTAATCGAGGCTGAGGGGATCAGGAAGGACAGGGGTTAGCGTGCTCCTAAGTGTCTCTGGTGTAATGCAGATCATTTTGAAATAATTTGTAAGTATTTGCAGTAACGTAGTGAGGCCAAGGAAAATGTCTGACGTCCCCATATTTCAATGGGAAATCCCTACCAGTAACGGGCATACGATCAAGCCAGAATGAACCTCTATTAAATACAATTGAGGAAATGTACAAACTAGTTTCATTAATAATTCATTTGGTAAGAGGAAGGAGAAAACACTAAATATTCAAGAAGTTGAAGTAACATGTCCTCATAATTCAGCACAGATTCAAAGGCAGAATGAGTACCAAATTCCACTGATGCAAAGTGAAGACACGGTGCATAAAATTCCAAGCTAAACATAACCAAGAAGAGAGAAATTATACGCAAATATCCAAGCTCATGTGAGATAAGCATAGCACGGACCATACCAACAAGTATAAAAATCTGTTGCACAGCACAGAAATCCTCTGCCAACGAAATGAGAGGCTAAAGGGCCCCCCAATTTATGAGAGAATTTGAACTGTCCAAATCAACTACCTCGAACCCAACATACCTCCGGATCTGAAGAGAACTGTGAAACATCCAGAATGTTTGAATTTGTAAAGTCAAAACCTGAAGAGAGATGGTGCATTGGCAAACGCAAATATATAAAGAAAAGCATAACAATAATAGAATGAGCGGGAAAATACTTGGGAGAAGATCTGTATATCTGAAAAGGTTAATACTTCCTTCAGTACAGAAAACACAAACCACTGCAATATTGAACAGGGATTTGGTCAGAATAAAGTAGAAACTGGAAGGGAGCAGACGTGAGGCTCGCAAGCTTCTAACAGTCTCTGGAGCAATGTAGGTAATATTCATACAATTTGTAAATGTTTTCAGTAATGCAATAAATTTCACCTTGTTTACAAAAGAAAACTTCTCTAGTCTGACCAGAAAGGTGCTTTGGGATTGAAGGAACCTAGTCACACACAACACAACAGATGTGACTCATAAAAGGCTAAGTAATAGAAAACTTAATTGCAGTCTAATCACAAGATTCAATACATATCAAAAGTACTATGTCCTACTTCAAATTACAATTCAGAATAAACTGTCATATTAAGTTTTCATTAGTTTGATCCACTAATTCTTCTATAGGTAATAGATAAAAACAAAAATAAAACTGCAGATGCTAGAAATCAGAAACAGAAACTGCCTGAAGAGCTCAGCAGGTCTGGCAGCATCTATGGAGAGAAATCAGAGCTAACGTGCTCGGGTCAAATGACCCTTCCTCAGAACCGATGGAAGCTACGAAAATGCTGGTTTGTAAGAAGATAGGGTTTTTTTTTTGGGGGGGGGGGGGATGTTGGGGAGTGGGTAAAGAGTAAATGATACATGGGTATAGAGCCCTAAGAGAGAGAACAGCAGTCAGACAGAGAAAGGAGTGGATAACAATCAGCCAAGGAAAATGAATGGCTACTAATGGGGCCAATTAGTGGCTGACAATGGGTTGTTTCATGGCAGATCATGTGATAACAAGGCCTGATGTGAGAGGTTCAGATAAGGACATGGGAGAAGGCCTCAAACCCTAAAAGTGTTGAATTCAATAATCGAGTCCAGAAGGCTGTAGAGTTCCAAAGCAGAAAACGAGGTGCCGTTCTACCAGCTTCCGCTGAGATTCGATGGAGCATTGCAGCAAGCTGAGAGAGATGTTGGCCAGGGGACAAGGTGGGGTGTGTTAAAGTAGCAAGCAACTGGAAGCTCAGGGTCTTTTCTGTAGACAGAATGTAGTTGTCCTGCAAAGCAGTCACCCGGTCGATGCTTCATTTCACCAATGCAAAGGAGACCACACTGTGAGCAGTGAATACTAGATTGAGTGAAGTGCAGGTAAAGCGTTGCTTCACCTGGAAGGCGTGTTTGGGCCCTTGGACACCGAGGAGGGAGGAAGTAAATGGGCAGGTGTTACACCTTCTGTGGTTGCAGAGGAAGGTGCTCCCACACACCACACCTTGTTATCACATGATCTGCTGTCACACACTACCCACTGTTAGTCACTAATAGTCCCCATTAGTAGTTATTCATTCTTCAAGGCTGATTGTTATCCACTCCTTTGTCTGCCCAACGTTTCTTCTCTCTGTTTGGGTCACTCAACCCGAACAGTTAACTGATTTCTCTCTGATGCCAGACTTGCTGAGCTTTTCCAACAATTTCTGTTTTTCCACAATGCTCCTAGGGCAGCCAGTAGAAAAGTCAAAATCAGGGCGGATAATAACAATTAAAAATGGATGGAAAGGAAGAACATATGGTGTGATGACAACTTTTAAAAAATTTAAGATCAAATGCACTGGTCTTTCATCTGGAATGAGCAGTGCTAGGCAAACTATTCCAGGTAATTGGTAAATTAAGGAGATTAAGATCCTCATTCTTAATCTAAAATAATTTTAATAATTATTTCAAATTTTTTTGTCTCAATTAACTCCAAGAATTTAAGGAAGTTTCTGATCTTGCAAATGGTACATAGCCAGTGCTTGCGACTTTGTAAGGCTATTCCTTTTAAGGGTAACCAAGAACATTGCTATTGATAATGTGGAACTTTACTCTACCAGAATACAGGTTTCATTGTCTATGAATTGACATCAGTGAATGATACATTCTAATTATCATGTTACTAATGAACATCTAGAAATAATAAACTGATGTAAAACACTATCTTTCTGCAAATGAGTGGGAAAATGTTATCTGATCTTCCAAACCGACTCTCGTTCATACACAATGACACAAATATTTCAGTGATATTAATATCTAATTATGATGGACGAAGAGTTGAAGGAACAGTAACATCCAATTTCAGAACAAATCTGAATATACATTTTTAAGAACTTAAAAAGGACCATATAATCATGTTAGGATAGATATGATTAATTGCTCATTCATGTTTGGCATTGACGACTCTCTTATTCAAACTAATATTCCCAAAAAGCGTAACTGATAACATAATGAAGTTTCAAAGAAGTAGGTCCATTAGTTTGTTTAACTATCTTGGTTTCTTTCATGGAAATGAATATTGACAAGGTGAGCCATTTTTTGGGAGGGGGGCGGGATGAGAAAGAGGGAAAGAATCACCTTCCTGATTGAATTCAGGATACAAACTGTGTATGGTTACCAAACGAATTCTTGCATTCATAATCACATGTCTTATTATAGAAGTCATCCTGTCAGCCGTTAACATCTTCATGCACAACGTAATCGGCCTTTGGCTTTGAGCCTGCCTCTCCCCATAGACAGACTATTAAAAGTAATCTCTGCTAGCTCCAGATGGAGATACTGACATTTTCTGCAGAATGAAAATAGCTTTGTATTTTTCAATGCCAAAATGGCAACAAACCAAGATTTGAGTAAGTGGTTACAAGCATTGCCATTCCATCTTTTTCTGCACTTCGTATACAACAAATTAAATGAAAACAACGAAAACCTGAGTTCCAAGAAAATGCGAAGATCGTGAACTCCCCGGCTCCCTGAGTAACAGCCATAGCTCTAGGTTTACTTAAAAAAAAGTCCAAGTGAAACTCCAAAACTTGAGAAAGTTGAAGCCAATTATGCATGAACCTCATGATTTTTAATCACAGTTTAAACCACCTGTCCAAAATGCAGGTAGTTGCATTTCCACTGCTTAGTAGTCTGCCAAAGTTTTCTTGTTTGTTTGAAGTTCAAATCTGTTTAAATTTCACTTAGATTTGCTAGAAACTAAATTTATTGGTTTCAAGGACCTACAATCAATCCCTTCAGTAAAACCAGCATTACAATTACAAAACCATTGGCCAAGATTGGAATCTGATCTCTAAAGACATCTACCTCTGATCAGTTGTAAATCAAGTAGATGCAATATGCTCATCTGAAACATTGTGATAGGGACATTCAATGAAGACATAAGACTATACCAGCCAAGATAATTAAGTAACATTATGCACTTTAAGAGAATCATGACTTACTGTTCCTGCTCGCCCACTTTGTGGCTGCCTTCCAAAATCTGCATAAGGTGGTGTGAAGTCTGGGCCTCGGGGCAGCATCCGTGAGGGGTCCAAAGGTCTTGCAATTTGTTTGGTCTGATTGATCTGAAAATGAAAGCATCTCTTGATTCAACAGGTTAGGGCATAATACACAATGGGCACTTACAAGAGGTGAACCAAGCTTGATACTTTGAAAATCAAAATCACACCAAAAAATGGTGCACGACAATGCTTTCAGGGATGGTTAAGTTTTAAGGATAGACTGGTGTAGCTTAGGCTTTTCTCCTGAGGAAGGGAGGATGAAGAGGACTATTAATAGAGATTTCAAAATCACAACAGGCTGAATGATCTCCTGTAACAATTCTATGATTCTATTAAGCTGAAAGCAAACTTCCTTCAATTAAAAGAACAAAGACAATAATCAGGTTAAAATATGTTATTTATTTGGTTTATAAAACATCTTGCAATCATTTAATACCTTTAAAGTAATAAAATGCCCCAAGGCACTTCATTGGCATTTTGAAGCAAAATATAACAGCAGGAAGCACCTTCCATATCCATAACCACTATCAACTCGAAGAACACTGGGAGTAATTAATGGAAACACCGTCACCAGCAGGTTCCCATTAAAGTCACTAACCATCCTGATTTGGAAATACATCATTGTTTTTTCAGTGTCACTGAGTCAAAATCCTGAAACTTTCAAACAACATTGAGTATCTATCTACACCAAATGGACTGCTGTAGTTTAAGCAGGAAGCTCACCACCACCTTCTCCATGGCATTTGAGGATGAGTAATAAATGCTCACCCAGCCAAAGATGTTCATATTCTATGGGTGAATTTTTTAAAATAAGTGTTTAAAGCAGATGATCAAAAGCAGAGTCAGGGATGAGTTTGAAGTAGCATCTTTAGGGGGAAAGACAGTTAAAGGAATGAATTCGAGAGCATGGGGCCCAGGATGCTGAAGGCACAGCGAACAAAGATGCAATTTTTAAAATCGAGAATTCTCTGATGGCTAGGCTTATAGGTCAGGGAAGATTACAGAGATAGGGAGAGGTGAGGCCATGGAGGGATTTGTAAACATGGAAGAGGATTTTAAGATTGAGGCACTGCTTAACAAGGATCCAATGTAGGTCAACAAACACAGAGATGGTGAACAGTTACGGACACAGTAAACAAGAATTTTGGATGATGTCAAGTTTGCAGAGGGTAGAATATGAAAGACAGTTTGAGGGTGCACTGGAATAATCAAGTCCAGAGATAGCCAAGCCATCAATAAGGATTGCAGTAGTATAAGTTGAGCCAAGCACAGTCTGGTACGTTACAGAGGTAGAGATAGTCAACTATAGTGATGGCACATGTCAGGGCCATATGAGAGGCTGGGAGCTCATCTCGGGATCAGTATTACCACCAAGGCTGTGAATAGCCTGATTCACCTTTGTAAAGCTGCCAAGAAGAGGGCTGGAGTCAATGAATAGGGAGTACATTTAGTGGTGGGACCAAACTCAATGACTCCTGTCTTCCTAATAGTTAAAGGGAAAAAAAATTCTGTTCATCCAGTATAGGCTGTTGGACAAGCAGCCTAATACTTGAGAGAAAGCAGAAGGATCCAAGGTAGGAGATTTGATTTTTCCAGGCACATACGGAAATTAGTGTTTAACTTCCAATCATATCACTGAGGGGCAGAATGTAGATGAGAAATAGGGGGCAAGGATAACTCTCAGGACACCAGTGTTAAAGTGTGAATGGGAAGCAGCCTTTGCAATAATTTGATCGATAAAAACGGCATCAGGTGAACATATACCTACTCAGACAGATGGACAAGTGACAGAGGAGGATGAGTAGGATTTGAAAAAAAAGCGTTCACAAGTATAGGAGGTGACAATACATTCAAGCACTTAAGAGGCAAGAGAAATTGGAGACCAGATGACAGTTTTCAAGAAAAGAGGAATTGAGCGGAGTTCTTTTTGACAGGGGTGATGAGGAGAATTTGAAGAAAATGGGGTCAGTATCTGAGGAGAGAGAATTGTTAATTATGTCAGCTAATGCGGCCACCAGAAGGGGAGTTGGGTGGTTAGCAATTTAAAGGGAACAGCTGTAAGGAAGCTAGAGGTGTATTTGAAGGCTGAGAGAACATGACGGGAAACTGGGGTAAACCAAGTTCATGGCAACAACAGGGTAAGTGTACCTGAGAGGAAGTTTGTCTCAGTGAAGCAGGAGGATGGTAAGGAAGTGGCAGTCAGCTGGTTGGATGGTCCCAATCTTAGATAAAAACGCGATGAAGTTCCTCACTTGTTGTAGATGAAGGCTCAGAAAAGAGGGGTTTGCAATAAAGAACATAGAAAATATAATCATAAAATCCCTAAGTGTGGAAGCAGGCCATTTGGCCCATCAAGTCAACAATGACCCTCTGAACAGCATCTTACCCAGATGCACCTCCCTAACCTATCCCTGCAATCCTGCATTTTCCATGCTAATCCACCTTGCCTGTACATCTTGGACACTATGGGTAATTTAGTACAGCCAATTCACCTTATCCCCTTGCACATCTTTGAACTTGTGAGAGGAAACTGGAGAACCCAGAAGAAGCCCACATGGACACAGGGAGAAGGTGCAAACACCAGACAGGCAGTTGCCCGATGGTGGAATCGAACCTGGGTCCCTGGTGCTGAGGCAGCAGGGCTGCCTTGATCGTAAACCTTCTCTCATCATCTACCCAGTCAAGGCCCTCAGAATCTGATTTGTTTCAATAAGATCACCTCCCATTCTTCTAAACTCCACTGAGTGCAGGACTAACCTGCCCAACTTATGAGAACAACTTCACCCCAGGAATCAACCTATTGAATCACTGCAGTGAGAGAGAGAAACAGAGTTAATGATTATGGTCTGTGACCATTCATTAGAATTGTAGAAAGTTAGAACTTCTAACATTTTCCAGTTCTGATGAAAGGTTTCTACCTTTCAGTATGAAGATATTAACAAAAGTTTCTAAGGTCCAAATCAGGCATACACACATTCACTTTTAGCTCAGCGACTATTACATTCTGACACCAGTTTGCAGGTGAATTCTGAAAACAGACGTCACTTATTAATTATCCATCTGTCCACAAGATAACTAGCCAAGACTGAGCACAGCACCATCACTACTGACAAAATGTATGGGTTTTCAAACATCAGCTGTTGAAGCATATGGAAAGCAACTTCACAACATCCTTAAATGAGATGAAAGTTTTATCCATCATGGCTCTAAAAACTTTGCTACCAATTAATTAAAGTCCTGTACAGATACTTTCTGAATCTGGAAGCTGGTACAAGAAAGGAAGTCTCTGAGCAATATTCATTGACATTACTGTATAGCATGAAGCTTCCCGATTTATAGGATTTTTTTCTATTTGATGAACTGCATTACGGTGGCTTGCACTGTCATGCCAACGTACATTGCACATCCAGACCAATATTCTAGATTTCCACATGGAGCATGTCAGAACTCCACCTTTATAACGGAAATAGAATGGAAAAGCAGGCAATTTTCTTTAACAAGAGTACCTTGAAAATATATAAAGCATTATCATTCTGGACAAAACCAAGGATTGCTCATTACGCTTCAGAAGACAAAAAGATATTGGGAATAATGTAAATACTTTGCCAGGGATCACAGTCACACTGGCTTGTAACAATTATTAGGTCACATTAACACTTAGCTAGCAAACTCACCTTATCAAGAACAACATCGCTAATTGCTGGCAAACCATCTGGCTTTTGTGTACTAGCTGCAATGAACTGGAACCCAAGGAGAAATTCCCGGTCATATCGTTTCTTTCCCTCTGTATTCAGCATTTTCCACTGCTCTACAATGACACAACATATACATTGACTTTATTTGGCATTCATGTTTAAAGGGCTGATTTTTAAAAAAAAATCAGGTCAATATTTCATCATTACAATATTGCAAAAATATTAGCTAAAAGGTTAGGCTTTTGTGGATGAAGACTTAGAATGCCTTTATCAAAACACTGTGTGCATTTCAAAACTTGGGGCTGTTCAGTCTGAAGAGATGGCATCTAACAGTCAATCTTAAGAGGTATGAAAGGCAGTCAGGATGAAAACAGTTAAACCAAAATATTACTGCATGGGTCACAAAGGAATAAAGGTCGAGGATAAACTTAGATTTGCTATTGTGAAATTTTTCTCCACAAAAAAACTATTCAACAGAAGTAAAAAATACCAAACCCTGCACTGGGGAGATTGAAGTTTGAGCTCCAGAAAGCTGAATTAAGATGTGTTAAGTAGACCACCTAATTAGCAGTTATTTTGTGAACTTTAAAACTTGAAAGAAATCACAACAAATTGTTTCTTTAAATTCATTATTTTTCTGTTACTGCAAAAAGTATTAAAACCTAACAAATCTGACCTGAAATACATAGTCTTTTAAATAGCAAGACAGAATTAATAATTTTTTATCTAAATATATAACAAGGGTACTTGTCCCTTTCCTGATCTACTGCAGGATCATTAGGTCCAACCATTCAATTGGTTAACACAAGCTGGATCCAGAATAGTGGGACCCATTAGGTCACGGGGTTCAAGTTGTGATCACTAGAGCTACATCAGGGCCTGTGATTTCTGACCTGGACACAAATTTGTATATATGGAAATACTTAACATTGTTTTTAAACTGAAACCTCAGCCAAGATTTAACAAAATCTAAAATTAGTCTAAGATGACATATACCACAATAACTGTAAAGCTGATCCATTTGCGGACAGTTACCACCAAGGAAACCCACTGTCCTTGAATGTCCAATGTTCCGGGTTTGAATTTTTAATATCCCAAAATAGTATTTGGAGATATTTTCTAATTGACCTGTTTAGAGATGCTATTACACACCTTTCAAGTGAATGAAACCTGAAGCCAAATGGTATTTGGAGATGTTATTACACACTTCTAGAGCAGGTGTGAATTGAATCTGGGACTCCTAGACCAGGGATTGGGATACTACAACAGTGCCACAACAAATAGTGTTTGGATACTGAATACAGCCTTCCCAATTCTAAGCACCTGTGGTTCCGCAACATTAACTGCAAGTTCCAATGATGTGCTCCTCCTTCACCAGATTTCATCAAACATGTGCTGTCACTCTGACTCATAGTCCTCAGCTGATTATCCCATATTCAGTTTGTACACAAGCTGAGTATCCCTCATGAAACTTTAAATCAAGTAATTCTGTGTCAATGCTCCAATTTCCATCTTGTAAACTGCATTGTTTTCTCATGCTTTCTGCACACCACTTAAAATATTGTCCTTTGCTACACAAGACCTTGACATCTCATTGACTGCAGATTATGTAAGCAGATGAATATTAGCAACAGCTAAAAAGCAGATTGAGAATTAGTTTTAATTAATTTTTTAAAAACATACAGCATGAAAATGGATTCCAAGAACCTACATTATTCATGAATGCAAATGAGTTACAACTTATGAAAAGTTATCATAATTTGTACACCTCAAAAACCAGTCATTATTTGTTTTAAACTACGAATCAATTGAAGGCTGAATATTCAATTTGGTCAGATAAAATATAATTGATCAGTGTAAAATAATCCATTTCAATTTCAATTTCAATTTCAATTTCAATGCCAGTGGCACAGCGGTTGTGTCCCTGCATCTGGACTAGAAGATTTGGGTCCAAGTCCCACCTGCTTCTGGACTAGAAGATTAGGGTCCAAGTCCCACCTGTTTCAGAGCTGTGTCATGACATGTCCAAACAGGTTTTTTTTAAGTTAAAACTTGAATTTGAGCAAAACCCTTGAGGAGAGATTTCAAAACAGAATTCCTGTGGTAGAAGATGATGCAACACTGCTTCAAATAGCTGAAAATTGGGAACAACTGGTCACTGAGTTACCATCTATTCCACTTCAGTTATTCTTTTGTTGCTTAAAAACTTTTCCAATTAACTTCAGGATGTTACTAGTACAATACAGGTCAACAGGTACCAGTAACACGGTTTCTGTAGTATGTCACCTTATTGGTAAGTGGCAGTCTGGCTACCTGTTGCAATAATTTCTGTGTCATAATTACAGCCATGGCCATCAGCACTCACTAGGCAATAATCGATGGAACCAGAATACTAGGAACAGCCATCAAAACTTGGGCGCTGCAAGGAATAGACTGAACAAAAGGAGATTTGATACGAAGTATGTCCTGTTTGTCTGGCAAATGTCATATATTCCGTGTTGACACTTTATATAGCAAGTTTTTTTTAATGTCAAGCACAATTATGTTATTTCAAAACTTTGACCAATTGTCAGTGAATGTGATGCAGTGTCTGGGAGCTGGATTTGGTTTGTATAACCATGATGGTGTATTACTGGAGGACACAAATGGTGCGACGGATCTTACAAATAAATTTTAATCATTTCTCAATTAAGAAAAAACTTGGACAGTGAAGGTTTATCCTCATGATACACATTACTAATTGAAGAGTTCATTTTATTTAACGCTCCTTTGTTAGGTACAATACTTCATAAAAGCACTAACTTTTGCAACTGCTCTGCTTATTCACACTGATAGGATTAATAAGTAAAATCTTTTCACTATCTTAAGCACAGTCAACATACAACTTCGCACAGCATCTTGTTTCAAACCAACAATTCCATTAACATCAATAAGTAAACACATTCAAGATCATCAAATTCAGCTGGTAACAAGCAGAAACAACATGCAATATGATAACAGAATTTACCTTCCTTGAAGCTGGACACTATGCTGTCATCAGGACTTTCCTTGGTGCTGGTCTCAGTGCTTTCACTTTCTGAAACAGACTCTGAACCATTTTGTTCAGGTTCTAGGTCCTGATCCCCATTCTCTTCTACTTCACGTTTTTTGAAGTCTTCATCTAGATTTGCATCTGGAACCAACTGATCTTGTTCAGGTTCAGAAGCATTTTCAACCGTATTTTCTTCTTCAACTTCAGGCTAAAGCACATGGAGACACATGTTACTTTCAAATGCTTTCCCAGCTCCATTTAATCATTTGATAAACAATGTCAAGTCTGACCTAAAATCAATATTTCAAAAAGACCAACACCCAGCAGCTTCCTTCCCACTTTCAGCAGCCATATTGTAACTCTGCAATACTGCACAGGAACTAGGTGAAAATGAAGAAATCCCAAAACAAAATAATAATGTGAACATGGAAGAAACTGGCAATTTTCTTAAATATAGAAATTTCGCCTCTGTATAGCTAACCTATAGGAGATTGTGGATTAGTTACTAACTATCATGAAAATATTCAAAGTATACAGTTTTTAATGGGAGCTAATGAAACTCAAGGCCTCAAGAGACATACCTTTCAGGATTGATGACAGAAAATAGTTCTCTCAAAAGTAGACAGAGTTTTGGAACTGTTTCCCACAGACAACTGATGTCTTTTGATGAGTCTCAACCTGAGATTCGCAGCTGTTTGTTAACCAAAGATATTTAGGGATATGGGGCAAAGACTGAATGCAAAGACTGATTACAGAGAGTCAAGTCAAAGATTAGCCATGATCTTACTTAATGACCTGAGGGGCTAAATGGCCCTCTTTCATTGTTAAGTTTTGCTCCAAGCTAATCAGAGATCAGATAACTCAGTAAGCTTAGGTGCCCCGATCTCAATATAGTTACTGATTCAGTAACATCTATTATTTACTATAAATCTCAATTAATGACAAGATGTTTGTACACTTTAGTGACAGATTTCTACACTCAAAGCATCATTTTCATTATGCTGTGGCAATTTCTGAGAGAAGAAAAATTCAAACAAATGTTCCTTCTGGTCTACTGAGCAGCACTGATAGTAGTTTTAAACTTTATTCTATCCAAACTCAGTTTCCTTTCTGCGCTGCAACTTAGCTGGAATATAACGAGTGTAATATTTCCAAATTATTTCTGGGGAAGGAATGATAAAAATTGGAGAATTAGAAAACTTTTTTGTTTAAATCCTCAACTACAAATAGGATTTGACTACTGTTATCATTTCAAGTTGTACTTCCACAGCTAATGGCATTCTTTTTGTATTAACTATACCAAGAGTAGCAAAAGGACTATAAGCTCATTAAATAGTTTCAGAGATAGTAGGAACTGCAGATGCTGGAGAATCTGAGATAACAAGGTGTAGAGCTGGATGAACACAGCAGGCCAAGCAGCATCAGAGGAGCAGGAAAGCTGACGTTTCGGGCCTAGACCCTTCTTCAGAAATACAGT
>JAHRHZ010000004.1:32172028-32193956 GCA_024137785.1 Ginglymostoma cirratum
ACTGTATTTCTGAAGAAGGGTCTAGGCCCGAAACGTCAGCTTTCCTGCTCCTCTGATGCTGCTTGGCCTGCTGTGTTCATCCAGCTCTACACCTTGTTATCTCATAAGCTCATTACAGATGGATGCAGACATGACTACAATGGATAAGAAAATGGCACTTGTTATATGGGTATGTCCACCACCACAGAAGTTGCAGGTGGGAAAAGAGCAAGGAAGGTGGTCTGAAATGCATGTGTTTCAATGCAACAAGTATAACTGGTAAGATAGATGGACTCAGAGCATTGGTTAGTACTTGGAACTGTGACATTATTGCAATTAAGGAGACTTGGCTGAAAGAGGGACAAGCCTGGCAGCTGAATGTCCCAGGATGTATATGTTTCAGGTCTGATAGAAAGGGATGTAAAATGGATGGAGGAGGTGCATTACTAGTAAAGGAGTATCGCTCAGCTGTAGTGAAGGAGGATACATGAGAGGACTATGTCCATCAAGGCAGTATGGACAGAACTCAGGAACAGGAAAGGTGAAATCACAATGCTTTGGGTATACTATAGGCCTCCCGACAGCCAGCAGAAGATACAGGAGAGAATATGTAGACAGATTTCAGAAAGATGTGAAAACAGCAGGGTTGTTGTGGTGGATGATTTTAACTTCCTCTGGATTGACCCGGACTCACTTCGTGCTAGGGGCTTGAATGGAGCAGAATCTGTAAGGACCATTCAGGAGGGTTTCTTGACACAGTAGGTAATCAGTCCAACCAGGGAAGGGTTTATACCGGACCTGAGTCCAGGCAGGTGAGTGAAGTTTCAGTGGGGGAGCATTTCAGGAGTAGCAATTGTAATCACGTGAGTTTTAAGATACTCATGGATAGGAATAATAGCAGTCCTCGAATGAAGGTGCTAAACTGGGGGAAGGCGAACTACTACAACTACTATTAGGTAGGAACTGGAGAGTGTTGATTGGAGGCAGCTGTTTGAGGGTAAATCCACACTGGACATGTGGGAGAATTTCAAACGGCAGTTTATAAGAGTTCAGGAGTGGCATGTTTCT
Organism: Ginglymostoma cirratum; assembly: GCA_024137785.1. NCBI lineage: Eukaryota > Metazoa > Chordata > Chondrichthyes > Orectolobiformes > Ginglymostomatidae > Ginglymostoma > Ginglymostoma cirratum. Next base: position 32,173,076 of record JAHRHZ010000004.1, read on the forward strand.
GCGAGAATGAAAGACAGGTACAGCAAGATACATGTACCTTGGATGACCAGGGATGTTATGATCTTGTCAAAAAGAAAAAGCAAGCATATTAAGGTCGAGGAGGATGGGAAGTGACAAAGCCCTTGAAGTATATAAGGAAAGTAAGAAAGACCTTAAGCAAGGAATTAGAAGGGTGAAAAGGAGTCATGAAAAGTCATCAGCAAACAGGATGAAGGAGAATCCCAAAGCTTTTTATACATCTATAAAAAGCAAGAGGGTAGCCAGGGAAAGGGCTGGCCCACTCAAAGACAGAGGAGGGAATCTATGTGTGGAGCCAGAAGGAGGAGGTGAGGTTGTAACCAAGTATTCTTTTGTCGGTATTCACCAAAGAGAAGGAATTGGAGCAGAATGATCTCAGGGAAGGGAATGTTGAACTTCTAAGCCAAGTTGCGATTAAAAAGGAAGCGGTGCTGTGCATCTTAAAAAGTATTAAGGTAGCTAAGTCCCCAGGTCCTGATGGGATCTATCCAGAATATTGAGTGAGGTGAGGAAGAACAAGTTGCTGGAGGAGTGACAGACATCTTTGTATCCCCTGTGGCCACGGGTAAGGTCCCAGTGGACTGGAGAATAGCTAATGTTGTCCCCCAAAAAGAGTAACAGAGATAATCCAGGAAATTACAGGCCTGTGAGCCTCATGTCAGTGGTCGGGAAATAATTGGAAAAGATTCTCAGAGACAAGATCTATAAGCATTTAGTTGCAAATGGACTGATTAGTGGTAAACAGCATGGCTTTGTGCGGGGAAGGATGTGCCTCACTAACTTGATCAAGTTTTTTGAGGAGGTGACAGAGATGATGACAGAAAAACAGTTGATGTTATCTACATGGACTTCAGTACAGCCATTGACAAGGTCCTTCATGGCAGACTGGTACAAAAGGTGAAGTCACATGGTTTTGAGGTGAGCTGGCAAGATGGATACAGAACTAGATTAGTCATAGGAAATAGAAGGTAGCAGTGGAAAGACGCTTTTCAGAATGGAATGCTGTCACTAATGGTGTTCCACAGGGATGAGTGCTGGGACCTCTACTGTTTGCGATCTACATAAATGATTTGGAGGAAAACATAGCTGGTCTAATCAGTAAGCTTGCGGACAATACAAGGATTGGTGGATTTGCGGATAGTGAGGAGGATGGTCAAAGGATGCAGCAGAATATAGATCAGTTGGAGGTATGGGCAGAAAAATGGCAGATGGAGTTTAATCCAGACAAACGCGAGGTGATGCATCTTGGAAGGTCAAGTACAGGTAGAAATCATACAGTGAATGGCAGAATCCTTAGGAGTATTGATGTGCACAGAGATCTGGGTATGCAGGTCCACTGATCACTGTAGGTGACAGCACAGGTACACAAAAAAAAGTTTACCAGGATGGGGGATTTTAGCTATGGACCCAGGTTGGATAGACTGGGTTTGTTTTGACTGGAACAAAGGAGGTTGAGGGGCAACCTGAAAGAAGTTTATAGGATTGTGAATGGCATAGAGTGGAAAGTATGAGGCTTCTTCCCAGGGTGGAGGGGTCACAATTACCTGGGGACACAGATTCGCTGGTGGCGGGGGGAGAACAGATTAAAAGAGATGTGTGAGGCACATTTTTCACACAAAGGGTGGTGAGTGCTGGGAACGTACTGCCAGAGGTGGTGGCAGAAGCAGACATAATTTGCATGTTCTCCCCATGTCTGTGTGGGTTTCCTCTGGGTACTCCAGCTTCCTCTCACAGTCCAAAGATGCGCAGGCTAGGTGGGTTGGCCATGCTAAATTGCCCATAGTGTTCAGGGATGTGTGGATTAGGTGGCTTGTTGGGGGATGGGTCTGGGTGGGATGCTCTGAGGGTCGGTGTGGACTTGTTGGGCTGAAAGGCCTGTTGCCACACTGTAGGGATTCTATGATAACAGCAGCTTTCAAGAAGCACCTGGACGAATACATGAATAGAAAGGGAATAGAAGGGCATGGATCCTCTAAGTGAAGGCGGTTTTAATAATGGAATGGCAAAGTGTGTTGGCGCAGGCTTCGGAGGCCGAAGGGCCTATAGCTGTGCTATATTGTTCTTCGTTCTTGAATGAAATTCCAGTGGTAAAAAGGATGCTATAAGATAAGTCAAGAGGAACAACTCAGTGGCTTTAATACAAACATGATAACAAAGATGATAACAAAGATAACAAGAAGTCATAATAACAAATTTCCAGGCTCTGATGGTGTCCATCCCAGGACTCTAAAGCAAATAGGTTAGCAGACTGCAATTTTCTTGTCTCCATTTTCCAAAGCTCACCAGATTCAAGAATCATGACACCAGATTGAAGAATGTTAGTACTGTTTGAGAAGCGGCAGCCTAGATCTAAATGCAGACCTGTCCAATTTAACGTCCATTGTGAGGATGACACTGGAGTTGATCTGAAACAGAGCAACTGAGCATTCAGCTAGGCAGCAGTCAAGCAGAGAATCAGCATGGATTTGTGAAAAGTAGATTATATCTGATTCATTTAGTTGAACTTGTCTTTTTGAGGTCGCAAGCACAGTGGATAGGGATGCCTTCATGGACACTGTCCACAGGGACCAATGGGACACAATGTGATAAGATTCCATACTTCTTAGGAGAAATGAATGCCTAGGGAATGAAGTAACCTTATGAGATAGGGATAAAAGGAACAGACTTATAGCTAGGATGTGACTAATGATGTTCTCTAGATGTTTGCATTGGGAGCACAACTTTTCATCACTTGTATTATGACATGGATGAAGAAACAAGGAGTTATATATCTATGTTTACAGATCACACTTTAAAGACATAGCAGGGTGCGCAGGTGTGAATGGAAAGTTACCAAAGGACATAAACAGATTCTAAACAGTGCAGAAAAAACGTCTGTAGACACAGTTCAATTTAGAGATATGTGAGGCCTTTCAATAAAGGAAAAACTTGGGAATATTTTCTTAATGGCAAAAGACTAGAAGTGTCTATCTACACAAATCACTAAAAGCTAGGGGACAGGTACAAAAACAAAACCAAAAATTAATGGAACATTGACCTCTGTCTCAAAGGATCAGAATTAACTGAAGAAGTGCTTCAGTTATGCATAGCCTAGGCAAGACCCAGTTTAGCATTAAGCACCAAACATTAGGAAAAACATATCTCCCAAGGGGTGCAGGACAGATAGCAAATCATACTTTGCTTCAGTGGTTGAAATATGAGGACATGCCGTATAAACTTTGATTGTATTTCCTCAAATTCAGATAGTTCAATGGATTACATAATTGAGACACAGAATGATTAAGATATTCAACAAGTTGGATAATTTCCTGGTGGAGAAGTCCAGAACAAGTGGACAAGATCTTTAAATTGGAACTAGGCCAGTCAGCAACAAAATCAAGAAGCACTTCTGCCACACCAAGTTGTAGAAATCTGATGCTTATCTTCATTCCTGCCATCAAACACTCCCCTCCCACCCACTTCCCAGCAAAAAAGTGCAGACACTGCATCAAACGACATTTTCAATGCCGAGATCAATTCACATCCTCGGAGAAGATATTATGGATCAAAAGGTAACTTAATTTGTAGGTATAGATCAGACATGATCCAACAGGCTCAAAAAGCTGAAGGGCTTGCAGTTGTTCCTACTTTCTGAAAATAAAAATTGAAAATATGTCACTTAAAAATCCAATTATGATAAATCAAAAATATAAACCTAGTTTTGTCTCTGCAAAGAGTTCCAATTCAAAATGAATAATGGTAGCATTAAAAGTAACCCAGATTATTAGCAGTTTAATTTTCTTTAAAAAAAATTCTTCAAATCATTAGAGACAATTGAAGTGAAGGCCATTTATCTTGACAGGCTGTTTATGGGCGACCTCCTATGAACAGTTGACACAAATAAACCCATTTTATCATAGACTCTCCCCACATTATAGGGATTCTATAATTCTACAAATGGCAAATTAGTAGCTACATCTCTGAGGTTTTACAAACATTGGAATAGGAGTAGGCTATTCAGACCCTCAAGTCTGTTCTACTATTCAAGGACAGCATGGTTGGTCTATGGCCTAACTCATTAAACAATGACTGCAAGTGATACTGGTAACATCCCTTAACAACTATTTGCATGCACCACTGGCAATTTTGGCAGCATAGTGGCTTTAGTGGTAATAAACAGTACAAGATAACATGGGCTTTTCTCAGATAACCAGACATTGTGGCTGAAGATATTGAGAATTAAGAAAAGCTTCACGGTAATGGTACTCCAAATAATAGTTAATATCCTGATCTCAAGTGCCAGGGAATCATCCTCAACAGCAGTGGGTACAGATTTCAGGCTCACCCGTTTAAATTTGCACTAGAAATAAACCTCCAACATAATACACAAAGTATCGAATGTGTAAATTAACTCTTACCTTTTCACTGATCTCTAACAAATCCTCATCCAGCCTGTTCAGCTCTTTTATTTTCTTCTGCATCTTTGGTGCAGGAAGAGATAGCGGGACTGTAATACAGGTTGAGGCCCATTATTCTCTTGGTCCAGCTTCAAACAGCTGAAGTCACTGGAATTCATTATTTTACTACTCTCTTAGGTCAGGTTCAAAACTAAAATTGCAGTCTTTATATCTGAGACAATAGTATTCAAAAACTTTAGATTCTTACAGTTTAAAAAAGCAAGGTTATTGGATTCTTTTTAACAAACATGTATATTAAATACTGTGCATTACAATATTAAACAAAATGCTACCATGAGCAGAAATACTTGTTTGCGTGGGAAAACCATGACATAACCTTGTGTCAGATGACTTTATTCAATCATTTCCATATAATGAGCTAAATGCAATTTTAGGGCTACATGTATAATTTGAGATGTCTGCATATTTTAAAAAAGGGAATATAGCAATTTGCAACAAATGTTGGACATGAACACTCAAGAGAAGAAGACTTCATGCTTCCAGGTTTCATAATGATTGAACAGAGTTCCTAAATCCTGGAGCTGATTGATCCTGCACTGCTGTATGACCCACTCTTCTTCTGAATTCATATGTTCGTATGTTGTGCCATAATGGCATTCCGTACTGAAAGTTTTGGTATTGAATAATACATAAATGCTTGTTAAGTTCCTTAGCAAAAAAGTTTAGTTATGTAGTAAAAGCACTAAGTCATGTAAAAAAAAACCAATATCTGTTTAGTAATGAAGCTCACAATCGGTACACATCATAAATGAACTCACTGAAATACATCCAATATTGATTTTAAAAAATATGAACATCGTTGGAAGTATACTTAAACTGTATGATAATCATGTTATATGCTCTGCACAGAATGGCAGGATATGGCCACGTGACAATTTCTTAATCCATGTCACACCATGGAGAGTTTAAGGAGAGGTCATATACATCCTTTCCAAAACAGAAGAATCATAGACTAATACTGTGCACCTTTGCCTATGTTTACAGGGCACTGTCAGAGACTCGAAGCCAGTCTGTGGAAGGCACAGTGTAAAGAAGTGAAAAACAGGAAGTGGAAGCAATAAGGAGGGAAAAAAATTATTGCAACAGAGATCCTCAATACTGTGAGAACACTGATTCGAAAAAAGAGTGTAAAAAGTAACACACAGCAGTTACTCATGACAGGTAACACTGGATTTGTTTTTTAATTTAAAATGCCTCAAATTATGCAAAGCTATGAAAATCAAATAGATGCTACTGCATTTACATGCAGACTTAATTTAATTACCAAAACTATTTCAATGAGACTTGTAGTACACCTTATTCGCTTTGCATCTAATTTCCAATACAACCAATATAGCTTTCACTTTCCTTACACTTTATCAATATAGAACACTGAGCACTTTTTCTATTTTAGAAAATATATCCAGTTCTAGTACACACTCTTGTTTTATGTTGGACCAACAACTTCATTTTAACACATACAAAGAAATCTAAGCAAAAACTAAATCAACATTGTACAGTGCACATTCAAACCAAAAGACATTGGCAATCAGAATGATGGAATCACTGAGTAAGTTTGTACGGTCCTAAAGGAAATAAGGCAGGTGACTCAAAGGTAGGTGGAGGAACAGGCAGTGTGAGGAGGCACGAAGGCTGCAGAAGGACTTGGACAGGCTCGGATAGTGGGGCAAAGGATGGCAAATGGAATACAATGTGGGCAAATGCAAGGTTATGCACCTTGGTAGGAAGGATAGAGGTGTAGACTATTTTCTAAATTGGGAAAAGCTTCAGAAATCCGAAGCACAAAGCAATTTGAATAAAAAGAGCCAGACATTATCCGTTTCAATGGTATAAAGCATTTTCCTCTTTTTATATGCTACAAGTTAACACCAGTTTTGTAAATTTAAGCTACATCATTTTGTGGAAGCTTCCCATACGAAAATGATAGTTATCCAGCATTTTAAGAATGGTAGATTTCAAACGTAGCACCATAATGGGTATGTATACTCTCTTTCAAAAAAGCTGCTCTTGAAAGATAGATATTTTTTAAAAGAATGTAGTAATAGGGATTAGGAATCCAAATTTAATGCTGACACTGAATTCTGATTGCCATGGGTTGGAAGTCTCAAATTATCTGTTTTCCAGAATAATCTATACAATAACAAAGCATTGAAACTTTTTGAAAAAGTATTAACTACACATCAGAACTTTCCACATACTGATCAGAGAAAGCAGAAAGGTAAAAGCAAGAAATGGAGATAAAATATACAACATGGAAACAGACTCTTAGGTCCAACCAGTCCATGCCAACCAAATATCCTAAATAAATTTAGTCCCATTTGCCAGCAGTTGGCCTATATCCCTCTAAACCCTTCCTATTCATGTACCCATCCAGATGCCTTTTACATGTTGTAACTGTACCAGCCTTCACACTTCCTCCGGCATCTCATTCCATACACGCACCACCCTCTGCGTGAAAACGTTGCCCTTTCAGTCCCTTCTGTATCTTACCCCTCTGACCTTAAACCTATGCCCTCTAGTTTTGGATTGCCCCACCCCAGGGAAAAGACCTTGTTTATTTACACTATTTGTGTCCCTCATGATTTTATAAACCTCTATGAGATCACCCCTCAGCTTCTGACACTTCATGGGAAATAGCCCCAGGCTATTCAGCCTCTCCCTACAGCTCAAACCCTCCAACCCTGGCAACATCCTTGCAAATCTTTTCTGAACCCTCTCAAGTTTTACAACATTCTTTCTATGACAGAAGTGCACACAGTATTCCAAAAGTGGCCTAACCAATGTCCTGTACTGCCATAACATGACCTCCCAAGTCCTATACTCAATGCCTTGGAGACAGCAAGAACTGCAGATCCTGGAAGCTAGAGTCAATAAACGTGGGGCTGGAAAAGCACAGCCGGGCAGACAGCATCCAAGGAGCAGCAAAGTCAACGCTTCAGGCCGAAATCCTTCAACAGTCCTGAAGGAGGGTTTTGGTCCGAAGCGTTGCCTTTGCTGCTCCTTGGATGCTGTCTGACCAGCTGTGCTTTTCCAGCTCCATTCCTATACTTAATGCACCGACCAATAAAGGCAAGCATACCAAATATCCTCTTCAACACCCTGTATGCCTGAGATTACTTTCAAGGAACTATGAACCTGCACTCCAAGGTCTCTCTGTTAAGCGACACTCCCAACGACCTTACTATAAAGTATATTAGTCCTGCCCTGATTTACCTTTCCAAAATGAAGCACCTGACGTTCATCTAAATTAAACTCCATCTGCCAGTCCTCGGCCAATTGGCCCATCTGATCAAGATCCCGTTGTACTCCAAGGTAATCTTCACTGTCCACCACACCTCCAATTTTGGTGTCATTTGCAAACTTACTAACCATACCTCCTATGTTCACATCCAAATCATTTATATACATGATGAAAAGCAGTGGACCCAGCACCAATTCTTGTGGCACACTGGTCACAGGCCTCTTGTCTGAAAAGAAACCCTCCACCACCACCCTCTCTCTTCTACCTTCAAGCCAGTTCTCTATCCAAATGGCTGGTTCTCCATGTAATCTAACCTTGCTAACCAGTGTACCATGAGGAACCTTGTTGAACACCTTACTGAAGTCCATATAGATCACGTCCATTGTTCTGCCCTCATCAATCCTCTTTGTTATTTCTTCAAAAAACTCAATCAAGTTAGTGAGACATGACCTCCCACGCACAAGCCATTTTGACTATCCCTAATTAGTCCTTGCCTTTCCATTGGGCATTTTTCGAGATACTGCTATTTATTTCCCCATGTTCTATATCTTCGAGATCCTTCTCCTCAGTAAACATTGATGCAAAATACTCATTTAGTAACTCCCCCATCTTCTGCGGTTCCACGCACAGGTGGCTTTGCTTTTCTTTAAGGGACCCTATTCTCTCCCAGCTACCTTTTTGTCCTTAATCCAGTTGTATAATCCCTTTGGATATTCCTTAACCCTATTTGCCAAAGCTATCTCATGTCCTCTTTTGATTTCCCTCTTAGGCATACTCCTACTGCCTTTATACCTTCTAGGCATTCACTCGATTTCTGCTGTCTATATCCAATACATGCTTACTTCTTTTTCTTGACTAAAACCTCAATTTCTCTAGTCACCCAGCATTCCCTACACCTATCAGCTTTGCCCTTCACCCTAACAAGAACACACTGTCTCTGGACTCTTGTTATCTCATTTTTGAAGGCTTCCCATTTTCTAGCCATTCCTGCAAACATCCGCACCCGCCCCAATCAACTTTTGAAAGTTCTTGCCTAATACCATCAAAATTGGCCTTCCTCCGATTTCAATCCTTTTCCATCACTATTTTAAAATTAATACAATTATGGCCACTGGCCCTAAAGTGCTCCCCCACTGGCACCTCAGTCACCTGCCCTACCTTATTTCCCAACAGTAGGTAAAGTTTTGGACGTTCTCTAGTAGATACATCCACATACTGAACCAGAAAAAAATTTTTGTGCACACTTAAGTTCCTCTCCATCCAAGCCCTCAATACAATGGCAGCCCCAGTCTATGTTTGGAAAGTTAAAATCCCCTACCATAACCACCCTATTATTGTTACAGGTAACTGAGACCTCCTTACAAATTTGTTTGTCAATTCCCCACTGAATACTGGGGGTCTATACTGCAATCCCAGTATGTGATCACCCTCTTCTTATTTCCCAGTTCCACCCAAATAACTTCCCTTGACATATTCCCAGGAATATCTTCCCTAAGTACACAGGCTGAAATAATGAGACTCCATAGCTGATTTTGATACAACAATCTTATGACATGAACACAGCTAGTACAAAACATGTTAATAAAATGCCATAATTACCACTTTTTTCTTAGTAGAAACAATGCTTCTTTAAGAGGCATCAAATCACTCCCAACACTGAAGACTGGCATCAATATGACGCAACTAGTGAAATAAATTTTGCATGTGACTCAAGCTCCAGGTCTGATTAGTTCGATCCCAATTTTACATCAGCAGTTCCACTCCTAGCTTACAATCTGTTTCCTTAACTATGAATCAGTGTGCGTTTGTTCTTATGTTCTACATTAAACACTTTGCATGCACAACAATTCCAGCAGATGTAATTATTACACTCAACAGGCCATTGTGTATATCAGATTGCAAAAGACTGTTACGTCGAGAAATATTTACAACATATAGAACATAGAACAGTACAACACAGTACAGGCCCTTTGGCCCATGATGTTGTGCCAACCTATTATCCCACTAAAATCAATCTACCCTGCATACCCTCCATTTTACTATCCTCCACGTGCCTCCCAAGAGTCGCTTAAAAGTCTCTGAAGTATCTGACTCCACTACCACTGCCGGCAGCGCATTCCACATGCCCACCACTCTCTGTGTAAAGAGTCGCGAGCTTTGAACATTCAAATTGTCCGTGTGAATAAACCCACATCAGTGGAGATCACAGAACAGATCAAGATTCCACAAGTATTCAATGACAGTTCCATTAAAATCCTTCTGAATAGTTGCAGCCTGACTATCGTGAATTGCAACTACCACTTAAAACTGTTCTCAGCTTTAACCTTATGAAAGCATTTTATCATACACTATTTTATCAGATTTGCACATACATTATTCCGACTAGAGATACACTGCTGAGTCATTACTAGAAATGTACTGAGCCACTCCTATTGCACACTCAGGATATGAAAAACAAAATAAAAAGAAAATTAAACCCAGCATCATTTCATGACTTTTGCTAAAATGTGTTGGAATTTAAGACACGATTGTTGCACAAACCAAATATGAATACATGCAGTCAATCAAAAATGTGACTGTATGATGTAGAAATTTCTTTAATAAGACGAATGATAGGGCTTGTAATTATCTCCAAACTTCATTTGCTCACACTTAAAATTACACATAAGTCACCACAATTATGAAGGCTTAGATAAATATGAAATTTTAACTTTGATATTTGAAAAGACTGTCTCCCCCAAAACTACAGCAAAATCAAGTACAGCACGAGAGTTAGAAGTTTCAGAGGATAATAGGCATTTCACCACTCAAAAACAAATTGAGACAGGCGGGCTTGCTGTACAGATAATTAAGTTAAAAACAGAAAATGTTCTAAACACTCCACAGATCTGGCAACACCTGTGGGAGAGAGTAAGTGTGTTCACTTCAACATTTCTGGTCAATGAGCTTTTGAGAATTCTGACAAATGTTAACTTTTTCTATCTCCATTTGTGTTGCCTGATCTGCAGTATTTCCAGAATTTTCTGTTTTTATTTAGATTTCCAACATCATTAGTACCAGGCACTAAAATGGAAAATTGATTAATTTTCAGCTATAACTGGGCTCAGGATCCTGAGAACAGAAAAGGATAGAGTAACTGAACAAAAAAGTTACAGATCTTTATCCTGATAACTACCCAGTGAACTCCGCTGAAGGCATCTGCAGGTCAGGAGTAGATTAGTCATAGTGCCTTTCAAGGTTCAAAGGCTGGTTTGTCTTAATACTGGGAAAAACAAATGCCCAACATTCATGGAGAAAGCAAAGAAAAAAGAAAAGCATGAAAAACCAGAGTTAAAAAAACGTACTCCGTAAATCCCAGAAGACAAAGTCAATGTCAACTCCATTCGCTTTATTGACTACCTCTAGTAAATTCAATCCCTTCACTGAAATGTTCCATAGAAGCTCAAGTTCCTTCTAAAAAAACATTCAAGATTTCTCCACAAATCAGTCAAATTGGACTTCTATTGTAAATATGTTTCTTCCGCTATACACCACAGGTGAAATCAAAGTACCCCTCATTCTAAACAAGATATCGCTACAAAAATGTCACACTTTTCTCACACAGCATTTAACAACTTGTGTTCATCCAGATCCCTCAAATTTGAAGATTAGAGTTCACATTAACACTGATGTTTCTATATGAACTGTTTATTACCATAAATGCTTCAACACACACAAGAAAAAAATTATACTAGATTGCTTTAGACAAGCCCGCCCATCACCTGATCCAATGTGCAAAGTCTTGAACATCACAGAAATGTTCAAATGTAGAGTGTGGAGTATTTCTAATAATCTCTCTCATCTTGTCACACAGCATCCTGACATCTGAAGGAGGAGCGAGACAACAAAAGGTTGTGTCTTCAAATAAACCTGTAGGACTATAACCTGGTGTCATTAATTTTTGACCTCATCTATCCCAATCCAACACCGGCACGTCCACAGGAGAGCTTCCTGAAATTTCTATCTCCACAGATAAAAAATGTTCTCTTTTTCATTATTAGTGACTTGAAAATCAACAGCAAAATATCATATAATTATTACTTATTCCACCAATATAACATGTAATAATAGATATTATAACTTATCAAAGTTTACTGCACAGAAGATTATTCAACTCATTAAGTTTTTGTTGAATCTTTAATTGCCCTGTTCTCTTTCCATAACACAATACCCTTCCTTAAAGGATGCTGCAATTGTATCCATTTGGCAAACCATACCATGCCCCAAGACCATCTACACAATGGCATTTCTTCACATCTAATTCCTTTCCTCTCAATTAAATCTGTTCATACTTGTACTCCGCACTATTATTTAAAGAATTAAAATGACAGAAGCCCTTTTATCGTTTTAATTACCAGCATTTTTAAGAAATTAAATTCCATGACGTCTAAGTCTCTGTTCCTCCACAGCTGCTAGCACATTTTCACTGATTTTGTTTTCTTTTCTTGATTTTCCTGCCAAAGTGCATCACTTCTCGTAATCTATAATTAATCCATGTTTAAAGGTACATGAGAGGTACAAATGGCTTTTTGCAAATTGATGAAACATGACGACGATGTGTCTCTACCTTGTAATACATCTTTTCCATGATTTTTATCCAATTCAAAACTTGACATTAAAATCAAAATTTTGCTCCTCCTTCTCATTTCTACAAGTTGTCAACCTCTCTCAACGAAGTGAGGTTTTATGACTGTAAACCATTAATTGGGTCAGATTGGTTTCAAAGTTGGAACCATGGTTATTGCATTATCTGAAATACATAAATTATTTTGATAGTCTATGCCACAAAGTGGATGGCTCTACATATGCAAAAAATCTAGACTACTTGAGAGTTGAAGGTAAATTATATATTCAACATTATGAACAAAATCTCAGAAGTCTATACTATCATAACTTACCTACATACAATCCATAAATTAGGAAAATAATCTTCATACAGATGAAGCTATGTGAAATTAATGCATGCATTAAGGTTTTCTCATCATTTCTTAAAACATTTTGCCAAATTTCACTTCTAAAGGTGCTGTCATCTTGCCAGGAAATAGTTCAATTACAACTGCCCTTTGATATCTCAACAGACTATTTCTTTAAATGATCCACTCATATAATGTAGACATCACTGCCCAGGATAATATTTATTGCCCTTCCCTAAACATTCGAGGTAATGGTGAAGCACTGAATTATTGCAGTCCATGCGGCATAAATACCCCACAGTGTTACTAACTGGAGCTCCAGGATATTAACCCAATGCCAATGAAAGAACAGTAACTGGCACTTTTGTTTTAAAACTCAATCCGTCCAGGGATGGACAAGAGATACTTCCAGACGTTTTCTGTGCAACCTGTTCAGCACTTTATTCCACAGCTCTGGAGCAGACAGGGCTTGAATCCAGACCTTCTGGCTCAGAGGCAAGAACACTACCACTGCACTAGAAGGGCCCTAGGAACACCAGATTACTTGTAAGTGAGGATGAATTATAACTTGGAAGGAAACTCACAGGCAATGCTGCTCATACGTGCTCACTGTACATGTTTTATGTAAATCTGGCAAATTGATTAATGAAATGATGTCCGAGTTTAGTTCAATGAATGTGCACTTTCAAGACAATTCCAGCTGTGATCAGTGCAGAATAGCTACAGATTTTTCTTCTAGCCAGGGATGGTGATGCTAGTTTTGGGTAGTATTATCTTGTGTCTAATCGGCTAAATCAGAATACCTTAGTTTAAACATTTCATGTTAAACCAGTTATGCATTGGAGTAGGCTTCAAAGCTTTATGAAAATAATTCCTTCCTGATTGTATTAAGAATTCATATTTCAGTATCAATCAAGTTAAAGCTAAATATCTACAGGTGTAATTGAATAAAGTACATGAATTTTGAATATATTACAAAGATTTATAGGATAATCAGGTGAAAAAGTTAATTCACCAGACTGAACTGGAGATTGAACATCAACTATCGTCAAACAAAAACTAGCAGATCTTTCTCACACCACCGGCATAATATGCAAACACTGAAAACTTTTTAAAAAATCTCCAGTAAGATGTGAATTGGCATTGCTCCAACAAGGTTATGAAGGTATTTGGAAACAGCTCTCATCTTGGAAAAGGCTCGCCTTATGTGGATTATAACCATATGTCACAAATATCTTTTTAAAAATTCCTAAGATCTGACATTATACAGACAGTCTTATTCAATGCAAACCTACCATACACAATCTCTGGGCTTTTTTTGGAGTTTAATTGTTGTGATTCATTTTCCTCTACCTCTTTCTCCTCCTCTTCAGCAGATTCTTTGCCTTCCACATCCTGACCTTTGTCATCACTAATAGGAGCCTCCTCCTTGTTCTCCTCCTCTGCTGTAACTTCCAGATTGGTGCAAACAGCAACAGAGGAAGGTGTTACCTCTATTTCTGTCCGAAGAATGTCTGGAATCTCCACTGTAGCGGAGAGTGGAGGAAGGTCTTGTGAAACACTTTCCAAGGTGCTTTGTGTTAGTTCTTGTCCTGCTATGCCATTCACATCTTTAATTGTATTAATAGTAGCAGGTACTATAATCTCATTAGCTGAAGCAATAATCACTTCTCCAGATAGATTTTCACTGTCCTGTTCTTCTTGTTTATCCTCTTCTGCTTCCCCATGCAAACATAAGTTAGGTGCAGGGTTCTGCTCTTCATTAGGAATGGATGGCACAGATTCTTCCATAGAATCCAAAGGTGGAAAAACTGAATTGCTAGTAGTAGGTTCCACTGTTAGCTCTTCTTCTTCCTCCTCCTCCTCTTCTTCCTCCTCCTCCTGTTCCTCCACTTGTAAACGAACAGGATCAGGAGGTTCTCCATCTACGTCTTTATTTTCTTCTATAGTTTCCGATCTTACATCTGGTGAAGCACTTTTCACCACTGGCTCCTGCTTTGGTTTCTCCTCTGAGAACAGAAAGAAAAAGCACATTTTAGTACATTCTGGTCATACAAATCAGTAGTTTACATAGATCACATTTTTAATCAGGCGTGTAAACAAAATGTAAGCTAAAATTTCTAACATTTCTAAAGCAAAACATTGGACAATTAGTACAGCTTAGTAACTGACAACCTCTCCAAGGACATAACAGAAATATAGCAACTGAGGGAGAAAAATCCTTTCTGCTAGAGTGGTCTCTGCTGCTCATCCTGATCAACCTATATCATGTATGTGCATAGGAGAAGCACAGAATATTTTGGTTTCTCAAATTAAAGTTCCTTCATTAATAACTCCACTTTCAGCGGAGTTTGATTCACTGTTTCTCATCTTTACTGTGTTACCAATCAGGAAAAGATGGAAAATTTTTATTTTGGATCGTTTAATGAATTACATTAGTTTTGAACTTTTAAGTAAACACACATGTAAATATGGTCAATGTTATAATTTATATCATTTGTTCTTGGATGAAGAGTTTGAAACATGTTATGGTCGAAACACGGGGAAATTGAGCTAGTCAGCTTTTGCCTTCCAAAATCATTTCTTGAAAACAACCACCAACAAAAGCGAATTCTCAACAGCAAACAATTATCATCTGTCATGTATGGCTATAATGGATTTTAAGCCTTGTTTTTAAGATACTCAAACAACTTAGGCTAAACAATTCTGGCCAAAGCAGAATAAAACATGAATTCATTCCATAGTTCTGTCTAGAAGTAATAAAGCATTGCAGTCTTTAAGTCACAGGTGCGACCCAAAACATGAGGCACTCTTTGCAACCTGAGGCTTGCACATTCCTTGAGGAATTTTTGGATATTGTAATTAAAAGTAGTTAATATTTGTAAATAGCAACACACAGTGTTAGACTGTGCTTTATATGGTACATCTCTTTTCAAAGTTCAGCTACACTAGAAGCTGCGAATCGAAAAAGTTGGCACACTTCAGCAACTAGAGCACTGGATACACTTGAATGCCAATACTATACTTAAAGGATTGTAATGGTTCAAGCAGGCAGCTCACTTTCACTTTTCTGGTAGGAATTTAGGAACGAGTAATGAATGTTGGTTTAACCAACAACATACAACATACAACATAAGTCCCCCGGGCCTGAAGGGATTTATCCAAGGATTCTATGGGAAGTGAGGGAAGAGATCGCAGGGCCTTTGGTGATGATCTTTTTGTCCTCGCTGTCCACGGGTATAGTGCCAGAAGATTGGAGAGAGGCAAACGTCATTCCCTTGTTCAAAAAGGGAATAGGGATAACGCTGGAAATTACAGGCCCGTTAGTCTTACTTCAGTGATGGGCAAATTATTGGAAAGAGCTCTGAGAGATAGGATTTATGATCACTTGGATAGGCACAGTTTGATTTGTGTTAGTCAGCATGGATTTGTCAGGGGTAGATCATGCCTCACAAACCTTACTGAATTCTTTGAAGAGGTGACCAAACACGTGGTTGAAGGTAGAGCAGTGGATGTGGTATACATGGATTTAAGTAAGGTGTTTGATAAGGTTCTCCAGGGTAGGCTCATGCACAAAGTAAGGAGGCATGGGATAGGGGGAAATGTGGCAGATTGGATTCAGAATTGGCTGAACCTTAGAAGACAAAGGGTGGTAGTGGACGGAAAATATTCAACATGGTGCTCAGTTACGACTGGTGTACCACAAGGATCTGTTCTGGGTGTCCTCTTCTATTTGTGATTTTTGTGAATGATTTGGATGAAGGAGTGGAAGGGTGGATTAGCAAGTTCGCGGACGATACGAAGATGGTTCGAGTTGTGGATAGTGCGGAGGGCTGTTCTAGGTTACAAAGGGACATTGATAGGATGCAGAGCTGGGCTGGGAAGTGGCAGATGGAGTTTAACCCTGAAAAGTGTGAGGTGATTCATTTTGGAAGGACAAACATGAAAGCAGGATACAGGGTTAACGGAAAGATTCTTGGCAGTGTGGAGCTGCAGAGGGATCTTGGGTTTCATGTCCACAGTTCCCTGAAAGCTGCCACCCAGGTGGATAGAGTTGTTAAGAAGGCGTATGGTGTGTTAGCTTTCATTAATAGAGGGACTGAGTTCAAGAGCCGTGAAGTTATGCTCCAGCAATACAAAAACCTGGTTCGGCCACACCTGGAGCATTGTGTCCAGTTCTGGTCGCCTCATTACAGGAAAGATGTAGAAGCATTGGAAAAGGTGCAGAGGAGATTTACCAGGATGTTGCCTGGACTGGAGGGAAG
The DNA here is from genome assembly GCA_024137785.1 of Ginglymostoma cirratum. NCBI lineage: Eukaryota > Metazoa > Chordata > Chondrichthyes > Orectolobiformes > Ginglymostomatidae > Ginglymostoma > Ginglymostoma cirratum. Next base: position 32,190,009 of record JAHRHZ010000004.1, read on the forward strand.
GTCTTACGAGGAAAGGTTGAGAGCGCTAGGGCTTTTCTCTTTAGAACGACGAACGATGAGAGGTGACTTGATAGAGGTATACAAAATGATCAGTGGTATTGATAGACTGGACAGCCAGAGACTTTTTCCTAGGGTGGGGGTATCTATTACGAGGGGGCATAGTTTTAAAGTGAGTGGAGGTAGATATAGAGGAGACGTCAGAGGTAGGTTCTTTACTCAGAGAGTGGTCGGGGTGTGGAATGCATTGCCGGAGAGGGTAATAAGAGTTGGCCTCATTCAGGGCATTTAAGCGGCTATTAGATAGGCATATGGATAAGAGTATAAGGTAGGGGTGGAGGTCAGATAGACCTTGGGTTTAGGGTAAAAGTTCAGCACAACACCGTGGGCTGAAGGGCCTGTTCTATGTTCTATACACCCTATAAATAAGTTTAAAAAAGGTTCTGTTAACTTTCTATAATCTTGTACAGGAGAAATAACTAACTGGATGAAAGGTCATTCTTGTGGCTACAAATTAAAATTAGATGTTACCTTAAGATAATTAGACAAAGAACTGGAGCTAAAGTGAATGACTTCTTAATGAGCTGAATTATACAATATACATTTGTTTAATCTATAGCTTTAAACAATATTCCAATGAGCCTTTATTCTCATAAAACTAATCTTGCTGTACAAGATGTCACCTTACATTCAGCAAACTGCATTTGTACAGTGCAACACGTGTGAACATCTCACAAGGTAATACAAAAGAAGCAGTCCAAAAGATTACACTGTATGTCCACCCTTCTTCAAACAGGTCAGTTTTAGGGAACCTCAGGTGCAGGAGGGCTAATGTGTTTTAGGGAGGGAATTAGAGTTTACTGCCTTGACAGCTACTGTGAAGGAATTACAGCTTAAGGCCTTGTCAGCAGAAAGCACAATTGTCAATAGTGAAGCAAAGGGAGTGGTGATCATTCGAGAGACCAGAGTTAGTGGAAAGCAGAGTTCCTGGATGGTTGTTGGAAGACAGATCTAACAGAGATAGACAGGGGCAAGGTACGGAGTGTCCAGGATATATTGCATACAGGCTATGGGTAACACTCCCAAGTCACATAATAAAAGTGAGCTAACAGATCACAAATTATGGTAACTCAGCCCAGGGTTTATTTCTCTCTTTTCAAGAATGTTTTAAGCTCATACTGCAGGCACTAGTTAGTCCAATACAAGTCATATACTATAGCATAAAACTGCCAGTTCACATGCCAGATCAGAATGGATGCTTTAATCTAAAGTATCAAATGTTAAACAATTTCTATAAATACAAAAAGACCAGTGTATACTTAAGGACCAAATGACAGGTGTACAAAATCTGTCAAAAGTTTGAGCTGGGCATTTGGGCAACACGATAGCAGACATTTGACAACTCACTCTAAACTAATTTTATAACGTACAAAGTAAATTCCATTGTTCATACATGCAATGGTCTTCCTTCAACTGCATCTCACAAAACCGAATTCATACCCATATCAGTGCATCAAAAGTACAAACGTCTTACCTTAATACTTGGCAATGGAAACAAATGTTCAGAGTCATTAGTTTAAAATGAATCAGTGATTTCACTAATGGTATCATTGCACAGTAAATGCTGTGGGAAAACATTTAGCATTAGGCTAGGTATTTTCCCCAATCTATCAGGTTGAACAGGCAGTAAAACTGCCAAAGCTCTTTATACAGTCAATTACAGATATTTGCCCCAGAAATTCAAACAGACACTTGCCAAGGTGCACAGAAGTTATACTAAATTCTGTTTTTAAACTGTTCCATACCTGCTTTCAGTTTTGTTATAGCAGCTTCAGTTCGCCCCACTGAAATAAATAAAAACATTTTATGGCATGTACCATGCCTGAACTTTTAATTCAATGAAATGCTACTTTATATTTGACTGCAGTTTACTGGATCTGCTATATAAAATACTGTGCACAGAAGCTCTGATCTTCAAAACAGGATCATAATTACTGTAGCTGAACCAAACTTTCAAGGAACTTCAGACTTGATAATAGTGATTTAAAAATCACTGTTCACTTGACCTCCACAACTGTACGTGTGATGAAACTAAGTAAGAACGTAATTAGTTTTTTCAAGCAACCTAAACAGTACATTGCACACACTTCACATGTAGAATTTGCTTGTATGTAACTATAACTGTAAAGAAAATACAACACAAGCAGCTAAAACATACTTTACAGTTCATCCCTCCTCCACATGGATATCTCTGCCTTGATAGAGTCAGCGTAATTCAGCATGGGAACAAGTCGAACTCATCCATGTCATCCTAGTTTCCCAAACTAAACTAGGCTCACTTGCCTGCGTTTGGCCCATATCCCTCTAAACCTTTCCTATTCATGAACCCATCAAAATGTCTTTTAAAATGTTATAAATTGTACCTGCACCTACTGCTTCCTCTGGCAGTTCATTCTACAAAAGAACCACCCTCTGTGTGATAAAGTTGCCCCTCAGGTCCCTTTTAAATCTTTCTCCTCTCACCTTAAAAATATGCCTTCTAGTTTTGAACTCTTCTGCCCTAGAGAAAAGATCTTTGCTGTTCACTTATTCTATAGCCCTCATGACTTTATAAACCTATATAACCTCCTACACTCCCAGCCTATCAGGCCTCTCTTTATAACTCAAACCTATCAGTCCTGGCAAAATCCTTTTAAACATTTTCTGTACCCTTTCCAATTTAATAATATCCTTTCTATAGCAAGGTTACCAGCACGGACACAGTTGTCCAAAAGCAGCCTCGCAAACGTCCTGTACACAACATCATGTCCCAACTCCTATACTCAACGGTCTGAGTAATGAAGTCAAGCATGCCAAACAACTTCCTAACCACCCTGTCTACCTGTGACACAACTTTCAAAGAACTATGTACCTGAACCCCTAGGTCTCTCTGTTCAACACTGTATAAGTCCTGCTGTTGTTCACTTTACCAAAATGCAATACCTTGCATTTATGCAAATTAAACTCCATCTGCCACTCCTCAGCCCATTGGCCCAATTAATCTAGATCCTTCTGTAATCTTAGATAACCTTCTTCACTGCTCTAGTTTGAGTACACTTTATTATTCTTAAGTCAAAGTTGCTTTATTAAAATTATTCTGACAATATGTATTTTTACATGGAATTAATCTGAATTTAGCAATATAAATATTGAGCTGTAAAGCAAAATAAAAGTCGTTAGAGTTGGATCACAAATTCAAAACAGCTAGCTCAAACAGGAGGCAACCACGCAACCAAAAAGAAGCCAGTTCACTCGAGACAATTTATTCATAACAATGTTACTCAGTCCATCCCTATTCAATGTTTATATTTCTGTTTTGAATGAGCAAAATGGAGTATAAACTAACCTTTCCATAAGATGAGGAAAAAGCAGAATTGCAAGTAGACACTAACTTTAAATAGATTAAAAGACTACTTAATTATGTAACCTTGAACCAAAGTACCTGACAAAATAAATTTTCTCCAATCTCTAAACTGAACTGAAAATTTCCGGGAATCAAATGACATTTTGATTACATTTTTTGCAGTAAAGCTACTAGAATATTAAATTGCTTGCCATACATTCCACTGCATACAACACCTTGCTCTGTCACACATCCTTACAAACATGACCAGAGTACACTCTAGAGTGTTCAACAAGTAATTTTTTTTCAAGATTTGGTATAACGCCATAAAATATTAATTGCTGGATAGCTGTGTTGGAAAAGTTACAGAACTCCTACCAATCAGCAAGATAAATGGGTCATACAGAAAGGTGTTACATTCTAAGGAGATAACAAGGTGTAGAACTGGATGAACACAGAAGGCCAAGCAGCATCAGAGGAGCAGGAAAGCTGACGTTTTGGGTCTGGACCTGAAGAAGGGTTCAGACCCGAAACGTCAGCTTCCCTGCTCCTCTGATGCTGCTTGGCCT